>JARHVA010000256.1:10000-77500 GCA_037957365.1 Torreya grandis | reverse complement strand
TTCTCTCATCCTACACCATCCAATAGATACAACACTTTAAAACTACTGACTCTACTTAACACTTTAAGACTTTCACATGGATGCCATACTAGTTTATACAAAGGATGTTCCTACATAAATAGTTTTAAACACTTGGTTGTATTTGGTCCATTATACCCCTTGCCCAAGATTTGAAGCCACTTTGACCACCTATAGGTGGCCATTTAGGCCTAATTAGGCATAAATGTCCATCTAAGTCTATTATACTATTTTTTAAATCTCCAAAAGTTTTCATCTCTCATGAACCACAAATTTCTCCCTTTCTAGTGTTAAGATCCTTCCATTACCTATAGGCAAGCAATTTAGCCTAATTAGGCCTAGAAGGCTTAATAGGATCCTTGACTAATTAGTAGCCTTGTGAAGGATTTTTTACCCTTGTAAAAATTTTACAAGATTCAAATAAACCCTTCAAAGGTCTTAAAACCCAATTCCAATGTCACTAACTTCTAGCCATGTGTATATGATTCACTTGGACTAATAGGCCTATTAGGCCTTTTAGGCTTCTTAATGGCTTCCAACTAGCATTTTTTCCTCCAAGATCTATAAGTGGAAATTAATCACATTTATATATGAAAATTACACATGATCTAATTATTATGACATCTAATTCCACCTATAAGTGCATTTTCACTACTGTTCAAGAGCACAAAAACACTGACAATAAATGTTGTCAAAGTTGAAGCTACATTTTGAGAACTCCATTTTTTATGCTTTTTGGCTAAAAAATGGAACTAAAAACATATATAAAGGGGTGGATAACATCTAGGACTAGTTTTTTTGCCTCCCATCTGGCCCAGTTGACAAACTCACCACTCATTCTAGGCTCAAGAATACCCTTTCTAATACAAGAAAGATGTTGATTTTTAGCCTAACTTTAGGCATGCATAAAAACAAAATTTTAAGTTATATGGATGAAACATAAGATCCCTCATGTTCATGTTAAATACCTCTAATTAGACCTTAGATATATTCTAAATCACCTCTAAGATCAATCTGTGATAGAAGTTGCAGTAACGTGTCCTAAAATGCAACTTTTTAGCAGTGAAATGATAATTTGTTTACTTCCAACTAGAATTTTTGGCTTTGAGACCCACAAGGGAAAATACATAACTTTTATAACATATATATAGGCAAATTACATATTTTATTATGACCATGACATCCAATTCCACCTATTAGTGCATTTTCACTATTGTTTAGGAGCACGACAACACTGACAACAAATGTTGTCAAAGTTGAAGCTACGATCTAAAAAATCCATTTACAATGATTTTTGTCTAAAAAATAGCACTATCAACACATTAAAATGGTTGGATAACATATAGGAATAGGTTCTTATACTCCCATCTGGCCTAGTCGACAAACCCACCACCCATTTTGGACTCAAGAATGCCCTTCCCAATACAAGAAAGATGTTGATTTTTAGCCTAAATTTAGGCATGCATAAAACCAAAATTTTAAGTCACATGGATAAACCATAAGATCCCTATATTTAATTTTAAATACCTATAATTACACCTTAGATCTATTATAAATCACCTCTAAGAGCAATATGTGGTAAAAGTTCTAGTAATGGGTCCTAAAATATAACTTTTTGGTAGTGACGAGATAACTTGTTGACCTCCAACTAGAATTTTTGCCTCTAAGACCTGTAGGTGAAAATAAATCACTTTTATCATGTCTATATAGTTAATTTACATGTTCTCCAAATACCTTGACATCTAATTTTACCCACAAATGCATTTTCACTATTGCTCAAGAGCACAGAAACACTAACAACAAATGTTATCAAAGTTGAAGCTACGGTCCAAAAAATCCATTTTTGGTGCTTGTTGGCATAAAAATGGCACTACAAACACATTTTAAGGGGTGTATAATATCCAAGACTAGTTTTTTAGCCTCCCATCTGACCTGGTTGACAAACCCACCACCCATTCTAGACTCAAGAATGCCCTTCCCAATACAATAAAGATGTTGATTTTTAGCCTAACTTCAGGAATGCATAAAACAAAAATTGTAAGTTATATAAATTAACTATAAGATCCCTCATAAGTATGGAAAATCCCTCTAATTACACCTTGGATCTATTTTTAATCACCTCTAAAATTAATCCATGGTAGAAGTTGTAGTAATGGGTCCTAAAATGTAATTTTTTTATAGTGAAGAGATAACTTGTTGACCTCTAACTAGTATTTTTGCCTTTGAGACTCATAGGTGCAAATCTATCACTTAAGTAACATTTATATAGGTAAATTATATTTTTTCCAATGATTTTTACATATAATTCCACCCTTAAGTGCATTTTCACTATTGTTTAGGAGCATAAAAACATTGACAACAAATGTCAAAATTGAAGCTATGGTCCGAGAACTCCATTTACAGTTCTTGTTGGCTAAAAATTTTCACTAAAAACATGTATATAAGGTAGGATAATTTCTAGGATTAAGTTGTTAGCCTCACATCTAGGCTAATCAACAAACCCACCACCCATTCTAGGCTCAAGAATGTCTTTTCCAATGTAAGAAAGATGTTGATTTTTAGCCTAACTTCAGGCATGCATAAAACCAAAACTATAAGTTGTATGGATGAACCATAAGATCCATAATGTGCATGGTAAATCCCTCCAATTTGAAATTAGATATATTCTAAATGACCTTTAATATCAATCCATGGTAGAAGTTGCAGTAACAGGGCTTAAAATGTAACTTTTTGGTAGTGAAGAGACAACTTGTTGACCTCTAACTAGCATTTTTGACTCTGAGACCTACAGATGAAAATCCATAACTTAGATCATGTTTTTATAATAAAATTACATGTGATCCAATGATCATGACATCCAATTCCACTCACAAGTGCATTTTCACTATCATTCAAGAGCATGGAAACATTGACAACAAATATTGTTAAAGTTGAAGTTATGGTCCAACAACTTATTTTTGGTACTTGTTGGCTAAAAACTAGCACTACCAACATGTCCAAAGTGGTGGATAATGTCCAAGACCAATATTTTTTCCTCCCATATGACCTGATTAACAAACCCACCACCCATTTCAAGCTCAAAAATGCCCTTCCCAATACAAGAAGGATGTTAATTTTTAGCCTAACTTTAGGCATGCATAAAACCAAAACTATAAGTCATATAGATGAACCATAAGATCCTTATTTTTGATAGGAGAGCACTCTAATATCACCTTAGATCTATTTTAAATCACCTCTAATATCAATCTATGGCAAAAGTTGTAGTAACGGGTCCTAAAATGTAACTTTTTGGTAGTGAAGAGATAACGTATTGACCTCCAACTAGCATTTTTGCCTTCAGAACCTAAAAGTACAATCCATCACTTTGAGCACATTTATATTGGTAAATTACATGTGCTCTAATGACCATGAAATCCAATTCCACCCACAAGTGCATTTTCACTTCCATTCAAAAATGTCATACCAATGAAAATATGCAAATCAATGAAAAGTGTGTTTATTTTGTGTGTGACATTGGTATATAATGCCATTTGATGCAATTTTAATGCATTTGGTTTAGCTAGAATCCATGTATATAATTATAAACAAGGATGTTTATTTGTTTGGAAGGCTACAAGGAGAAAAATACTTGTCATGAGAAATTGTTCAAGAGTGTAGAAACACCAAATACTTTTAGTAAGTTTCTCTTAGCTTTAAGAATATGAAATTCTTTACTAACAGTGCCAACCACATGAAGGTGGAAGCTTATTTGGCACCACTAACCTATTAAAATCCCAAACATTTGGTAAAATCTATTACATATACATTTTACAAGTTAACATACCTATGTATTTTAATCCATTGAACCACTTGGATCTTCTATAATCTTGATAGTATCAAGAATAGCTTCATGGTCTAACTCATGAACTTTTTATATATTCTTGTTTCTTGGCCTCTCACGATATTTTTGTAATTGAATATTCATTAAAAGAACCAAATTTGAATAATGTAGTATCTTATTATGCATTTCAAAGTCTTTAAACAACCATACATTTGAATTTTTTATAGGATATCATTGAAACTAAGTTCTAGTGACTACCACAGACCTAGTGGGATAATCAATGTTTTCTCCATTTATGATTGGGGAAGTCATTTTTTTCTTTCCATTTACACACTGACATAAGTAGTAATATGTTCCCTCTTCATTGTCCTCATCTTCAATAACTATAAAAACATGGTTTGCATCACAAAAAATATTTTTTAATGACACTATGAAGATAGATAATGAAAATAAATAGTGCATAAAGATTAATATTCTACTTGACTACATTAGATCAGATATATGGTCAAACTCATGTGATGATGTCATATATATGTCATAATGTTGGTGGAACCTGATATGTGTTAATTAGAATTAGAGGTCTGGAACTCTAGTCATCCACACACTCTTGTGACTCACACTAATTCCAAGCATAGTCCATGCATGCATAACAAAAGCATGCCAAGTGTTGTGTATGAATAGTCCAAGAACCTGCATTTGAGCTACGAAATGAGTGGATCTCACTTGAACCCATAAGAGTCATATAATACTCATAGTTTGCCAAGCCTTTTTCCTCCATTAACCAAAAATGGTTATGAATAGTAGAATTTGATTGAGCACCATGACATATGTTTTCATTACATTATTCAACCATAGTTTTTGCATCAATAAAATTGGCAACATGGTCAAATTTTAAGTCCTCCCTTACAATAGTTCTTTTTACACATGATCCAACACTGTTATGCTCCCCTTTTCCATAACCAGCCTCAGTGAAACTCAAAATATGTTCTACATTAGTGGTAACATGCATCCTACTCAACCAATAAAACATCTATGCATTCTTGAATTACGATGTGCAATTATCTAATCAAATGTAATGTTGATTGAAAGTAATGTTCCTCTAAGTCAACTATCCATAGAATTTCTCAAAAAAAACTTGCACTTACTTTGTATAATGTGATTAGTCATTACTGATATAGAAATGGTACTTCCATAATTTTTTTTATCTTCCTCTATACTATCAGGTGCATTCATGAATATACCAACTTGTGTTGAGTTGTAATAGTGCAATTGAACTTCCATTTGTGGTTTGAATGTGTAGTTTTCAATAAATTTAACTAATAAAATAATAGAATCAAGTGGGAATGTGTCCTTTCTTAGCTTGAAATGTTCATCCAACCATTTATCCCTATGTGTGTGCCTTTCATGCTCCTAAATAGATTTCTCCATAAATTTTAAAACAAGTATCTCTTTCATAACAAGATCACACCTTTTAGATTCTTTTCCATCTTTTAGTTGATAAGTCACAAATTTGTATTTGCTCAAACCAACTAATTCCCATATAATTGCACTTGTACACTCCTCATGCATACATTTTTTTAATTTTGGAAATCCATTGCAAATGTTGTAATTTCCATCCAAACATGCTTTCTTATAAACAACAATCCATCTAGTCTTTCACAAAAAAATATTTGGAATAAATTCCCTAGTTAATTTTGGTAGAACTTATATGCTATACTCCTAAAAAATATTGTTAGTATGTAAAGTACAATGAATATGGTGAAAAACATCATAGTGCATTGAAAATTCAACATGTTGCCTACAACAAGAAGTGATGCATGTGTGATTTATTTTTACATAAAAAGGTTTGGTCTGCTCAAAAAATATTTGACTAATAGTAATTTATGGATGTTTTTCCAAAAACTTAGAGTAAAATTGTGTTTGAATCATCTACAAAAATATTTCAGATGTGGTTCATGATTATGAGAACCAACTCTTCTTTTCACTACATCTCTTGCATTGGGAAAAACTCTTGACTTGTCTTTCCAAAATTATGCAAGTAAGTCTTTCAAAGCATTTGATATAGCCTTGTCCTTTCATGGAAGTCTACCAGAGAATGCTTAGAGCTCTTTGGTATTAGGTTCATTAAGTATTTCATGTCTTGTAATTGATTTCATTAATGTTTTTCCATTTATATCAAGTGTTCAGCTTATTTTTGAAATCAATCATGTTTTCCCTATTTCAGTACTTACTACACAATTAGTCATTATATGCTAGGCAACATTACAATCTTTGTTATGGGATCTAGAGCCTAAAATATGATATGCATCATGTAGATTATCAATAATTTCATCATTTTCATCATCTATGTTAGACGTTCTTAGTCCTAATGTGTACATTATAGGTCTCATCTTAATCAATTTCATCAATGAAACAAATAATTGGCATCTTTGACTATCATAAGCCAATATATGAAATAAACTATCCCAAATTTCTTGAACCAGTATTCTTGAATGGCAATCAAACATTTTGGTATGCATTGTTTTCAAAATATTTTCATTGACTTCAATTAAGTACTTATCTTTTCTACACACAATTGTTAGAGGTGTTATTATTGGTGGAATCCATTGAGAGGGTGTTTCAAAATCATTATATGTCTCTATGAAATTTTCATCAATGTTTGTTTCTTCATTATATGTTTCCATGAAATTTTATTCATTGTTAATTTCATAATTATTTGTATCCATTAAATTTTCTTCATTTTTGGTGGGTAAAGTATCCTGCATAGGCTCTTCATCAACAAAATAAAAAACTTTAAACTTTGAATGTGAAATTCCAACATTATCTAACTCATTATTGTCAATTTCATCACAATTCAATTCATTATTGTAAATTTCATCATAATTTAGTTCATTGTTGTTAGTTTCATTATTATTCAATTTATTATTATCAGTTATCTCATTATCTAAGGCATTTGGCTCATCAGGGTTAGTGTTTGTACCTTATTTTTTCTCTAAACTCTTCTAATTGCTCCAGTGTTTTTTCTTCAACTTCTTCCTCTTACTTGAATATGAACCAGAACCCATTTTGACAAAATTACCCAAGAAAATACTTCAAATTATGGGGTCTAAAAAATTAATTCAAAATGTAAGCAGAGAATATGCAGAGTGCATGTAAGGAATGTCTATGGGGATAACAATCTTGATTTGGGACAAAAATAGATGTTGAAAAGTGAGTTTTGTCTATACTTCAAGGAATGTGTATGCTTTATAGTAACTTGATACATGTTACTATAAAGTGTACACATTCCTTGAAGTATAGAGAAAACTCACTTTTCAACATCTATTTTTGTCCCAAATCAATATTGTTATACCCATAGACATTCCTTACACGCACTATGTATATTCTCTCCTTACATTTTGAAGTGCTTACATTACTATAATGCATATGTGTTCCTTAAAGTATAGGCATATACTATAAAAATAAGAAACAATGCTCATATTCAATGCATAAATTCCCTATAATATTATAATATGATGCAAGAAGAGTCAATAAGACTATAATATGATGCATAAATCCCTAATATGATGCAAGAAGACTATCATTTATTGCAATAAGGCTATCATATGATGTAATAAGGCTCAATATGATCTAATAAGACTATCATATAATGCAATAAAACCATCATATGATGTAATAAATCCCTAATATGATGTAATAAGATTATCATATGATGTAATAAGGCTATCATATGATGTAATAAGGATCAATATGATGCAATAAGGCTCAATATGATGCATAAATATCCAATATGAAGCAATAAGACTCTTGATAAGACTATGAAATAATAAGACTATCATATGATGCAATAAAGCTCAATATGTAAGGTGAAATGAGATAATGTTGCCCCAAATCCCATCATAAGTCCTTGCAAAACTAGGTGAATAATGGGTTCACAAATTGACACTAATCACAATCATGAATTTATGCATTTATGATGAAATCAAGGAACTTAGGGGTTGTGTTTGTTATAAAATTAGGATTTAGGGTTAGGGGTTTAGTGTAATGGGTTTGTACATGTGTACATGTCATGAAATTAGGGTTTAGGGGAAATATACATGTTCAATTGATAAAATTAGGGTTTACAGTCAATATGTCATGAAATGTGAACTTAATTTAACCCCTTTAATCACATTGTAGACTCCAATTTAAGTTTAATGGGTTCAAATTGACCACATCTATGATTGTATTTGCATTTTTGATTAAATTAGGGTCAGTTAAGCCATACATGTTGCATAGATTATACAATATATTAGGCCATAAATGTGGTTTAAAGGCTCAATTTTGCCCAAATCATGTCCTTAATTACACCAATTGACTAATTGGTTTAAATCATGATAGAATCATACTTAATTTTATCCTAGATCATATATCACGGTCTTATAATTACATTAAAAAGGGGTTCAAATTGGCTTCCCATGCCTCCTTTATTGAATGAATCAACTCTTTAGTTCATTATATATATACATGATGACATTTTAGAGTTAATTTAACTCCAAATTACATCATGTATATAACTTAAAATAGGTTAATACATTGCTTATTTTGACCCTAAATGCCCTTATTATTGAACCTTATTGTGCCACATGTATACCTCGTACACATGAAAGTGCTAAATCTATCATAGATACATCAGGTCCTTAAAGTTTTAGAGTTAAAAATGCTTTGAGAGGATAAATACAATTACATATCACCATGTGTACCTTATACATGCTCAAAAGTATTAGCATTGTTAGAGGTGTTAGGTCTTATAAGCATTAAAGAGCTATTAGAGACCTGTGAGGCCTGATCCAATTAGACGTCGCCACATATATCTTGTACACACATATAAGTAGGAGAGATATAACTATCAAGTCCTAGAAGCATCAAATTTGTCCTAGCCTTATAATACCCCATCTAATCAAATATTTCCACATGTAGATCTAGTACACCTGAATAAGTGTTAAAGTTGTCAGATATACATATATTATATATCCCAAAAGGATTAGATATGTTAGCACCTTGATATTCTTGATCTAATTAGAGATGGACATGTGTACTTCTATACACCATGTGGAAAATTTGAATAGATAAGATTTATAGGTTGGGCCTAGCCCCACTATATTAAGTCATAAAAAATATTAAATGATCCCATCAGTAATAAGAAAAACTTGTAAAAATATGAACACATTTTAGATGCCATGAAGGCCAAATCTAGGCATGTGCATGTTGCACTCTCTATATTTATTAGCTCACATGAGTGGAACTCCTGATATTTGATACCTAGAAAGGTCCCATCACCTCCAACTAATCCAATTAAATCCTATTCACAAATATCATACATACATATAAGCCAAAAATGTTTAAAGATTGACATTGATCCCATCAACTCATGTCTAGTAAATAATTTACATGATGCAAGCCTCTGACTTGCCATTACTATATGGAAATTTTCATGTAGAGCCCTTTAAGGTCCCATCCAAATTGAGTGAGCACCATGTGTTATCATTTTTCTATGTATTATGCAAATTATTTAGATCCATCTACCTTGAATTACCTTTAGATCCCAAATTACATTCATATTTAGTCCTACATGCAAGAGAGAACATAATTTAGCAATGGACTCCTCAACCTCAAATCCTAAACCAGAGCAAGAATTCTGAGATACTACTTTCTTGTAGTCCACATCATAGGATTTAAGCTCATTACAATAAAATATGAACAAGATGATTTAAGATATACAAAATATATAATCTTGAAACCTTTGGTGAGGGGATGCACATTAGTATTCAATTATAATCAACCATCTATATGAGGTGAGAAATATCATCCACATGAACAATTACTAGGTTCCTCTACTTAGCATTATCCTTGAGGGGATGCAGGTCTCATATTGAGGGGACATTGTCACCTTTAATGTATCTTAAATAAGATCAATAGAGTTTTAGCTAGAATAACTTATACATATGTCATATTTGGTCAATGCCAAGTCTATGCCACCCTATATTTCTAAAGCATAGCAATCCCTTAATGGTTTTCAACAATGTCCCTAGTGCATTTAGACATTTTCTAAGCTATGTATTCATCACTATAGGCACAACATCTTAAAACCACATCATCACTAATGGATACATGTGACCATTTCAAGTTTATTGAGCTAAAAACCACATCTTATACAAAACAAAATGCATACCCAAAGACCAAAATATGAAA
This sequence comes from Torreya grandis, assembly GCA_037957365.1. Taxonomy (NCBI): domain Eukaryota; kingdom Viridiplantae; phylum Streptophyta; class Pinopsida; order Cupressales; family Taxaceae; genus Torreya; species Torreya grandis. The sequence continues at coordinate 67,431 of JARHVA010000256.1, read as the reverse complement.
AGATAGGAAAAATGTATACCTTACCCATCATCCTACTTTCCTATCTTACTATCCCAATTACATAGTAAGGTATAAAACTCTATAGTATTGATAAGCACCAAGTGTTTTCTAGCTTGTCTTTGAGCTTGTAATTGTTGCATCCATGATGTGGCTAGGACTAGTCCCATGTCAAAGACACACTCTTGAGTTGAGGTGGGAATGGATGGAGTGGTTGATGGTTGTCTCATCTAGGAGGTGTAGGGAATGAATGATTAAGCATATTTTCACAAGAAGTCTTAATTGTAGGAAACATTTAAACAATGTATTTGAATACATTAGGGGAATATTGAATAATTGTAACAATAGAATACTCTTGTTAGACTTTCAATTGGGGCCTCAAAATGCACCTATTGAATTAGATGCACTAATTGACCTTGGAGCAAACTTAAGGGACTTTATTCATCACATTTTAGGAATTATTTTGGGAAAATACAAGGCATGATTCATAGGTAATGGGCTCCATTAGATGACATTATTGAAATAGATATCCAAGAGATGCATTGATACACCAAGGGCTCAATTCTTATTTCTACTTACACAAGATTATCTATACTACATAGTCCAATTCAATGGGTTTGTCACTTCAAAAAATTAATACCAGATTGTTTCCATAGTCTATGGAATTAGTTAGAGATTATTTATAGAAAAAAATCTATGTTTGTTTTTTGTCCAAATTGGTACAAAGGCAAAAAAATTGCCAGGGCCTTCAAATCTACCAAATCTTCCCTTGTGAAACCCAAGATCCTGAAGGACAATTTGAATCAACCTATAACTTTCCTTCCTTATGTCAAAGGTAAATCCTAAAAAAAATTCAATATTTTAAAAATCAATAACATCTAGACCACTTTTATCCCCCTTAAAAAGCTTAGATGTTGGATCAAATCCACCAAAAACAAATTGGATTCCACTTTGAGATGTGGAGTTTACAAAATTAATTGCTCTTATGGGGTGTCGTACATTGGCGAGATAGGTCATTGCATCAAGACCAAGATCAATGAACACATGGTAGATATTAATAAAGGATGGTCAAGTCTATATTGGTATAAAACTCCCTCAAAACTTGACATCATATCTACATAAAGGAAACTATAGTTCTCACCACCGAAAGCAATTTTTTCAAACATCATCTTAGAGAAGCTATCAAAATTTGTAAGCATGTTAACAACCTCAACAAAGATAGTGGTATTGAGTTAAACTAGTATTGGAGACCTATCGTCAACCTCCTTAAACCTCATTAATCTATTCCCATCAATGTTTTGTTGCATCTTTTACCCTGAGTCCCCCCTCCCTTTTTGGTTCTCTGAGTTTTTGGATTCCCCTCAACTCACCCCACCATTCACCCTTGTCCCTGCCCCCCTCCACACCACTCTCTTCACTTTACCCTCTCCTGGTCCTTCTCCTTGGTTTGTAATGCCTACTCAATACCTAGTTCCTTCTTAATTCCCTCCATGTTTCATGTTTTTCTTGCTATTCTTACTTTTTTGCTATTCCCCTTTTTCAGTTATTGTCTAGGTTTTACCATTTAGATTATCCTTTCTATAATTTTTTATTATTATTTTATGTTTTTATTTTTTCATCTCTTTTACTCTTTATCCTTTAATTTATTAGTTAAGTAACTAATTTATAACAATTTAAACAAATATTAATTTTATTCACTTTTTTTAAGTTGTTTTCATTTCTTCAATCAATTTGATATATAATGTATTTTTCAACTATTCATTTCTTTTGATTGTTGTGGTTTTTTACTATTTTTCTTAACCTTTGTTTTATTTTTAATTGATTTTTTAAATTATAATTAAACTATTATATAGGTCACTAGTTAGTTGGTTTTTATAAATTTTAGTTTTATGTTAATTTCAATTTTTTGACTTATATATATATATTTGTTCAAATTCATTTTCAAATTTAATTATTTGGTATTAATATTTAATTAACTTATTATTATTTATGTCATTTTAATAAAAATAATAACAAAAATTTAAATTAAATTAAATTAAAGTAATAATTAATTTAAATTAAAAGAAATCAAAAGAATTATAATGTCAGTCTATGACATTTTCATTACGTTAAAAAAAAATTAACTTTCATTTATGTCTTTTCAAATTTTAATTGAGTTTTGAATAAGTTGTCTCTTTATTTAAAATAAAAATAATAATAAAATTAAATTAAAAAAATCAAATTTACATCACAATGACATCAATGAGCCTAAGTGTTGTATCTATAAAAGGATTACTAAGTTTGCAAAATTATCCTTTCATTCTTATTCCCTGATGATGGTTCATGTAGTATGAACCAAAACGTCATTTAATAGAACAAAAAACAAACACACTTTTTCCAAAAATACTCTCTAACTAATTAAACAAATTAGTTCAAAATTTATAAATAAAGGGGTCTAGTCAAATATATCAAAGAAATAACAAAAGGGTAAGATAATATTTTAGGCAAGTAGAATAATATCAATACTATAATAAGGTATATCCTTGCCCTACTATAAGAAACACAAAATTTGGCTTTTTGGTGTTATTTAAAAACAATGCGTACACATTATATAATGTGTATGCATTATGTAACGCATATGCATTATTTGATTTTGAATTCAAAATCAAGCCTCTAGGATAAAAAATGTCTTGGATTTTCGAGCCAAAGGCTTGTGACTATGCATCTACAGCTGATATTGAGAGTTTTGATAAAAACAACAAATTTCAACTTCAATCACCAAATACACTATGTATTTCAACATCAAAATTCAAAAAATTATTACCGTCATGATGAACACTATGTCCTCTTTCCAAATATATTATTTTTATAATTTTTGGGCTATTTTAACAATTCAAACTATATTTATTTCTAATTAAACCTTTTATAGACCACTACATGCTGCACATATACATGCCTATTCATGTTTATGTAATTTATTTTTCATTGATCCAAGTGAAAAATAAATTATATGGTAACAAACTAGGCCTAATTCTACACACATTCAAAAAAAAATTTTTTTTTTTTAGGTAGTTATGGGGGGCCATATAGTTGGCTATCCAATTTTTTATTATTTTTTAGGATCCACATATTCTATCCATCTACCACTATGATACAAAATCTCTCCTACAATTATCCCTATGATTGTCTAATATTATAAACAATAATAGTACATACCCCCTTAATATATAAGGGTTATTATGACACTGAGCATGCCTCTAAACTTTTCAATTGTTTCTCTTCCAAGCCCTTTTGTCAAGATACTTAGTGGTTGTTTAATAGTAAGAAAATATAGTAATTTCACACTACTATCATTCACATAATGCCAAATTAAATGAAATTTGGTATTGATGTGCTTGGTTCAGTCATGAAATATTTTGTTTTTTAATTTTTAAATTACCAATGTGTTGTCAACCATGATTAGTGTTGACAAAACTTGTTTCTTCTACGAATAAAAAAGAACCCTTTTGAGCCATAAAATTTTTCTAGTTTCCTCTAAAGTTTCCATGTATTTTGCTTCTATTGAATAAATTATCAGAATCGATTGCTTACTTGAATTCCAACTGACAACTATCACTCCCAAATTCATAACAAAAATAAAATTACATTTCTCATCTTCAAAATCACCAACATAGTTAGAATTTAAATATACAACTAATTTTATGTCTCTTACCCTGAAAATTTTGAGCCCAAAATAATGTGTTCTTTTTAAATATTAAAAGACTCTTTTTACTTATACCTATTGAATTTCTTTGGGTTATTTCATGAATCAATAAATAAAATCAATAGTGAAATAAATATTCAAGAAAGTTGTGGTCACATAGATCAAAATTTCAACTATTTATTTGTATTTAGTAGAATTCACCAAATATTTGGTATCTTTTGATATCAATTTCATATTTTGTTCCATGGGTATATTGAGAGAATTACAATCTATCATTTTTAGTTTTATTATAATTTCATCAATATGTCTATTGTGTGATAAATATATACTTTGATTTTAAAACCACGTCAATACCCAAATAGTAATGAAGTTAACCTAGATATATCATTTTAAATCCTTTCATCAACTCTATTTTGATTTTTGAAATGTATCTATAATTATTTCTTGTGATGAGTAGGTTATCCACATACATCACTAGAAATACAATTTTTTTGATAAAAAAAGTTGTATATTCAAACTCAAAACATTTTAACTTCATGTTAAAAAGGTGCTAAGTGAGATTTATATACCATGTTCTTGGGGCTTGTTTCAAACCATACAGTGATTTTTAAAACTTGCACAATTTGTGCTCTTGGCCATCTACTAAAAAACTTTCGAGCTAAGTCATGTACACTATCTCTTTAAGATCATCATTTAAAAACATAATTTTACATCTATTTGGTGAAGTTTCCATCTATTTTGAGCTGCCAAAACTAACATAGTTTAAACTGTAGTCCATTTTGTTATTGGTCCAAATGTTTCATTATAGTCTATTCCTTATTTTTATCAAATCACTTCTCAACAAGCCTTAATTATGTTTATGAAGTGAACCATCTGATTTATACTTATTTTTAAAGAACTAATTGCAACCAATAAGTTTATATTTGATTGGAGGATCAACCAATTCCAAAGTTCCATTATTCACCAATGCATCATACTCACTCTTCATGATTTTTCTCCATGTGTCAAGATTTTTAGTTTGTTTGACGGAAGTAAGCTCAAAGTCAAAATCAATGTTGACTTCTTCTACCATAGGGTCTTCTAACATAAGATTTTAAATAATATCTAGGATTTATCTAATTGTTGTGTGGTTGTATGTGCACTTATAGTGCCTAATTTTCTAACCTCATAAAGTCTGACATATTGCAATGTTTATTCAACCCATTTTGGTATTTTTAGAGTAACTTGTAGAATCATAGGTGCCTCATATTTTTTAATTTGATGCTCTTCCATTTTTTGACATTGAACAATATTTTGTTGAAGTTTCACTTTATTTTAAATAGGGAGTATCATTTTCAATTACATGAGTCAATATAGATTCAACTATTTCCTAATTACAGTTCCCTCTTCACTATTTGGAACCTCCATATCAAACTCTTTGAAAACATCAATTTTTTTATAATTTTGAAGTTGATTCAATTTTAGACTAATTATTATTGTGTCCTTTATAGTTTCATAAAATATAATATCTCTTGTGATGAGAAATTTATTACTATTTTCATCAAATAGTTTATACACCTTTGATGATTCTGAATATCCCAAAAGCATACATTTATGACTCTTATGTGCCAATTTGTTTATTTCCTCCTTGGGAATAAATACATATCATGTGGATCTCAAAATCAAAATATGTCATACTCAAGGGAGATAAACACACTAGACTTCATATGGAGTTTTCATCTGAAGGCTTGTTGATGGTGATCTATTTTGGAGATAGACTTTTATAATATTTTCTTCTAGCTAGAAATGTAAATATACCATTTTGAAGTACAACATTTTCCAAACCATGTTTGTCATAGTTATGTTCATCCACTCAAATACTCCATTATGTTGAGGAGTGTAAGGTATTTTGAGGTGATGCTTGATTTTATTATACATGAGATATGTTTCAAACACCTTTGACATGAATTCACCACCCTGTTCAGTCTTGAGTGTCCCAATGTAGGATTGGGTTTCATTTTCAACCATTGATTGAAACATTTGAAAATTTTCAAAGGATTCTAATTTTTTATTTAGAAAGTATATCTAAGGCATTCTACTAAAATGATGAATGAACAACATGAGGTAATTGTAAACACCAGTGGAAATAATTGGGCAAGAACATAAATTAGAGTAAACCAATTACAATTTCTTATCAACTTTCCATTCTAAATTTTGAAATAATTCCCTTTTATGTTTGGCCAATATTCAAGCTTTAGACTTTTAAATATTTTTGGGCACTATTTAAAAGCCTATAATACCACTATTTTGAATTTTAAAAATTCTATCATGGTGTGTGTGCCCATATATGGCATACTAAATAATATTTTCTAGCATATCTTCTTTAGTGAGATGAAAAACAAATCTTGGCACTAAGTGTTTGCCTATGAGTTTTATCAATTTGTCTTTCTTATGTCTAGTTAGAATTATTGTGTTACCACATGTTATTGTGGCCTTCATCTCCATCATCCAACAAAATGGAGTGGCCTTGTTGTTAAATAAGCACAAGAGATAATAAGTTTATTGTTAACTGAGGAAGGTATGGCATATTTTAGAGAATGAAGTCTAAAATTCTTTGTGACTTGATTCAAATTGAACCTTGTCCTTGAGGTTGCAAACTTGTTTTATAAGCTAAATATACCAGACCATAATTTTTTTTATGAAAATTATCAAATAATTCACTTCATAAATCCATATGTTTCATGGCACCAATGTCTATAATCCAAGCATTATCCCAAGTTAAACTCTCTGAGGCATTATTTGCTTCGTCGGAGATGGAAATCACACATTCACTAGAAAACTAATCTAAGTCCAGTTCTTTTTTTTTTCCTATAGGATTCGATCTTATCCCATGATGTTTTGTATTCATGGGTCTCATGACTCCCTTCTCTTTCACAATATTTGTAAAACAAATGTTGTTTTTCATTTTTATTTTCTTGATGTTGACTATTGTTTTTTCATATTTTCCACCCCATCCTTTATTTTTCCCTTTTCCTCTATCATTTCCTACATTCTTGGAATAATTCTCTTTTAAATTCTTGGAATACTTTTCTTTTTTATTAGCATAGCAAATGCCTTATCATGTGGACTCAATTTTTGTTCTAAAGTATTTTTCTCTTTCATCCATACTCTCAATTAATTGGTTAAAGGTGGGAGTTTTTAATAGATTGCTTGCTTACAAATACCCTAATTAGGTTGAATATATATGGATAAGAACATTTATGAAGGTGGTAATAAACACATTAAAATTTACACTAACAGCATCAACATCATGTTTATGTTAGGAATATAATGTTTAGTGATCATATTATATGTTTGAAAGTGAGTGTGTGTGAGTTAATAAATAATAATGTAATAAAGTGAGTTGATAATGTACCTCATGAAAATAGGATTTTGAGATTTTATAGGATATATATGTGAGAGAATGTTTAGGAAATATGATAGAGATATTTGTGGGTTTGATGATTGGTGTTGACTCCTATTTTGTAAGAAAATAATAAACTATAAATTTAATAGCTCCATATAAATAAGATATATTATTTGATCAACCAAAATCTGTTTGATTGAAAATTTAGCCTATTTGTAACATTGGTATCATAGCACGTTCTCCATTGGACCTCTCTGTATTTCAGTCTTGTTCATAATAAAGGGTTTGAAGTGAGGACCATGTCCACTTTTCTTATCATTTGATATACCTTTGATTTTTTCTATCAAAAGTAATGATGTGCAGATAACTATAAATTTTATTGACACTTTACAACTATATATATATATATATATATATATATGAATTTTTTCAATGAGTTGATCAAGCCGTACAACTATTGATAGATATAGGTTTACATAATATTTTGCATTTGGTGCTCACTTGGATGCTTTGCATTGACAAACATAGTGGTGTTAGTGTGCACATAAACAAAGATGAGCATAGTGAAAAGGTGAGTGGTGGTGTCCATGGAGATATAGATTAATAATTTCATATTTTAGCTAGAGGTTTAGTTTATAAGTTGGTTCCTAGAGCACTTCAAACGCATGCTTCTCTCTCAGATCAAGCAAAATATTCTCTTCAATATTACCCACTGACACTAGCACAATCATGTTGTTGACAATAAAGAGGCATATGTTACTGTCATTTTTTACTTTACTTCTATAGTCAGGGCTTCTCTCCATAACCCAGGTGTAAATATCACAGCATGAAATCCCCCTTCAACAGCACATTCATCACTATAGTCAAGAATGTCATTTAATTTAATATTTTAGTTGTGGTTTGGATATTTATTGGTGGTTTAGTTTTTCAGTTTTAATTTTACAATATAGTATGTAATTTATAGTTTTAAGTTTTTTTTTTAGTTTAAAGATTATATAATTCATGGTTTATTATTTTACTTAGTTTTAAGTTTTTATAATTATTTTATTTTTTATTATTCATTCTTTTTATGTGTTGTTTATTAAGTTTTTACATCGATAGGTATTCCCTATAGTGGTATCTGGGGTGTGAAAAGGTGTAATGGTGTGAGTGGGTTTGCAATTAATTAGTTGAAAGTAAACTTAATAAAATAATTTAACATAGGAAGGTGGTGGGGTGTGAAAAGGTGTAATGGTGTGAGTGGGTTTGCAATTAGTTAATTAAAAGTAAACTTAATAAAATAATTTAACATGGGAAGGTAGGAAAGAGTGTAATTAATAATTAATTAGAAACCAAATTTTAATTATATATTTATCATGTTAGAATATATGATAGGTGAATTATTTATTATTGTATAAATTTTGTTTACTTTAAAATAAACGAATTTATTTATTTACCATGCTAAGTATATGATTAGGTGAATTATATTTGTTATTGTGGCAATTTTATTTACTTTAAAATAAAATAATTTATTTATTTATTTTATATTTGTTATTGTGGTAATTTTTGTACTTTAAAATTAAAAAAATTAATTATTTATTTTATATTTATTATTGTGATAATTTTATTTATTTTAAAGTTAAAAATATTTATTTATTTAAATTTGTAATTATTTAATTCATGTAAAGCCAACATTTAAAAAAAACAAACAAAATAAAAAAAAGATAGTGATGTTCAAAATAACTTATAAAATCATGCAACATATCCAAACATAGAATACAATCACAATCATAATGAACTTCATTCGATCTACCACTTATTTTATATTAATGTTTTGTCTTTTTTCGTTATTAATTTAGGAATGTTGGATTTAATATCTACAAAAATGAAACTGAAATATTTGATTTCTTGGATACCAAGAACTAAAAAAATTCTCACAACTTTTCATATATTAATTTATGTCAATTTCTTCATTCAAGAGATGATTTTTTTTTTAAGGATAAATATTTGACATTATACATGAGATGAAAATATAAAATTAATAATAATTAAAATTATAGTAACACAAATTTTAAGATAACAAATATTTGACATTAAAAATGATACAATAGAATATAACTAGTATAATTAAAATTATAGTAACTTAAATTTTAAGATAACAAATATTTGACATTAAAAATGATACAACAGAATATAACTAACATACATATCTTAGATAAATCTATGTAAAATACACTATATCATATTGAATTGTGAGTGCCTCGAGAATGATATCTATTGGTATATTTTACCTAGATTTATTTAAGATATGTATGCTAGTTTAAGTTTTATAATGATATGTCAAGTTTTTAGTTTTTTTTTTCTTTTATTTTTAATATTCTCATGTTTTTAGTTTTAAATTAGTTTTTATATATTTAGTTTATAAATTTTATTATTTAATTTTTTATTTATAGTCATCATAGTCTTTATAGTGAGTCGAAAGTATTTTGTCTCGAGCAAACCCAATGTTTATCTTGTCGGGGGAGAAATATAGACATAGCTAGTACATGTAGTTCTTCTCCTCATATCCACACTAAAGGGGGGAGTGTTAGGAATATAATATTTAGTGTTCACATTATATGTTTGAAAGTGAGTGTGTGTGAGTTAATAAATAATAATGTAATAAAGTGAGTTGATAATATAACTTACATAGATAGAATTGTGAGAGTTTCTCAGAGAGATAAGTTAAAGAATGTTTACGAGAAAGGGTATAGATATTTATGGGATTAAAAATTGGTGTTGACTCCTATATTTCAAGAAAATAATACACTATAAATTTAATAGCTCCATATGAATAAGATGTTTTATTTGATCAACCAAAATATTTTAGATTGAAGACTCAACCAATTTTCAACAGTTTAATAACATGGATTTTTGAAGCAAAACACATGATATCAGATTTTTCAACTCAAGATTGAACATTATCAATTAAAACTATATGAATTCTAATTCTAAGGGAGAATCATATAGGTTCATTTTTTGAAATGTTTCCCAATAAGTGTTTCACCCCTATATGCAATAAAAACCTCACCATCAAGGATAGTACTTTTGAATTCTTTTATTTCTAGGACAATATCTCATTTTCATATTTAGGTTAAGTAGGTTGTGTATCCCTATCATAAATGTTAAACTATAATTCATCGAAGATGAGTGCATTCTCCCCTTGTCTTGACCATTCTAACCAATTATCTTTCTTGGTTAGTGTTGTGATACTAATAGTTTTTATTGAATGCATGTTTTCTATTTAGGGAGATGGAATGGTTCTTTATTGCTCCAAAAAAATTATATTTTATATATACCACCCAACTAATATACTAAACTTCTCTATATGCTCACCCTTTCTATATACATGGAAGTATATGGAATAATATTGTCCTTTCTATATACCTGGTGGTACATGAAAGAGAAATTAAATCACATTAGAGCATAATGGTATGTGGTTCCTAGGTAGTATATCAAAAGTATTCATTCTATCTACAACACCCACTTAGTGAGTATTCTTTCTTATAGCATTTATGTCTAAGATAGTTGTGAATGGGTGATAAAATAAATGTGAAAATGAAAATTTTCCTTATTTCTCCATATAAATTTATAGGAATGATGCTAAAAACATCATTGTGGTAGTTAAATTGGGATATAAGTGTAGTAGTTTGATTTTGAAGACATAACTCATAAACATGAACCAAATGCACTATTGATACCGAACATTATAATTTTGTTTTTGTTTACACAAAATCTTTATTTTTTTAAATTTGCTTGATTTTAAAAAAGGAAATTAATTTTGATTTGAAAAATGACTCATTTTAGTATGTTTAAATAAGTCAAAAGTATATTTTTCCTTATGAGAATATTATCCATTAAAAATTTAACCTAATATTTGAAAAGAAATACATAAAGTTTAAAAAAAAAACTTATCTCAACAAATATATTCTTTTCATTTGATCTTTGGTGCCATGTGCAAGTGAATGGCATGTAAAAGGTGGAAGTAGCTTTGGAATGACTTATTAAAGATGTCAGTTTAAATTGTAAACTTCAAACTAAAATAACTCATACACTTATCCACCAAGATTTAGTTGTGACATATGGTCAACTCAAGACACCTAACATTCAACTTTACCACAAAAAATTAAGATAAAAACACCAAACATGAAGTTAAATGTAACCTTAATGGGTTAAAATGTATCCCAAATAGGTAAATGTTGTTATACATTTTAAGGTGCAATAAAATCTAATAAGTGTGCAGTTGAAAACTCCTTAGAATAGCTAACACACACACAAATTCAATTCAAAATGTAATCAAAGTAACCAATAACATCATGTAAATTTGAAAAAATAGAAAATAAAACCATATATATCTAAAACAAAGTCATACCTTGCCAGGATGCCTTCTTACAAGTGTAGTAACAACTACACAACCCATAGAAAATGAAATGCCTCTAAAAGGCCTCATTTCTACCAAAAGCGTAGTCCAAAGAGCAAAAAAACTTGAATAAAGTGGGTTTGAACTTATTTGATTTTTTTTTAAAAGTACAACAATGAGGATGAATGGAAGAAGAAAATTATTAATAAACCTATGCACTTAAATCAATGATAGCCCAAGAACAATGTGATGGGAAAAAAATGAGAATTTGGGAAAACCAAAGCTATGTTTGCATTAATTGAAAGAAGATAGATTACAACATTTATAGAAAAAAATGTGACTATTCACTTAATCTTCCAAGAAGACTATCCATCTAATACTACGAGATAAAATCTCTCCTACAATTATCACTATAATTATCTAATATTATATATAAAAATATTATAATTAAGTAGAAAAATAGATAATTTTAATAAAGGGTATCAAATCTTATCAAAATATAATTAAATTTTACAAATCACACCTAACTTATACAACCCTTTATATGGAGTGTGTTACAAAAATCTCAATTATGTTATTGATTGTAGTATATGATCTAGATATGGGAAGTGGTGTACTTATGCTTAATAATTTATAGGTTCAATCAAGTGGATTGAGACTCAAAGATATTGTTCATATGAATTAGTATCTATGAAAGAGTAAAAACATTATCAAATAATAAACACATACCAGATGCATATCTAGACTTTTTCATCAATCTGGGAAGTACTGTGTCCAAACCAATGTCATGGTGTGTGCTAAAATAATCTTAATTAAATATTATTTATTGACATACATATATATATGAGAAGTTATGGTCATGTACTTATAATTTAATTCATAACTACTTTCAATAATGGAAGTTATTGTCTAGCCCTATTATTTTCTATGTAAGAGTAAGAGCATTATCAATTAATTAATGTGAACTTATGTCTATCTAGTCATTTATGTTTATCTATGAAGTATTATGTCTATATATAGTCACTTTTATTAATCTAGGAACTATTATGTCATCACCAATCTCATGGTTGTGTAATGTGTTTCAATAATCTAAATTATATGATTGAATTACATCTAGATATAGGCCAAATTTTTCTACTCATGCTTAATAATTTTTAATTTCACTTAAGTGGATTTAGAGTGAAAGAACTTTTCTATCCTAATTAGTTTAGTATATGGAGAAGTTAGAACATGATAAACTTCTATAGGATTGCTATGATGGACTTGAAAACCACTACACTAATTAAATAACCAAAAATGATAATTGGGAATGTTAACAAAGATATCTAAGCATACAAAATTCACCTTATTACCATACTAAGAGAATGGACCATAATTGATCATGCATATCTCAAGATCAAAGAATATAATATTTAGGGATAAAGGGTAGTTTATGGAGGCATAGGCCTTGTTTTAATTTGAAATCAAGTTTCTCTATCTTGTTCACCACTCAAGATTCTCTTAGTTAAGGAAGCTCTAAGAATTTTAATACATTGCACCATAATTAAATCCTTAGATGCAAGTGGACATGAAATTGGACGTCAGACATCACAAAAAATGTTGTCAAAGATAATATTTTTCATGATCTATTGCACATATGTCATTGATTCATAGACTTAGAGGAAACTTGTTTTGTATTTTTTATGAATATTTATTTTTTTATAAATTTTGTCTGTTCCGGTCTCCTTGATATTTCACTATATATGTCCAAACTGATCATTTTTTCATTAATGAAATAAGAAAATTGAAAGTTTATTCCATATTTTTTCATTTATTTTTGAAAATATTCCCATTATTATAATTCTAAATCTCTTTATTAGTTGCATCATTTAAATTTCACAATCATAATATAAACTCTTTTTTTGGGCTTCCTACATTGTTATTAAAAATGGAGAGGAAGGTTCAAAGGATAGGAAGAATTATGAGCACTTGTATTCATCCTTAGTCCAAATAAAAAGATTTAAGTGTTATCAACTTATAATGTGTATAATATACTAGGATTTGGTGGTATATGTAAAAATCATTCACCAACACTTTCTTCTCAAGATCAAAAATATTATAAGATTTTTTTAGATCAAAATTTATACAGGTGTCATCAGAGGTGGCGTATGAAATTTCCTATAATTTAATTTTAGACTTATTAGCAAACTTCACCAATAATGTTTTTGTTGAGTGTATATCCCATAATATCATTCTAATCAATGTGTAAGTAGAGGGAATTTTATATAAATATGGTGATTAAAGATCTTTTTGGTTTTTTAATTTCATATTCCCTATATTTTAAATGAATTAATTTTAAGTAGTCATTGATTAAATTTGTATTTTAATATATAAAAATTAGAGTGTTGGTTATGTACACATTTATCTTAATTTATAGTGCTATAATTCAAAAAATTATGTTTAATATATAATATATTAATATCAAGTATATAGATAATTCTAACAAATAGATGAACATATGAGTATATAATTATATTATATTATATCAATAAAGTATCAATATTTTTTTTTAAATTTTGATGAATAAATAGTATATCATATATAAAATTATAATCATGAGTTGTTTTAAATTGTAACATACGATATTAGGAAATTATTAAAAGCACACATAAAAAAAAAAAAACACATACATATATCAAATTCATAAAGAAAAAAATTATTATCTTCATGATGAAATTTACCCCCATCTTTTTATTACATCGATTCTCTAACTATAGACTAATTATCTTTGAAATAACATGTCCATGGTATTATTATTGAATATAAACCTTATAATTTGTTACTACAAATGAATGTGCCCCTAGGACTTGGACTAATTTATACATCTTCCTCCACATGAATATGATCCTCACTATGGCTCATGGGGTTTACATGATGATGTTTAGAAGAGGCCTAACTATCCATTGGGTTGTGAATGTGATCCACACCATGAGGCTCAAGAATGATGTGTGTGGTGGACATCTGAACTATGGCTATGTAGAGTGAATGTGTAGTGAAATATTTAGGTGGAATAAATAAAACACATTTTATGGAGCAGAAGTCTTAGCTTGTAAAAAATACAACTTATATTCATCAATGGAGAATATGGAAAAGAATAAATAGTAAAATACCAAAAATGCACATATATAGACTAGATACATAGATTAAGCTAGTGATGTTACGAATTTGTATAATGACATCAATCTAGGTTCTCTATATACATCTATGTCTATGAACCAAATGCGTATGTTATATATAGCATAAGAATACAAGATCAATAATAATTATTTTTAAATTACTAAAGAGGATATCAATAGCACATCAATCATGTCAGATGTGGTAGTTGGAAATGGTTAGAACACTTAATGTCTAGGCTATCAACTATTGAATTCATATCTAGGATCTTATTTCAGCAAAATAATAGTCAAATCACTTGGATTACATGTTTGGGCCAACATGTCAATGAGTGGATGCCAGTGAGGTATGTGGAACTATATGGTGCAGAGGGGATAGAAATTAATTATGCATGTGTGACTATATGGAGTGTAGGTGCAAGACTTATCAGGGGTGTGTGAGGTATATAGGCAATCTAGTGCATTTTAATCAATGAGTGAGCACTAGACTTGGTGTAGGATTGAAAGGCATGAATTGCATAGAATTTGATGAGTAGGCACAAGATTTAGCATAGAAGTATGAGCTATAAGGTGTGTAAGATATGATTTGGAGAAATCATTACACTAGAGTCTATGAATTATTATGGGAGCGATGTAAATGGTTGAGCACAAGTTTCATGCAAAGGGTTGTGCATGGTTGGGTCTGAGGTGTGCACTTTACACAATAGAGAAAATGAGTAGTGAGCTCAGATGTGTAGGGGATACACAATGATAATTAACCCTTAATTGAAGATCAATTGTCTCCATTGTATTAGTGCACAACTATAGAAATTGCACTTGAAGTTGCTAAAAAGTGTACCACTTAGCTTGATCATGGTATTTCCTAACCTTGACCACTCTGAAAAGCTGATGTGTGACAAGGTGGGTGCATATGTCCATTAATTCCATGATATAGTCCTTTTATACATGGTGCAAGTGTTTAAGATCTAAATCATAAAGATGTTGTGTCACTATTGGCTCAAGAAATAGTGGAGTGTAAGGCTTGAGAAGTTCCACATTAAAGACTAGGTGCATGCCCAAGTATTCAGGTAGATTAATAATGAAGGCATTCTCACTAGTTATGCATAAAATGGTATAAATATCATAATGTAGAGGCTTGATCTTATGGTGTGTACCTTTAAATCACTCTTTCTATAAATACAACTAGACTTTATCACCAACTCAAAATGCATGGGGTGTAAAATGTACATTGTGATGCTCTATGTACTTAACTTAGGAATGAGAGAGGATATATTGAATCTACTGGTGAATGGACTAGATGTGTTACCAAAACTTCATAGCTTTGTCCACTTCTTGTTTCTATGTGCACAACTTAGTGTTTGATGGTGCATGGTAGGATATGTCTAGAGGTGTTAAATTTTAAAACCCAAGAAATGTATGGAATGAATTGTGGCTAGTAGAGATGTGAATAGCCCTATTATAGGTGTATCAAATGTATAAGATATTATTATCTTAAGTGTGATCATGCACGTGATTGTATATTTGTAAAATATGAACAAGTGTGTGATTGATCACTTTAGTTTGTCCATCTATATGATGATGAAAGGCCATTGATTGGTCCAGCTGTGTGCCCATCAAGTCCCACAATGCTTACCAAAAATGACTCAAAAAGCATGGATATTGGTCAAACATAATGGATGTTGTTAGACAAAAATGAACCCAAACATGGTTGAATAAAGCTTATGCAATGCTAGTTGCATCAATGTCTTTCTTTGATGCAACCATGATGGCCATCTTAGAAAACTTGTCTACTACAATGAACATAATATCATGTTATCATCTCATCATAGGTAGCCTAGTCATGAAATCCATGCTGATAGATTCCCATGGTTTAGATAGAACCAACAGAGGTGTGTAGAGTCCTAGTTTCCTATTTATGGGCTTGGTGATGTAACAAGGAATGCAAAACCTAATGTGGAATTCTATGTATATTCACATCTATGGCCAAAATAAGTGTGACTATAATGTAGCTAGAGTCTTTATCATGTTAAATTATCTTAAGGTCTTGGTATAGTGTGCCTCCTAGATGAGTCATTAGTGAGGTAAACCAGATGGAGCATAGAGTTGTCTAAGATTATAGAGAAGTTATTCAAAAAATTATAGCTCCTAAATTTGTGTACCTTATGTGAGGCTGGTGTAAATTGTTATGAAGTCCTATTCAGCTGAGTAAAAAAGAACCTAGTCTATAAAATTATGGTCATGTGTGTCCAAGATTGTGATGAGTATGTGAACCAGTGGTTGGTTGAGGTAATCTGCTACCTTGTTATCCTTCCCTTTCTTGTGCTTGATCATGATATCGGATTAATGAAGTTAATTCATCTATTTCATATAGCATGCATTTTCCAACTTGTTATGTGTTTGTGAGAACTGAAGTGGCTTATGGTCTAAATAAATAATTGTTTCCTTATAAATAATGTAGTGTTTCCATTATTTAATTAATTAAATAATAACATACAATCATTTCTCATAGGTGGAGTACCTTAGAACCATGTCATTTAACTTCTTTGAGTGGTATCAAACTAGATGTCCATGTTACATGAGCACTACATTGATTGCATAGTCAAACACATCAGTGCGAATTTTGAAGGTCTACATAATGTCAAGTATTATGAGAATAGGCATGGCATATAGGCATTATTTGAGGGCCTTAAAAGAGCACTATTGTGCATGAGTATAATTAAACTTGGCTTTGGCATGTGTCATCTAGTTAAGAGCCCAAGAGATATGTGAAAAACCAAGGATGAACCTATGATAAAAGTTAACAAGTCCAAGAAAACTCCTCAATTCTATTAGATTATGCAGAGTAGGCAAATCTTCAATTACTTTGATCTTCTCTAGATCTACCTTGATGTTAGTATGTTCAATTATGTAACACAATTACTCAATATGTGTGATGTTAAATGTACACTTTGTGAATTTGGCTTATAACTTGTGTGGCACAAGGTGTCTAGGAAGTAAGATATGTGCTCCTCCTAAGTCTTGTTGAAGATGAGGATATCATCTAAGTAAATGATGATAAAGTAGATTAATAAAGGCATAAGTATATCATCCATTAAAATCATGAATTTGGTTGGTGCATTAGTTAGGCCTAAAGGCATGACCAACCATTCATATAATCTTTCTCAAGTCTTGAATGTTATCTTTCAAATGTTTTTAGATTGAATTGGGACCTGGTGGTAACCTAAATTTAAGTCAATATTCATAAAGTATTGGGTGCTTTATAGATGGTTCAAGAGGTCACCAATGTGTGGTAGTGGGTATTCATTCTTCACTATTATCTTATTGAGTAAGTGATAGTCTATGCAAAGTCTCCATGACCCATCCTTCTTAGGTGTGAGGAATATCAGACTCCCATAAAGAAAAGAGCTCATCCTATCCTTGCCCTAATCAAGGAGCTCTTGTATCTGATATAGAATTGTGTCATTCTCCCAAACTAATCTATGATATAGGAGTTATTCAGAAGAGGAGATATAATAACCAAATTGATCTGACATTTTACTATGTAGTGTGTTAGAAGGCATTGAAGTTATATTAAGACTCCATTTTTCTCACTCTAATAGCTTGTTGAGTTGTTATTACTAAAATGATGTGTGGGTGTTGTTTACTTCTAAGGTTTTCTTTAGCATCTTCCTCTGCATAGGTGTATTAGGGCAAACCATAAGCAACATGATTTTTTACATGTGCAATACGAGATTATGACATTGCTTGGTAGAGACCAAGGTGATTTTGGCCAAGGGAACAAACTCAAAAATTTGTAGAAGTGATCATACACATGAATAGTCTAATGATGTGGCATGGCTCTATATGTAGCTTCATGATTGAATAAATGAAGTCTTCCTATCAAAATGTCACATACTTCTAGAGTTATGATGTCATAAGTGATGTTGTTCTCCATCGACTTGACCTTGTATTGGAAATTTCATTGTCATCATAATTATATATCTTTCCCTAGCTACAACCATCCCAAAGAATATGGTTTAGGATATACAATAATGGTGAGACCAAGGTAGTGAGTTATAGATTGTGCAATGATGTTCTTCTGACTACCATTATTGATGATGATGTGGAAATTGTTGGAAATATTGTCATTGATGTCAAAGGTCTAGCATTTTTGGTGATAAAGGCCCCATTGCATTTAATATTATTTGTAATAGATATATCTTGGCTAATGTGTGTTAATATTTATTTAATATTAATGAATATATTTTTGGTTGCATATGAGACAAAAGAAGGGCCCATGGAGAAGTCAAAGAGCCACGGGGTAAAGATAAAAGAAGGATGGGACGCATTTTCCCATGAAGAGTCATTTTGGGGAATTTCAAGAGTCACCAAGTGAAGACAAAAGAGGAAGGGCACAATTTATCATGAAGGGACACTTTGAGGAATACAAAAAGTCACCAAAGTAAAGACAAAAGAGGGAAGGACATTTTTGCTCATGAAGGGTCACCACATGACTTTTCAAAGGCAAGGATATCAAGGGTCATACAATTTTGGCACCATTTTCCATGAGGATTTAAGGGTCACAAAGGGGGAAGGCCAAAGGTCATTTGGAAAGCTATAAATAAAGGCTTGAGAAGCCATTTGTAAAATGAGAGAGATTGAGGTTGATTTGATATTGTACTATCTAGCTTAGAAGAGTATTTGTGAGAAATGAATATGATTTGTATTTGTTATATCTAGATTATAAGAGCAAAGGTGAGAGAGAGGAAAGAGATGTTGTATTGAACTATCATTTGTTGAGATAGCAATATTGAGAGATATTTGTGTGGTATACACAAAGGGGTTGGTTCTCCTGTGGGTTGGTGCTCACGAATTGTTGTTGGGTTGGTGCTCGACAAAGGGGTTAGTGCTCCTATGGGTTGGTGCTCATGAATTATTTTTGGGTTGGTGCTCGGCAAAGGGGTTAGTGCTCATGTGGGTTGGTGCTAATGAATTATTGTTGGGTTGGTGCTCGACAAAGGGGTTGGTGCTCTTGTGGGTTGGTACTCACAAATTGTTGTTGGGTTGGTGCTCAGCAAAGGGGTTGGTGCTCTTGTGGGTTGGTGCTCACGAATATTTGATGGGTTTGTGCTCAGTAAAGGGGTTGGTGCTCCTACAAGTTAGTGCTTTTGAATATTGTTTGGGTTGGTGCTCATTCATATACTTGAGATTGTTCTCCGTGGTTATTCCCACATTGGGTTTCCACATTATATTTGGTGTCTCTCTCTTGTGTGGTGTTTATTGTTTCAATTTTATTGCATATCTTGAATGTTTAATTAATTGGAATTTGATTAAGGGAAATTTTTATAAGATATATGATATATTGATTCACTCCCCCCTCTCAGTATATTCTGCGCTTAACAAAAATGCTAACCCTTCACCTAGAACTGAGTGTAGAAGAGACATTTACACTCTTTGGAGATGTTAATTATAGTAAAGTTGGTACTTAGATAAGAGGAATATACATCAATGTTGTCCATTGGTGTGGGTCTTGATGTAGAATGTGTGAACATGAGCTATTTCACACAACATTTAGAGTCATTATGGGTAGATGAGCAATGGTGATGACATTACTTATCATAAGACTTATTTATTCCTTTGTCTAAAGTAGAAGGCACTAGATCCTTTGAGTGTTGAGTGGGCTTTTGGTGTTGTTCACCTTTACGAGAAGTATGTTATTGCTTCTATGTAGAAGGATATAATGTGGAGTTATGTGTTGGTGGGGCCTTATGTATTATATTGGATGAAGAGGTGGCACACTAATTCATCCATGCCTTGGCTTTGATCTTGGCAACATTGCGATATACTTTCCATAAAGTGTCAAAAGTCAAGAACTCCATCTTCACATGGATGTAAGGTTAAAGTCTATTTAGGTACTTTTCACCCTATGTTTTTCTCTTAAGTTCACTTGTATGTACATAGACTAGTCATGGAATGAGTTGGTTTAGTCCTCCATTGACTCATCCTTGCACTGGCATAATTGTTATAACTTGATGTATTCATCTTTAAATTCAGTATTATTTTTCCTAGTTCTAGTCTATATGTTTTAGTACTGTCATTATCAGTTATAATTGTCATCATCATCATCAATATCATGACCATAAGTTAAGATTAAAAAAAAATTAGACCCAAAAACTAGACATAATTTAATTGTCACATATATGTTTAAGGTTACAATTTATATAGTGTTATTCTACAATATATTATCTTCATGTATTCATATTTAAATTTAGTATTAAAATTTAAGGTTAAAATTTAAAAAATTTATAATGTATTATAGTGTTATGTTTAAGGTGACAATTTACAATTTCTACAATATATTATCTTCATGTATTCATCTTTAAATTCAATACTATTTTTCCTGGTTCTAGTATAATATGTTTCAATATTGTCATTCTCAGTTATAATCATCATCATCATCATCATCATCATCATCATCATCATCACCATCATCATCATCAATATTATTACCATCAGTTAGGATTAAATTTATATAGACCCAAAAACTAGACATAATTTAATTATCATATATATGTTTAAGGTTACAATTTACATAGTGTTAGTCTATTTAATAACTAATATACTATGGTACAGTTTAAAAAGCACTTGTAATATTTAATTGTAAATATGGATAGTGTACACACTTAAATCCATATCATAATTTATTATATAATATTATCCATTAAGTAATTGAATTAATTGATTAAGTAAATAATAAGAAAGTCTTGTTTTGAGAAAACTTGGTGTACAAGTAAAATACTTTTCAAAATACTAACCCTAACCTCCTTTCTTATCTATATAGGAATATATAGGCCTAGTGAAAATGTTGATTATTGGATGAGGCAATTATTATTGTAATGATTTAATTTATGTCATAGGTTTTAATCTAAATAATTAGCTATTCTACCTAGATAAATCCATGTGTATTATCTTTTATAGATTTCATTAATCTATCTATTGCACACATGTGGGTGATAGTATTGAGGTTAGATGAATGATATTAGAGACCTTATAATCTAGTTTTACATGGTACCATATATTTTATACAAGTTTCACATCTTTTTTTTATTTTTGTAACTTCTCAAATGAAATTTCCCTTTCACTAGTAAATTTACCAATTAATGTAAAGTTTAATTAATTATTTTTTTTTATCATTTTTACACTACTACATGAAAACCATTTTATATTTTTATAAAATAAACTATCAAAACATGTATTTACTAGTAATTATTGTTGACATAAAATCTACAAATTGGTTATAGATAATTATATGGTTCAAGATGATTTTAATTATAGGCTAATGTAGCATTAATATTAGTATTGTATGTTATTACTCAGTTAATATGTTCATTCATAAGATATTGAAGTAGAAACATTCATCCACATACACTGTACATAATGCACAAAAATTTCCTACTCTAACTCTCTTTATATATAATCATAAAACATTTATTATATTCTACAAATATCTTTACTTTATATCTTTTCACTCTCTAATCCTATTCTCTATATGCTCTCTCTCTCTCTATGTGTGTGTGTGTGTGTGTGTGTGTGTGTGTGTGTGTGTGTGTGTATGTTATATTCATCTCATTTACAACACTATAGTATAAATACCAATAAGATACCTATACAAGCCAATGGTCATGTCTCTGTGAGACATGCTTCTACTTTATACAAATTTTATGTTGTTATTTTAGGGTGCCAAACCATATTACATTGCCTTGGTTTATAAAATACTCTATCTCATTGACTTGGAGAAGGTTTATACTATTGCGGTAAAATTAGAATATCTATGGTGATTCCTCTTGATTGTGCATTTTATTGAATAATCCTGCCAACATCTTCCTATATTTTATAATCTAGACTCATCCTCAATACAACTCTAAATATTATTGACTAGAGAAATTCAAAACAACTCATTTTTTGTAGTGCCAAACTTAAAACAACTCATGGGTAACATGATCAACAACTAGAAATTTAAATGCCTGGTATAAAATACTGAAGTATCCTTTCTCAACTCACCCAACTATATTTATAGGATAATGATACCTTTTATTCCAAAATTTTTGGACCTCTTATTTAACTTAGCACCCCTCTTTGGGTAGTTATTTTTCATAATTTTATACATTTTTGTTGGAAAAAAACTCAATTCAGTAGTATAGCCTTAGTGTCCAAGATCTTATATTCTATTGCAATGTTCTTCTTAACCATTTTAACAACATCTCTTAGAGCTAGTGAAACCTCCAAATTTTTACAATACACCTCGTACTCTTCTATTTTGGTTTCCATATTTTCCATCTAATTACTTAATAGTATGCCATAGTCCTCCATTCCCTCAAAGATAAATATTATTTGAGCTTGATTCTCCTTGTGCTCACATTTCAGAGTGATCCATTTCTTCCACTCTTGTTTTGAAGGAACTTTATTCATGTCATAGATAGTGGAAGCTATGTTGAGCTACTTCTCCAATATTCTAATTAATTATTTTTAATCAGAGTCCATAGGGGCTAGCTAATAGAGTATGCAAATTACTTTGTTACATCCATCATGGTCTTCCATAATTTATCAATTTTCACTTTATATTTCATTCTTATTTTTTGATTTTCTCCTAGGAGAGGTCCTAGAAAATCATCCTCACATTCCTCCATTACTTATGCTTTTATGATGTCCAAGTCAATTGTGTCTATAACATGGTTTATGAAATTATCCATTGTTTCTTCTAATTATTTATCAATTAGAAATGTTGAGTCTAGGTCATCTTTGGGTCTAACATTGGTAAGGTCATGAGAGACCTTTTAATCCTTATTTAAGGCTAAAACACCTTATCACCTAGTTCACCCTTGCACTATGAATCAAATTTTTACGAATGGTCTCCTTATCTATTCGCATCAACTTTTGTATTAACACTACAATCTTTCCTCCAGTGTAGGTTATAATAAGTTGGGTGGTACTATTATGTTATAAGTCAATTAGTTTATATTTTTATGATTATGTTGATGGGATCCCTAGGTGTTTTTTATGTAAATAGAATAAATAATTTCTCACCCAAAGCACCATGTAATAGCCCATTAAATCCCTTTTCTATGCCTATGCAGATCCTAGATGTAGTTACTACCTCTTTTTATTTTCTCTATTTTTAATCTTTAGATTTTTTTCTATCTTTTCCTGATTCTCCTTTTTTTCCTCTTCTTTTCTCTTTCTATTTTATTCCTCGTGTCTTTTATTTTATTCCTCTTGTTTTTCCATCTCTTATTTTATTTTTATTTTTTATTTTATTTTTAATTTCTCTTATGCTTTTTCTAACTGTCATTTTTAATTTTTTAATTTTTTCTCTCTTCAATTGTTCTCCTTTATATGTTTCCATAACTTGTTGTGCTTTTTTTGTGGCCATTTTATTTTTATTTTTTGTAATCTATTTTCCTCATTCTATCATTGCTTTTCCAATGCTTTTCTTTGTTATGTGGAAGCTTCCTCCTTCTCCTTCAATACTTGATTTTTTTTTCCTAATGCTTATGCTATAAAATCATTTTTTTTTTGCTTTGTTATTAACCCCATCCACTAAATTTTTTGAGTTTTTGCATTGTCCTTAGCAGAAATTTTCATTTCTCTTACTACTTTCTCTATTGATTCTTACTGGTATTTTTCTATTATGATCTTAGGTTCCTTTCTCTTCTTTTGGGTGCTTATAATTACTTATTTTATGGTAGGTTGAAATACCCTTATTAAATCATCCAAAGTAAATGGACATATCTCCGCACATTTGATTAGTGATTTCATGATCCTTTTATACCATTCAATGTCTACCCCATCATATATTTTTAACTATTTTGGACACAAACCATTTTTGTACATTTTTATATGAGTGTTACCATGTCAAGTACCCATGATACGATAGCCTCTTCTCCACCCATATATTTGTATCCATGTTCTTCTACTTCTAAGGATTTTGTCTCTACGTAAGAGATCAGTGAGTAATAAGGAGTACTACTCACTAAAATACTACACACATGCAAAAGATCCATGCTGAAGAAAGAACTTAACTAAGTTGGAAAAGGGAGAGAAGTAATGGAGGGCTTTCCCCCATCTAATGAGCCTTTTTTATTTCCCACACATCTTCAAAATATTATAAGTGACCCTATCCTTCCATGAAGTGTGTGAATTTAGAGATATGATAGAGTAAGACATAGTCCATGTGGATAAAACAAGTCATTGAAATAACATGCAATACCCTATAACAATGCAGTATATGAAAATGTAATGAAACTAGAATGATATAACATTCCTGATATATACTGAGATATATGCATATGACTTAGAGAAAACAATATGTGGCCCATAAATGCATTCCAACTCTAGCACTAGGGCATGTCTGATAACTATATATATATTGGGTAGACCTTAGTGACCCCATAAAAAACCCTTACCCTTACACATAGAGTTTCTATGAAAATTATACCAGAGTATACATTCCATCCTTATAATTTTCATGTCCCAATATTCATTACACATTTATCAAGATATCCAATCATCTCATAGACTCCATATGTCACCTAAACATTTTATGTGCATAGATATTATATCACTTTAAGCACATACAAGTCCAAATATGACACAAATTTTAATTCCAAAATAAGGGTTATGCATATATCATGCATGAATTTCACTACCAAACTAAGGCATAACCTATATCAAGGATCACAATCAAAATTACAAAACCAAGTTTTACCATTGGGTGTTTGATTTCCAAAGAAGTTTCAACATTGAAATGTTTTGGACTACTAACAATGAGTTTAACATCTATAAATAAATTATCACATTCCAAAAGATATTCAACTACTTAATT
This sequence comes from Torreya grandis, assembly GCA_037957365.1. Taxonomy (NCBI): domain Eukaryota; kingdom Viridiplantae; phylum Streptophyta; class Pinopsida; order Cupressales; family Taxaceae; genus Torreya; species Torreya grandis. The sequence continues at coordinate 41,976 of JARHVA010000256.1, read as the reverse complement.
TAGGTTTAGAATTCATTGTCTATAGTTTCATTATCCAAAATTGGGATCAACATAAATGTATGATAATTTACCCATACAAGTTCTAATTTCAAAACTATTATCTTCCAATATGTATTCTTAAATTATTATCTTCCAAAGTTATTTTATGGTTGACCAAGTAAGGATTTAAAAAAATAGTTTTTGAGGTGTCATGCTACCATTTTCACTTAATTTTGAGATCTCATTTTGTTGTAAATATAATTATTTTTAATCATATAAATAAAGGAAAATATCACATGAATTCAAACCTTAATATCAACTTAAGGTTATTGAAGGTTTATTAATATAATACCTTTGTCATCCCAATGAACATCCAAGTCCATTATAAGGTTAATCATCCAAAATAAATAATCACATTCAATAGAGATCATCATCTCAAAACATGACTTGCTAATTGGTCAAATTCTCAACCTTCCCTATGTGATTTTAACATTTAAACAAGAGCTCATAATCTAATATAAATATAAAAATGTCCATAATTATTTACCTTATAGATTTGAAAATATCCCAAAGTATTAAAATCATGATTTAAATCCACATAAGTAGTAAAGGTTATCCAAGGCTAGGGTTTATGGATCTCCATAATCCATGATCAAAAAACACATTTAAATAAAAGATCGTCCTCTAATCTATATAAAGTACACAAAACATAACACAACTCATAAATGGCACATACCACTTATGGAATGTGTTATCTATAGATACTATAATAAGAATCGATAATATGACCAACACAAAGTCTTAAAAAAATCTAAAAAAACAAGATTAAACTAAACACATCCCACATCTCAAACCATCTAACAAAAAATTCATATACTTATGTTTTTACATGAAGCACATATATGTGCAATATGTTTTTAAATCGAATCTTTAATGAATTAATTAAACACATATCTCCAATTTCCATCCAAACATAAGGGTTATCTAGAATAAGGTTTCATTAAAGACTGATAACCAATATGCTTTCTAATTACTTGGTAATAGCAACATAATTTTATAACTACATCAAGTTCATGTATGTATTTAGTTGCAAAATAATCAAATATTAATTGATTATTTTAATAATAATTTCACATATGTTGGGATTCACTTATTCCAATATCTTTAATCATCAAAACTATGTAATAAGTAAAAAAGGATTGTCATAAGCCAACCTTAAACAAGATAATAACATATCTTACACTATATCAAAAGATAACAAATCTTGCAAAGAATCTCAAGATATTAAAATACTATAAGAGGTTATTGAGATATGGACATTCTCCTCTATAAGATTAATCTCAATCCATTATTAATTAGTCCATTAAAATCTTATATAAAAAAAAATTAAACCAAGCTATTGATAAGGACATGATTCACAAGGCTCACTCTAATTATAATACATGCATACAAATATATCCCTAATGAAAAAAATTTATGTTATAAATATTTTAACTCTATAGGTTTAAAAAACATGAATTGTCTTCATAAGTTTACATGTTCTATAGTTTATAATTAATTTAATATAAATGAAAAATCAAAGAAAAAAATATGATCTATTTTTTTAATAAAAGCATCAATCACTAAAATTAACCTTATATCCACCATAGTTTTATAAAGTTGTTATTTTTTCTTACTTCTCATCTTTCATAGTGAATATATATGATCACCTTCCAAAATTATTTGTAGATGACACCTATGTTGTTAGGTCCAATACGATAATACATTATCGACCATATTTATATAGTTTTATACCATTTCATTGCCATTATACAACATTGGGAACAATTAATCTTTATTTAATTAATAGCATGACATTAATTCATTTTACCACCATTATAAATTTAGTTTTAAATGTTAATTTCTAATATTAAGATATAGCAATAGCTATAGTACTTTCAAAGATCACATATATGTATCAAAAATCTTTATGATTTTATAGCATTAGATTGCATTAACATACTAAATATTTTATTATTATTATAATATTATATATAAATTATTATAATAGTCAAAATTTATTATTTAATATTTCCTTTTAATAATAATATAAATTTTAATTAAAAAATGAAACATTAAATTAACATATATTTATTAGTCTCTGCTAAGACAGAAGATTTATTTAGCTAATAAAAAAATTTAAATGTATATGAATTTAACGATTATAATTTTTTCTAAATTTTTTTCATATAAATAATGCAATATTCTCAAAAGAATTATTTGAGAATATTCTTATGCTAACATCACAACAATCAATAATTATGACAATTCATACTATTATTAATTTTTTTTAATTATAAATTTTGATTTAGATTTGATAACTTGTGTTTTTAAAAAATATATATTTAATATGACAGAGATTTCATGCCTTAGAAATAATGTTAAAACTGATTACTTAGGAAACAATGAAATGAATTTATATAAATTATATTTTATATGGCATTTGATTCAATAAATTTATAGGATTATTTATACAAATATGTAACCATGCACACACAAAACTTGTAAACTAGGGGCAACATAGCTAGGGATAACTAGCACAAAAAAGTGATGTAAAAAGTAGATCAGACTTAGGGATCTACAATGGAGCCATTAATTTTGATTAACATAAGCTTTCCTAGAGATTGTAAATGTCGTCTCTAAATAAGCAAAAATGAATATCGATAGAATAACATTCACTTATCCACTATAAATATAAGCTGGGTAACCCAAATTTTAAAACCATTTTAATTTAAAGTGTCTGACTAGGTTTCATTCACTTGGAGGGAGAATGATGTACAATGATAAATTGTTTAATATTTAAAACTATCTTTCTACTTTACTACCCAATCCATAATTGATGTGGCATGTCTTCAACTTTCCTTTTTTATCTTCGAGTCATATACAATTTTATTTCCTTTGTTATTCTTTAATTAATGTATTAAACATTATTTTTCTTTTAAATATATAGGTTTTTTAACAATATATGGCATTAGGATAAGATAATTGATAGAGTCATTTTTATAAAAAAAATAAATAAATTCACATAAATTAAAATTCTAAAACATTATTAAACTAATTAAATTATTCATTTAAACTTTCAATTACTTAATACATTTATGTGATTGAGTTGTAATTGAATTATTTTCTATTTATTGTGCCCAACCATTCACAACCAATTCCCAAGTTCCATTATTCACCAATACATCATACTCGCTCTTCCTTATTTTTCTCCATGCATCAAGATTTTTAGTTTGTTTGAAGGAAGTAAGCTTAGAGTCAAAATCAATGTTGACTTCTTCTTCCATAGGGTCTTCAAAGGTAAGATTTGGTATCATATCTAGTAACTTGTCTAATTGTTGTGTGGATGTATGTGCACTTATATTGCCTATTTTTTTAACCTCATAAAATCTGACATGTTTCAATGTTTGTTTAGCCCATTTTGGTATCTTTTTCAAAGTAGCTTGTGGAATCGCAGGTGCCTCATTTTTTAAATTTTATGCTCTTTAAGTTTTTGACATTGAACCATATTTTTTTGAATTTTCACTTTCTTCTAAAGATGGAGTATCATTTTCAATTACATGAGTCAATAGAGATTCAACTATTTCCCAATTATAGGTTCCCTCTTCACTGTTTGGAACCTCCACTTTAACCTCCTTGAAAACATCAAATTTTTCATATTTATGAAGTTGATTCAATTTTAGACTAATGATTTTTGTGTCCTTTAAAATTTCACAAAAGAGAACATCTCTTGTGAGGATTATTTTTTTTTATTTTTTTCATCAAATAACTTGTACACTTTTGATGATTTTGAGTATTCTAAACGCATACATTTATGACTCTTGTGTTCCAATTTGTTCCTTTTATCCTTTGGAATATATACATAGCATGTGGATGTCAAAATATAAAGATGTCACACTCAAGGGAGATGAACATACTATACTTTATATGGAGTCTTCATTTGAATGGATGTTGATGGTGACCTGTTTTGGAGATAGACTTTTGTAATATTTTCTTTTAGCTAGAAATGTAAATATACCCTTTTTAAGTATAACATTTTCCAAACCATGTTTATCATATTTATGTTCATCCACTCAAATACTCCATTATGTTGAGGAGTGTAAGGTATTTTGAGATGATGCTTGATTCCATTATACATAAGATATGTTTCAAACACCTTTGACATGAATTCACCACCATTTTTAGTCTTGAGTATCCCAATGTAGGATTGTGTTTCATTTTCAACCAGTGTATGAAACATTTTAAAATGTTCAAAGGCTTATAATTTCTTATTTAGAAAGTATAACCAAGTCATTAGATTAAAATAATCAATGAATAACATGAAGAACTTGTGAACACTAGTGTAAATAATTGGTCAAGAACATAAATTAGAGTAAGCCAATTATAATTTCTTATCGACTTTTCATTATAAAATTTGAAATAGTTCCCTTTTGTGTTTGGCCAATATGCAAGCTTCAGAATTTTCAATATTTTTGGGAACTGTTGACAAGCCTATAATACCACTATTTTGCATTGTAAAAAATCTATCATGATGTGTGTGCCCAAATATGGCATGCCAAATAAGATTTGCTAGCATTCCTTCTTTGGTGAGATGAGATAAAATATTGGAACTAATTTCTTGCCTATGAGTTTTATCGATTTGTCTTTAGTATGTCCAATTAGAATCATTATGTTACCACATTTTATTGTGGCCTTCACTTCTCCATCATCAAATAGAATGGAGTGGACTTGTTAAATAAGCACAAGAGATAAAATTTTATTTTTAGTTGAGGAAGGTACAACATATTTCAAAGAATGAAGTCTAGAATTCTTTGTGACTTAAGTCTAATTTAACCTTGGCCTTGAGGTCATAAACTTATTTTATAAGCTAAATATATTGGACCATAAATCTATACATGAAAATCCTCAAATAATTCCTTTCAAAAATCCATATGTTTCATGGCACTAATGTCTATAATCCAAGTATTATCCCAAGTTGAACTCTCTGATGTATTATGTTCTTCATCGGAGATGGAAATCACACATTCACTAGAAAACTGAGCCAAGTCCAATTCTGATTTTTATATTTTTCCTTTTCTAATTTTTTTTCTATAGGCTTCAATCTTATCCCATGATATTTTGTATTCATGGGTGTCACAATCCATTCTCTATCACAATATTTTTAAAACAAATCTTGTTTTTCATTTTTATTTTCTTGATGTTGACTATTGTTTTTTTTCATATTTTTTACCTCCATCCTTTGTTTTTCCCTTTACCTCTACCATTTATTACATTCTTGGAATACTTTTATTTTTTATTAGCATAGAAAATGCTTTGTCATGTGGACTCATTTTTCTTTCCAAAGGATTTTTCTCTTTCGTCCATACTCTCAATCGGTTGATCAAAGGTGGGAGTTTGTAATAGATTGTTTGCTTACAAATACTCTAATAAGGTTGAATATGTGTGGATAAGAGTATATATGAAGGTGGTAATAAACACATCAAAATTTACACTAGCAACAATATAATATTGAGTGCTCACATTATATGTTTGAAAGTGTGTGTGTGAGAGAGTTAATATATATTAATGTAATAAAGTGAGTTGATAATGTAACTCATGAAAATAAGATTGTGAGAGTTTCTAGGAGAGATATATGAGAAAATGTTTAGGAGATAGGATAGAGATATTTTTGGGATTGAAGATTGGTGTTGACTCCCATTTTTTTAGGAGAATAATACATTATAAATTTAATATCTCCATATAAATAAGATATATTATTTGATCAACCAAAATCCTTTTGAGTGAAAATTCATCCAGTTTGCAACACTGGTATCACAACAAGGTCTCCCTTAGACCTCTATATAATTTGATCTTATTCATAATAAAAAGTTTGGAGTGAGGACCACATCCACTTTTCTTATCATTTGATAGACCTTTGATTTTTCTATCAAAAATAATGATGTGTAGATAACTACAAATTCTGTTGACTATATATATATATATATATATATATATATATATTCAATGAGTTGATCAAGCCATACAGCTATTGATAGATATAGTTTTACATAATATTTTGCATTTGGTGCTCACTTGGATGCTTTGCATTGACAAAGATAGTGGTGGTAGTGTGCAAAGATGAGCATAGTGAGAAGGTCAATGATGTTGTCTAGAGGTTGAGCTGTTCAAAAGTTGGTTCCTAGAGCACCTCAAATAGATGCTTCTCTCTTAGATCAAGCAAAATATTCTCTCCAATATTACTCACTCACACTAGCATAACCATGTTGTTGACATTAAAAAGGCATCTGTCGCTATCATTTTTTAATATTTTAGTTGTGGTTTTGGATATTTATTGTCAGTTTAGTTTTTAGTTTTAATTTTAGAATATAGTATGTAATTTATAGTTTTAAGTTTTCTTTTTTTAGTTTAAAGATTATATAATTAGTGGTTTAGTATTTTACTTAGCTTTAAGTTTTTATAAGTATTTTAGTTTTTATTACTCGATCTTTTTATGTTTTGTCTATTACATTTTTTAAGTTTTATAATGGTATGTCAAGTTTTTAGATTTTTTTTTTTTTTAATAATATCGTCATGTTTTTGGTTTTAAATTATTTTTTATATATTTGGTTTATAAATTTTATTATTTTATTTATAGTCATCATAGTTTATATGGTGAATTGAAAGCATTTTGTCATCTTGTGAGCATCAATTCATTTTTGTGTCATAAGTTACAAATAATTATTTAAAGATAATTGCCAATAAACATGCATAAAGATTCTCTTATGTACTTCAATGAAATAATATCTTCTATTTGTAAAATTGGATGTATCCTCGATTATCCTTGTTACCATTTTTTCATGACTTAAGACCATCCTACCAATGATTTTAATATGGCCTCCACTAGATCCAAATGTTGTGAGCCATATAATAATCCTAACAATACTATAGGAGGTAATATACTCCAATCCCATAGTGTTGAAGAGGAATGTGACATAAACCATACATATGAGAGGAAAATATTCCTCTAAAAGTATATGAGCATAGATTTAAGGACCCTAGGGTTGTCTATCATGCCATGATGCAATCCCATATAGAATATCCCCTTTCCCTTACTCATAATGTTTTTACAAGACATGGGGCAAAACTAATTTACATCTTTATTTCCTTCCTCATCCACCATGCCTACTATAACTACCAAAATGGTGGGTATTTATTTTAGTGGGACTACACAAAGTTCTCACATTAATACCAATTTTAATGCCACATTAGTGCATCCTAATAGGCCACTCAAGCCTCTAATTCCAACTAAATTACTCTTGATCCCAACCATATTATCTTACAATCAATGAGTCAAATGGATAACATTCAAGCTACCAATAGTGCCCAAATGATGAAAATGCAAGAAATACCTCAACAGGTTTAGTGGGAGTGCCAAATCAAAATTCCCCCCACCCCTCAGAGATGCTCTTAGAAATATTGTCCCACAACCCCCAATTCGTAACCAAGTTATCAAACACCTTCAACACAAACCCTTGGTACCTCAAATCACATAAATTGACATAGATGGTATCATGCCTAATATCTCATATAATGGATCCATGAATCATGCTTTTCATTTGAAGGCATTTGGTAATATTTATAAAGATTAGATTAAACTTAACACCTTTGGAACTACCAACCTACTTGTCAAAACATTTTTTGTTGATGTTTTAGAATGGTACAATCAACTAAGGTATAACTCTATTTATATCTTAGAATACTTAGATAATACATTATTCAGATAGTTTCAATCAAATGATTTTCTTAAAAACAACTTATCTCACATTATCAATTACAAAAAAGTAGAAAATCAGAGTGCCTAAACTTGTAACAAAACTTTTGAAAGACTTAGCCAATAAAACTAAATAGAAATATGATGGAATATAACCTCTTCCACCTATTTATTTATGCATTAAATGAAAAATCATAATACACTATTAATACTCTTTCTTCAAAGTCATTTGAGGAAGCCTTAGACCAATCCAAATGACAAGATTACCTTATAAGACATTTTGACCCTTCCTAACCTAAGCTAGTTACTCAATGCTTATGAGGCCTAAAAATAAGCATGTTTCTTATGATGGTGTCTCTGATACTAATTATTATAAGATATCCATCCATGCCATTACGTGAGTTAGCTCTGACAAAATGACACTCTCTCAACCTATCAAAGGAATCTCCTTACAACATCCTCCTCCTCCCTCATAAGTTAATAATTATGAAATCCATCATCACCTTGCCAATGGGATTATGAGATGCCTTCCTAGACCCTCACATATACATATTGATCCTTCTCATTCTAGTGTTCATTGGTATAATCCCCAAAACTTTTGTTGGTTTCACACAAACTAGGGTGATTCTCATGAAACTTGTAAACAACTTAGATGTCTACCTTTTGAGTTCTTACTTGGTCCAAAATTTTATCGTGAAGACAAGTTTAGAGAGTGTCACAAAACATGTGATAATACAACTAAGGTTCATGAATATAAGGTAAAAAGTGACTCACTTCACTAAGCACATGTTCTCCTTACCATTTATTTCATTCCTCTTCTAGATCATAAACAAAATCAAACATATTCCAAACCAACCATTAATCTTGTTGAAACCATGGTTAATCCTTATTCTTTCAATAATGAGGAAAACTTGGTAAACATGAACAAGAAGAATTTTATTTCCTACATCAACCCTTATCATCTTAAGCCTCACATTCCTTATACAACTTATATAATAGTCTAGGACTATCCTTCACACAATTTTTCAGCTATTGCAACTAAAAAAATTATTACTTCTATACTTTTTGTTAGCCCAACTATATCGACCACCTCATTATAGTTGTTTACAGATCATATTGTATCAGCCAACTAGTTTAGTTTTATATTTTCAAAAATGTATCAGCTAGCTTGGTACAATATGTTTCTTAAATCACTTTTATTCCTACTATATTGGCTAGCTCAATCAATATTTTATTTCCAAACTAGGCCCAACTATATCAACCAACTTGGTATAATCATATTTGTCTATTTATTTTATACTGGCCAACTTGATATTGTTTATTTATTTACCCAATTTTAATTCCATTGTATCAAATTAGATGATATTTTATGGTTATGTAGATGCTAAAATATGGATTTACATGATATTCTAGTCTTGCACACTTAGAAAATACCATTCATGGCTCAACCTTTTAGTTCATGACCTTTTCAATACTAAAATGCTCAAGTTCACCTTATCATTGTGCCTAAATGATTATCTTATGGTTTGAATTTGATATTATGTTTACCCAAATCACCTAGAGCCCAAAATATACTATAACTTAATATATATCTTGTAATGTCAGTTATATCTCTTTAGCAACTCTCTATTCTCTAGGATGCTAGTGTTCTAGATCTGATGTTAGTGTTTGTACCCTTCAAATAGTCAAATTTTATAATATTTCGATGTTTTTAGGGTAGATTATTTTTCTTAATTAACCCTCCCATGATATTTATTTCAAAAGGTGTGGTATAAATATAAAATAAATCCCACTCATTATTCATCTAATAATTACTAAGAAATTACCTATCAAGCTAACCAAAGCATTTACACCACTGAATTCTAGTACCATATTTTTCTCTAATTAAAAATAAGTCATAAGAGGAGTGTTTTTATAAGTTTTATCATTTAAAAAATATACCATGAGTAATATTTTTCATGTTTCAAGATAAATCACTACATGCACTTGCAAATATCATATTACACCGTTATTCACACACGATCCAACATAAGGGGGAGAATTACATCAGTCTATCGCCCTCTTTGGAGTATAAGGATATGTAGGTAATGTTCATTGATAAAGGGGTATTTGAGGTTAACTTGACTTCTATTGATCCCAATAACCCACATTTTATAAGGTAACATGCCCAAGTTGTAGTACCTAGGGTCTTGATCAAAATACTGATATCTAGAATCTATGCTCATAATCCCAATTGATAATTTACAAGGTTACAATGAACCTTAATAGGAACAAGTGAAATCTATATAATATGACCTATATTTTTTGTAGGATAAAGTGTTAGTTTCAAGATAGAATCATCAATGCTAGTGTCCCTATTTTGATGGTAGTGCCTAGGTTGATAGAGAGCTGATTTCCAAAATCTAACAAATCACAACTGAGTATCATCCTAATTTTTTGTATACCTATATTTTATATATCTACCTATACATCAGTAAATAAAATAAGTACTATCTCTTCTTTGTTTTTAAGCACTCAAATTAATTTTTGGCATTGTATGTTCTATATGTAGTAAACTTTCATTATTCATCATTGTATCATAATATATTGTGAATCTAAATTATTTAATTGGACTAATTTTATTATACCTTAGTGAAAAATTATTATGATATTCTCCCCTTAACTCATTTCCAAAAAGTATTAAACATTTGGTGAACTAGACCTTTGAGTCTTCTTATGCAAATCCCAACTTGCCTAGGGTATTCAACCTTCCAAGATTTCATATTTTTTCAATTATTCATATCCTAACTTTATTAATTTGTATGAAACCTAAGGATAGTGATAGAATAGGTGGTGTACCTATTGAGAATCATTAACTTCCTCTTCTACCACCTAAAATGTCTCAAGCTAATACCCTATCAAATTCTACCAATATTGACAATGACTAAAATACTAAAAGTATTTTCATTGAGGATGAATCTAATCATGAAAATAGTGAAGCACATGATAATAATGAACATGATCAAGTAGATAAAGATAATTTAAATATATTATAATGTTTTGAGAGTGTATTTATGAAAATCCCAAAGATATTCAAAATATCCTCAATATTATATTGAAAACTAAAAAATCTAAAAGCATTAATGAATAACCATTGGTATATATTGATATAATTATTAGGCCTACTGGATTTACCTTTCAATCATCCCTCCCCTTGAACACACCATTGATTCCTACATCTTATAGATGCACAAGATATGTCTTCAATCCATTTTTCCCCTAAGACCAAACCATTATTGTTACATCCTCCATGGGAATAATCAATGTTTCAACTCAATTACCAGTTTCAATGCCTACATCAACACAAGTGGTGTTTACATCTCCTTTGTTGATTTCCCAAATATCAAATCTTAATCCCAATGGATCCACTATGCAAGTAGTTCTTCAAGTTATTAAAATTTTTGAAGATAAGGTAACAAACATTGAACAAAAAACTTCTAAATCAACTCATGATATTGATTCACAAGATGTATAGTATAATCCTTTTGCACTATGATATATTTTTACCCTTTACCAACTAGTTTTGTAGCACCCAATTTCACACTTTATGATGGCAAGGGTGATTCTAAGTAGCATCTTAGCTCTTTTTATGTAACATGACTTGATTATGCTTCCAATGGTAAATTTTTGACAAAATTATTTCTAAGAATCCTAATGGACTATGCTTTAAGATGGTTCCATGATCTACCAATACAATTCATAAAATCATTCAAGCCTCTAGTGGATCAATTTTTAGCACATTTTTCAATCAACATTACTAAAAATATGTCATATACATAAATTACTAAGATTAAGTGAGGAAGAAATGAGTCCATAAATAAATATGTTTTGAGGTATGAGACAATGTTGGCCAAAATGACAAATCAAATGGCATATAAAGAGCTTCAATATATATTTAATCAAAGCTTACTTGTCCCACTACATGATTAAGAAATTATTTGAGATAAATAAATTAAACTTATTGAACTGAACAAGTTTAAGTATATAACAAATACACCGACTACATTTACTGCCAAGTTTCATATCAAATAGATATATAAGGTTAAACCTATACAAGATAAAAAGGAATCAACAATAATGGTTAGTATAGTGTCATAGAAACATAATCATCTCATCTTATCATATACACCTAAGAGACAATTTACACAATTAATTGAGTCTCTACCTTTGCTCATTAAGAAGTTGGTGGTGTGTCATATTATATCTCTCCTTCCCCCCTTAGAGTTTGATATGAGTCAACCTCTATAAAAAAAGATATGATGCAAATGCTTATTGTGAATATCACCAATGTGTTGGGCACTCTATAAAAAGATGTTATAAATTAAAACACAAGATAAAAGACCTTGCCGATAGCAATCAAATCATCTTTGATGATCTCCCAAAATATTCAAGGTCATAACATGGTGACCATCAAAACCAAAATATATTCAATAATCCATTACAATATCATTATAAGGAAGCACTAAAAGTGAAAATGGCATATAATGCATGTCTTCCTCGACCACATTATGAGCACCCATTATGTAGGATTATTGGCATAATTATATGTGAGGTACCTCTTATGGTTTAGAGGCCTTATATTTCATTTGATGGTAGTGAGATTATGGAATGTGATTCAAATATTTACTCATTATTTATCAGAGCACATATTAATCATCATGTTGTATGTAGTGTTATGGTTGATAATGAATCTAGTAAGATAGCATGTACCATGGCATTACTCAAACATTTGGAATATACACATGATGATTTATACCCTTTGACCAAGGTAGTCAAAACATTTTTATGAGATTGATTTACCTTTACATATTAGTCCATAACAAGTGACCACAAAAATTTCATTTTTACCACATATTGGAGTATTTGATATGTTATTGGGATTACCTTGGATTAATAAGCTCTTCATAGTGCATTCCATAGTGCATAAATCTCTTAAGTATATTCATGCCAACATAGTAATCACATTTTGAGGAATTTAGTGTGAACATCCCTTGATTGTGATATGACTATGTTATGACTAATGTCACATATCACCATGTGTACCAATAGGAAAGGGAAATGGTCTTTTAGATCCCTTATATAGGGCCTCAACCCTAGAGTGTATCATCAGCCAAGAGTCTAAAGGTGGAATTAAGGATCCCTAAAGGAGCATGGTCATTCGAGTGCCCCACAACATAGAAAAAGACACTATCACTTGATAGGTTACCCATTACCATATATATATATATATATATATATATATATATATATATATATGGGTGGCAATTATATATGACTCTCCCATTTCCATTTAGAGTTCTTTATTCATTGAGTGAGGAGACTAAGCCATATAGATAGGGATAAACCCCTCACCTTTATCTACTTACATCTCTCATACATACGACCTATATCTATGTCTATTATAAACATGACATGAGTCATTGCCTATATATGGGGTCTCAAAATCGATAAGATGTTAGTATTAAGCGTATGACCTATTATGACATGAGTGATTCTCACATCAAGGATAAATATAGTTAGGGGTTGCCATATTTATAATTTAATATAATTTAATCTATATATAGGGGGAGGGGGAGTATCAACATATCATCAACTCTACATTAATGCTTGACCCTGACCTCTACATCTAAACCTATATATCTATTTTTGGTCTAGTTAACTATAGCCCAAGTCACAATCATTTACTTACCCTTCTTATCTCCCTACATTAACATATCATGCAATGAATGAGCCCTACACTCTCATCTAAGGTATGAAGAGAAAATATATGGGATATGGTGTGGGTATTTACATATAATGGTGATTCACATGGTACCAAATGGGGTGTCTGAATGTGCTTAGGGAAAAACTTTCAATGTTGATGATGGCATAAAGGGGAGGAATCTCAAGAGAAAAGGGTTGCATTATTTGTTAATGGTAAATAGTGATACTAAAATTATCCTAATCAACAACATTTAAATAGTAGAATCAAATCCATAAGAAAATAGATTTTTAATTAAAATTAACCATTACAGAAGGGTTTCAGCCTATACAGTCCTAATATTTATAGTATGAAGTTATTAAGCCACAAACCTATATTATATAACCCTATATTATCTCATGTTCATTGACCTTCATTTTATCTGGTTGCATTTTTTGTTATTTTGTCCTTATCTAATATCCTTCACTAGGATAATGTCTTCCAATTTTGTCTTCCACTTATTCTATCCTCTTCTCTCTTCTGTCCTCCTTTTTTCTGGTAGTCTTTTAGTCTACTTTTATTTCCTTTTTCCTAACAATAATCTTATAGTATTTAAAATTTTGACCTAATCCCGTATTTGAATTTCCTACCTAGTTTGAGGATAACTACTACAACCTCCACTATTTTATCACCATAACTCTTTGTTAGGATTCATAGCCATCTAATTAATGTGTTGCATTCCCATAAAATATCCTTTATTCTTCTTGAGTCCACATGGTTCCTTTTCATTGGGTCCTACTACTTTGTCATGTAACACATATTGACATGTTTTTGTTAGCTGACATCTACTTTGATATCAATTCTATCTAAGGTGCACATTCAAGTTGTGTGTTTTGGATTATGTGTTCCTCTTGATTAGTGGAATTTAAATCACCTAAGGTGTGTAAGTGTGCACTTGTCTAGTACTTATCTAATTTTTAAGGTCATCATCTTCCCCACACTAAACTAGTTATCCACCCCCAGAAAACAAGTTCTTCTACTTACCCTCCTTGTACAATCCAGCTACCCTCAAAGCTTATTCATAAATAATTAATTCATTTTAGAATACATAGTTCTTCAATACCATTTTACATGACTCCCCATCAGATACTTTCCTTTTCTTTAGGTGGCATCTTTGTACACCTTTTCAAACTAACCTCGACCTTTCCTTGGACAATCAGTCTTATATCTCTTTTGTTGATCTTCTGCATAGGTATATGCACCGTGATATTGGTGTGTAACTCAATCCATTATCCCCCAATGTTGAGTGATTTTTAAGGTATGTATTACTACATTATGACTCATGAATCCACCTTTGAGTTTCCTCCAATACAACCCTAATGGTTTGTATTATGCCATATTTTTATCACCTTAGTTTCTCGATGGCTCCTCCTACCATCTTATTTTAGGAACTTAGGTACCCTATCCTCACCTTATTCCATTTTATTTGAAGGATATTATAAATCAACCTTCATCACCTAAAAACTTCTTCATGCATCTAAGAGTTGAGATCTTCAGATCTAGATGAGTAAACGTCATCACTTTGATTATCACTGCTAGTGAGGGATGTCAACTACCAAGTGGAGATGGGGGTTAAAATAATAAGTCTTTAACTCCTTAATCTTACCCTACCCTTTCATGACTTACTCTAAACCTCAAATGGGCCTAGTGATCAACTACCTAGAATTGTAGTGGGGAATTTTTCCATCCCTGTATTTAACCTCACCAATGTATCCATTATTTAGATTATCACTGGGTTTTGGATGGGCTACTCCTCTATGCATTGGTTAGGCTTGTGGTGTTACTAATTCCTACTGGCACTAAGCTATACTCATCAACCTCCTATTGTTTTATGATTTACTTTAGGGTTGGTTCATACATGAGCTCCTTCTAAGACATTTGTGTCTTCTTTGGCATTATCTTGCCTCTACCCATATATGTGTGATAGAGGCCCATGACTTCATCCTAAGTCATCTTATATTTGGATCCTCCCTTTAACTAATGAGGTCCATTTTCTACCTCCTACTAAATTTAGGTTTCTATCTTTCTTATGATATCACAAAAATAGGGGATATTTTGTTTTGCAATATTATTGAAATCAACCAAGCCATATCCATAGGGCATTGTGATGTCTTTAGCTCTTCAAATCTAGTTCATCTTGTCCAAATCCTAGATATTTATTCCTCTTGGTCTTATTTCCTCATTCCTCCAATGGCTTCAGCCTTTTCTACTATCTCTCTGACAAAAAGCCTTTTGAGGCTAACTTTTTAAGTTCTCAGTAGTCTCTTCCACTTTTAATCCTAATTTGGAAAGTTATACCATGGGCCATCTTTCCACTCATATACAGGCGTAAAAAGAGTGATTGGATGATCTGATTGATATGTTTATAGTTTTACATATTATCACATATTTGTGATTATGCATATAATATCTTGTCCAAGTCATGCTTTAAAATTTTGAAGTCTAATATCTGAAAAATATTTCACATGCTTCAATATTATCACACTTATCCTTACATAGTTGAGTCACTTCCCTCACCACTTAAGTCTAACATCAATAACTCCAACCCAAGCCTTAGATCATGTTAGTCCTCATGTACATCACATTAGTCATTAATGTTCCTCTTTCCATTGAGATGGTAACTGGTCATAGCTCATTCCTTGTATACTAACATGACACTTATCATTTCTTGTTCAGCACTTTGACTTGGTCAACATGCTAACACCTTTTGTGTAATACTATTTTTTGTGTGATTCCCAACATCTCTTCATGCACACTTTTATTCTAAACATATTCATCATATGCCTTTATTCTCCTCTTCTTAGAACCATCTCCTACCCACACTAAAATTTGTGTATGATCTTCTAGTGTAGTGATACATTGAGATGTGTTTTTTTGTCTGTGGATGCAAATTTTATTTTTGGTGGCATAAATATCCTTTTATGGTACTCCTAATGTCAATAAAAATACTTAAACATCTAACATCATGGCCTTATAATTAAATTCCCCACTCAACTCACTCGAGTAGATATTGAGAGGTGAGCACATCTTATTTCCCAAAATAGCTTCTATCACTAAGAAAAATGGACAAAATAATTTCTAAGGAAGCCTTATTACATAATGGCATCAAGCACCTTATTAGACTAGAACACAAATCTAGTACTTAAAGAAGCACTTTCAATGGTGCATACTAGTACCAAAGTAAATTCATTTACACAGATTTTGGGAGGATGCAATAATAATAGAGGTGCATAATTCACTTGATCATCCTTCCCTCTTCCATCACTTGATGAAATCATCCTAATTAGTTGATGTGAAATCACTTTTTTTGAGTGTAGACCATGGGTGCTATAATATTTAGAACTTGCATTGTTTACTAAGTGTAGTGGTATAAAGGAGTCTAATTTTACGTAGAAGGATTATTATGTTCCTAAATTCATCATCCTATCACATCGTTTCAATGTCTTATGAGGTAGGTGAGTGACTTCTGGGTCTAGTGTGTTATGTGTGGGTTTAAATAAAGGGTTGAAGTGTATTTTTTAGCATCATCATTGAGCCACCTTATCATTCTCATGGTTGGATTATGATTGTATATTAGTGCCACATGATTAGGGATTATGAGAGGGATAAATTGGTGTAGCTTAAACAGTCCTTGGGTTAGTGGTAAATGGGATCACCACCCACTCACTCCCATTATCCATGTTTATAGACCACTATTTAAAATACAACTCCACATTATTCACATATCACAAAGGTATTCTGAGTAATGTAGGATAATGTTAAGGTGTGGAGCTAAAAGCTTCACCAAATGAGCATGTTTTGTAGGTTACAGGTTTACATAGTCACCGACGTTGGTCAGGAGCAGACCAGGAGATGCCAACATCAGCAGAGATTAGCCAACATCAGTCATAGGCAAACAGGTAAGGAACCGATGTCGGTTACCTGTGCATCCAGAAAGCTATTTCTGTGGATAGAACAGAGTGTTTGCATGTTAGGATTAAGTGATAGTCTTAAGTCCACATCTCTATTATTAGTAAGACTATTTAGAGCCCTTGATTAGGAGGTACATCTAATGGCTGTAGTTGTATGCTCATGTTTCCTAATTATTATATAATAGGATAGATCTTCTTAGCTTATTGTATTATGTAGAGTAGTGTTGAATAGTACATAATTGTACATGTGAATCATTCCAGGTTGTTGGAGTTGATTGTAATTGAGAGAGAGAGCTCTTGAGGGAAAGAGATCTAGATAGAGATCTATACATCTGAGAGAGGTGTGGAAGAAAAGGAGTTTCTTCAATTGTATTCCTTCTGTAAAGAGTTTAATACAAGTTTTTAGGGTAGTTTCTTGTATCTCTTATTCTTTGCTATTTCTGATTCTAGTTACTTATCATTCTGGTTTAATTCCGCATTTATTGCTTTCATATTGTAATCAACATTGTTGGTTGATCCCCAACAAGTGGTATCAGAGCATTTATGTTCTAGGTGCCTGACAAGTGGTATCAGAGCTCAGGTTGACTAACAGGTGTTTCAAATCTGGTTAGTGTGTATTGATTACAGGGTACTCATAGGGGTTTCTGTAGGGATTTTTGTTTGAGTGGGAGAAGCAATGGCAAAAGAAAGTAAACTGAGAATGGAGAAGTTTAATGGCAAGAATTATCAACATTAGAGAATGCAGATAGAGGATTATCTATATCAGAAAGATCTATACTTACCGTTAGGTGGGGTTTCAAAGAAGCCCAAAGACATGGATGATGAAGAATGGGAAGTTCTTGATAAAAAGGCTCGTGGGTCTATAAGACTGAGTCTGGCATCCACTGTGATATCTAATTTATCACAGGCAAAGACAATAGTAGAGTTAATGACTACTTTAGAAAATTTGTATGAAAAACCCTTAGCTTCTAATAAGGTATATCTTATGAAGCAGTTCTTTAATTTGCATATGAATGAAGGTGGATCTATATCTAATCATCTAAATGATTTCCATGAATTGTAAATCAATTAAGTTCAGTCAATATTGTGTTTGATGATGAAATTAAAACTCTTTTAATATTATGTTATTTGCCTGAAAGCTGGCATAGCTTGGTAATGGCAGTTAGTAATACTGCATCTGCTTTAAATATTTTAAAAGTAGAGGATGTTGTTAGTGTTATCTTGAATGAGGAAATCCATAAGAAAAGCACAGAGGAAACATCAGGGAACGCTTTAAGTTTTGAGAGCAGGGGAAGGCAAAAAGAGAAGAGCAAGAAAGGGAGATCAAGGTCTAAGTCAAAGGTGAGAGGTAGATCCAAATCCAAAAATGGCAGGAGGATGCCACAATGCTGGAATTGTGGAAAGATAGGGCACATAAGCAAAGATTGCTAGTCAAAGCCTAAGGAGGACAATCAGCATGAAGGAAAAGAAGAAGTAAAGGTTGCAGGTATTGCACAAGATGCTTTAATATTCTCTTTGCATAATAATATAGAATCTTGGGTTTTAAATTCTAGTGCATCTTTCCATGCAACCCCTAATAGAGAATATTTTAGTGACTATGTCCATGGAGATTTTGGAATAGTGTATTTAGGGGATGATGAGCCTTGTAAAATTGTTGGCAAAGGAAAAGTGTAGCTGAAAATGCAGAATGGCAACACATGGGTGTTGAGAGATGTCATGCATGTTCCCAACTTGAAGAGGAATTTGATTTCTGCAGGAAAGTTAGGTGATGAGGGTTGTACAGTAACTCTCACAGCTAAATCTTGGAAGGAGTCCAAGGGTGCACTTGTAATGGCTAGAGGTAAAACAGTAGGTACTCTCTATTTATGTAATTGTGTTACTAACAATTCTCCTTCTATATTATCTACTTTAGATGTGGATGCAAAATTGTGGCACTCTAGGCTCGGCCACATGAGTGAGAAGGGAATGTCCATTCTTAAGTCAAAAGGTATGCTTTCAGATTTGAAAAGCATAGATCTAGATTTTTTTGAGCACTATGTTTTTGGAAAACTGAAGAGAGTGATTTTTCTCAAGACTGGGTCAACAAAGAAGAAACATAAGTTGCAGCTTGTTCACACAGACGTGTGGGGACCAGCTCAGGTTGCTTCTATTGGAGGATAATAGTACTATGTTTCGTTCATAGATGATGCTACAAGAAAGGTATGGGTCTACTGAAAGGATGAACAGAACAATCATGGAGCATGCAAGATGTATGAGATTGCATGCTAGTTTGCCCTTAGAGTTTTGGACAGAAGTTATAGACACTGTAGTGTACCTGATTAACAGAGGACCCTCTACAGCTCTGGATGGTGGAATTCTAGAAGAGGCTTGGACAGGTAAAAAGGTAGATCTCTCTTTTCTCAAAGTTTTTGGTTGTGAATCCTTTGTGCACATAGATAAGGAAAATAGAAAGAAGCTGGATGCTAAGTCTATGAGGTGCACATTTATTGGCTATGGCTCAGATGATTTTGGTTTCAAATTTTGGAATCTAGGAACTAACAAGATAATTAGGAGCTGTGACATTGTTTTCAATGAAAAAGTGATGTATAGTGATCAGCTGAAGAAGCTGAATCAATTTGGGTAGAGTAATGGTGAATTGGACGAGGTGACAGTCCAAAATGAGCTCACAGGAAAAAGATATAATCACTTGTAGGAAAACACAGAGACCGATGTCGGTAGGATAGGAACTGGCATCGGCAGATCAGAAACTGATGTCAACCATACAGAGACCGATGTCAGTAGGACAGGCATCGGCATCAGTCAGGAAGAACTGGCATCAGCCAGTAACAGGTTTGGAGGTGACTGAGGTCAGTCACTGTCAGAGAATTTGAGTGGATAGCGTGTTGTGAACGAGTCTCAGACACCCATCAGGAGGTCAAAAAGGGTAAGTAAGCCTCCAATTAGATATTCTCTTTCATTATTCTATTTATTGCTAACTGATGGTGGAGAACCAGAGACTTTTGAAGAAGCAATACAGGTAGAATCCAAGGATCAGTGGAAGCATGGCATGGTTAAGGAAATGGAGTCCTTGAGAGAGAACCAAACATGGGATTTGGTTGAGTTGCCAGCTGGTAAGAAGACACTGAAGAACAGATGGACCTACAGATTGAAGGAAGGTGAGAATGGTAAGATGAGATATAAGGCCAGATTGGTAGTGAAAGGATTTGCACAGAAACTAGGTATTGATTTTGGTGAGATTTTGTCTCCTGTTGTTAAAATGACTTCTATATAGACTGTATTGTCTTTAGTTGCTATTGAGGATTTGCATCTTGAGCAGCTTGATGTTAAGACAATGTTTCTTCATGGAGACTTGGACGGAGAAATATATATGGAACAACCGAAAGGATTTGAGGTCAAGGGTAAGGAGAAGTTAGTGTGCAGATTAAAGAAAAGCTTGTATGGCCTCAAGCAAGCTCTTAGATAATGGTATTTGAGATTTGACAAGTTTATGACTGAGCATGGCTATAGTAGGTGTCAATCTGACCATTGTGTGTATTATAAGAGATTGGATAATGGTAGATACATTATTCTGTTGTTGTATGCAGATGATATGTTGGTTACACATGTAAGATATCTCTGAGCTTAAGGTGAAATTAGCTCACATGTTTGCCATGAAGGATTTGGGAGCAGCAAAGAAAATCCTTGGCATGAGTATCAAGAGAGACAGGAAAAATCACAGGTTGACTTTGTCTCAAGAGGATTATGTGAACAAGGTGTTGAAACGGTTCACTATGCAGGATGCAAAATTGGTAAGCACACCTTTGGCTGGACATTTTAAGTTGAGTAAAGAACAATGTCCTAATTCACTGATGAGGTAGAGTACATGAGTAGAGTTCCATATTCTTCCATAGTAGGGAGTTTAATCTATGCAATGGTATGTACTAGACCAGATATTGCCCAAGCAGTGGGAGTTGTAAGTAAGTATATGGCCAATCCAGGGAAGGAACACTGGAAAGCAGTTCAGTGGATCCTCAGATATCTGAGAGGAACCAGTAGTAGGCATTTGTGCTATGGAGGTTCAGATACTTCTCTACATGGTTATGTAGATTCAGATATGGTAGGTGATTTGGATGGTAGGAGAAGCACCACAGGATATATTTTCACTATTGGTGGAACGGCGGTTAGCTAGATATCAAAGTTACAGAAGGTTGTTGCCTTGTCAACTACAGAAGCAGAGTATATTGCAGTCATGGAGGCTAGCAAAGAGATGATATGGATGACACGATTCATGGAAGAGTTAGGAAAGGAGCAAGAGAGTTGCAGATTGTATAGTGATAGTCATAGTGCAATTCATTTGGCTAAGAATTCAGCCTTTCACTCAAGAACCAAGCATATACAGCTTAGGTACCACTTCATACGATAGGTATTGGAGGATGGTGAGTTGAAGCTGGAGAAGATCCATACAGATAAGAATCTTGTTGATATGTTAACCAAGCTAGTAACAAAGGAGAAGTTGAATCTTCATTCAACTTCTGTTGGTCTTCATGATTGAGTTGAAGATGGAGGAGCTAGAAGATGTTGTTGTACAGGTATTGGTGCAGCTGTTTATCTCCAAGTGGGAGATTGTTAAGGTGTGGAGCTAAAAGCTTCACCAAATGAGCATGTTTTTCATGTTGCAGGTTTACACAGTCACTGGCATCGGTCAGGAGCGATCGACGTCGGTCAAGAGTAGACTAGGAGATGCTGACATCGATAGAGATCGACCGACGTCGGTCACAGGCAAACAGGCAAGGAACTGATGTCGATTACCTACGCATCCAAAAAGCTATTTTCATGGACAGAATAGAGTGTTTGCATGTTAGGATTAAGTGATAGTCTTAAGTCTACATCTCTATTATTAGTAAGACTGTTTAGAGCCCTTGATTAGGAGGTGCATCTAATGGCTGTAGTTGTATGCTCATGTTTCCTAATTATTATATAATAGGATAGATCTTCTTAGCTTATTATAGAATGTAGAGCATTGTTGAACAGTACAGAATTGTACATGTGAATCATTCCAGGTTGTTGGATTTGATTGTAATTGAGAGAGAGAGCTCTTGAGGGAAAGAGATCTAGATAGAGATCTGTACATTTGAGAGAGGTGTGGAAGAAAAGGAGTTTCTTCAATTGTATTCCTTTTATAAAGAGTTTAATACAAGTTTTCAGGGTGGTCTCTTGTATCTCTTGTTCTGATTCTATTTACTTATCATTATAGTTTAATTCCGCATTTATTGCTTTCATATTGTAATCAACATTGTTGGTTGATCCCTAACAAGTGATATCAGAGCATTTATGTTCTAGGTGCCTGACAGATAATTATCTCCTTCCACTAGTTCAATCACCTCAAATTCAATACTAAATTTGACATCTCATATCTCAATGTCAACATTTTTTAATACCCCAATGGGTTGTACCTTAGTCTTATTGGTCATAGTCAAGATGTGAGGTGATGACTGTAGCAGGGGATTTACCATATTTTTCCATGCATATAATATTAATAAATTTAATTTGAACTCTTGTGTTGAGTAAGACATCACATATACATCAATCATTAATTTATGCATCAGTTAGCAGTTCTTAGTTGCACCCTATATTCTCCACAATGTCTTCTTGTTCCTAAATGCTGGTAGTCAAAAAAATTTAGTATGGGCATCATGTCTTGATGTTGTATAAGCATAATTAAATTAGTAGAGTTATTTATCATGTTGTTTTTAGGCTTGATGTATATGTCAAACATCATCCTCTTACTCTTGGGCTAGCTGAAAGTATATCTACAGTGTCTACATTGCACTTAGCACTTAGCTCAACACTTCAATCTAGGGGACTCTATCTACTACTTTGGGAGATGTAGGTGTTGATTTTTTAGCTCCTTGTCCCAAGGGTTTGTTTTATGTCCTTGTTTCATGTTGGGGCACTAGGTTATTGTACAGGGCCAAGGCTTGGACCCAAGTCCTATTGTTCCTTTGTATTTGTCACCTTTTTGGTCATGAATTTTACACAAATTAGATCATGATATCACCTTTTTCAGCCTACTCTTCTATATTATCCTTACATATAAATCTAAGAATTCTTCAATCAAGTGTGTACCATGATAATAGGTGCACATGAGATGCTAAGGGTAGTCTCGCTAAATGTGATATATTAAAGCAATCTTATAGTAATAATGCAATGGAAATATACCTTCACTTCGACCTCTAGTTAGGTTCCTCATATCATGCTACTATGTGGGATAACCATATCCCAAGTTTTTTAGCCCATACCTTAAGAGTCCTACAACAAACTATCATGAACTATTCTCTAGAGTCTTATGGAACTCATCTATCACTCGATAATTATTTGTATTATGGGTAAAGGCACCATAAAATTTGTAATACATATACTCCTTATTTTTGGTTATGCACTATAAAATGGGGAACAAATGGGTCTCATGGTCCTTATGACATTATTCACAAGATATCTTCATGGTATAGATGCTCTTTTCAAGTCAATTATTTTGATTATGCCCTTCTTATTTGCAATTGATTCCCCATAAACCAAAGTGCATACCTTAAGCTTATTTGACCAAAATCTATTATAGCATCATCTCCATGGTGAATACTTACACTAGTATTCATGTGTTAGCTCATGTTTCCATGGTATCTACCATTTCTATGGTAAGTATGATCTCCAACACCTCATGTGGATCAATAAGAATTTATATAATGAGAGCAAGTCAAATCGAGAAACATAACCCTCCTACGAACCAATGAACATGTTGTATCAGGTGTAACACATAGGGTAACTTATAAATTAGGGTTTTAAACCTAGCATCATAAGAAAAAACCCTTTCTCTTTGCTTATGTTTGATCACTTTGAATGCATTGATGTTTTTCAACTCAAACTGAGGGATGCCCAACTCTCTCAAGAATTCATACTTCAAGTAGTCAAAATCCATGATGATGTGTGTGGGTTCTAGATTCATGTACCACTCATGTGCTCATTTCATTAATGTGGTAACAAATTAAGTTTCATTATTCTCTGTTGATTTAATACCCTTAGCTTTCTAGATAAGTTCACACTTGTGAACATGATCCTTATCACTCTTATCACCTCATTACTCAAGAAGATTCAAGACCATCCCATACCATATCTAGGTAAAGGGAATGGGCATGGTAAGTACCTATGGATTTGTCATCCCATGTGTGTTCCCATATGGTGTTCATGGGATTTTGATTTCTCCCTACATGGTGGGTAGCACCCATAGCTACTATTGAATTTTGTGTATTAATTCCTTCAACTACTCTAAATGTATTAGGTCTAATTTATGATCCTTAAACACATTCCACTCCTCCCTTGGGTAGGTTTTTGGTCTCGAGATCCTCAATTATTTCCTTGGGGGGAATACTATAATGTATATTTCCCACCTTAGCTCTTGGTCACACATCCTCCCTTACCAATGGGGGGTACAAAAATATTTTTCCAAAGGGTCATCTCCCTATCCTTGAGTGACAAATATATTAATATCACCTACCTTGGTGGTGTCTTGATACTCATCATCTCAATCTGAGTCTAGATGAACCTAGACATCCTAGTCTTGGGAGTCAAGGTCTAGATCAATAGCATCTACATATCAATATCTTCCTAAATATATTATCTCTTCTCCTTATGAATCTTGTTTATGATTTATATCATTCATATCTTCATACCTATAGTATAATTTTAATGTGAAGGAGTCCTCCTCATTCCCTTATTGAACACTACACATCCTCACAACATCTCCTAAATCAGTCTCCCTCATCTCCCTAGGATCCATTCCAACCATTACTCATTGGCAATTCTTGTCATATCGACACCTTTTGATCTCATGACTATTGGGGACTTCCATCTTGAGGTGTGTTATGTCACTATTCAAGTCATACTTACACCAAATTTCCTCTCAACTCACCCATGTGAAGAGGATCAACTAACTATTCTAGGCACTCTTCAAAGAAACCTACTTCTAACTATGATATAGGAATTTTAGTCAAGAGAGGAGGTTAGTATGGTGTTATTTATTAAAAAAAAAAATGAAATCCATACACTAAAAAAGCTAACATCTCTAGGCCTGGATCATGGGGGGAGCTTAGTGAACAAATAGAATGAAGACTCAACTAAAAATGGAAAGGAATGACAATGTTAAGATAAATACAAATTCCTTACCAAATCCTTGATTGATCCAAAAGGCTTCTTCATTGGCTTGATCAAATTGTGCTCAAGAGATCTTCATCAATGGGGCTTGGCTATCTCCATCTCCTCTTAGCACATTGTTCATGTTTGATGTCTTGGCTCATGTTTGGCATTATAACATGATGGATTTGCTTGATGAATCAAATCCTACATTATAACTCTACTATGTTCCAAGCTCTCCAAATGAAGAGCTATAGGCTTGCTTTTATAGGCTTCAAAATGACTTAGAATGGGTTAAATCTTAAATTTGGTTAGCTTAGTTAACCCCAGTAGGTTTGAAAGGTGTCTAAAATCTCATGATTCACATGAATAGGTGTGATTTGAGATATTTTAAATTTAGACAACTCACAAAAATTTATGATTAACTTATAAGATGCTCTTTAGGATATTTATTGAATTTTCCTTTTTGATAATTGATTTATTTGCTCATGGATGAATTCAATTAGGCTTAGGATTAAGACTTGATCCTTATTAGGCATTTGAACATTTATGCAAGACTTTGATTTATTCAATGTGAATTTGTTCAATTTTATTGATTTATGGGCCAAATTGATTTATTTGCATGGTTATGAATCCAAATTTGAGACTCTTAGAGATTATTAGGCTAGAATTTTAGAGGTTGGTAAAAATTTCTCTAAAGTCAGGTAAAAAGTCATTGGTGACCAATTGTAGATGTCTATAGTTTTCCCTTATTTAGGAAATCATTGTAATCTATAAACATAATAACATCTTCTCAAAGAATAAAAATGTTTTATGTGCTTACGAATTCAACGGTGATGGATGAAGTATAGGGTGCCCCCTCAAAGGAGCGGTTGGCAAAAGTATTGGCAAATGGTCCTCAAAAGAAATAAGTGAGGTGAGGGAACCAAAAAAATAAAGATTATGGGGTTTGAACACAATGTTGTGACCAAATTTAGGCAAAATCATTGATAATGTGGGTGGGAAGGTGTACAATGGTTTTCCCAAAGGTAGTTAAAACATTGTATCCCAATAGTGGCAACATGGTATGATAGCACAATGATTTACCTAAAGGTGGTTATAATCATTGAGAAGATGGAGCTACCTTTGTTAGGATAGACAAATAGGATAACAACATGCTTCAAGTGGGCAGAAGAAAGTAAATGATTAAAAATTGGTGACAACACAATGATTTACCCAAAGGTAGTTATAATCATTGAGAATATAGGTAGGATGGTGTGCAATGATTTGCCCATAAATAGTTATAATCATTAGACCCTGATTATGGCAAACATTATTTATTTGTTGATGATTGAAAACATGATGATGATAACTTGATATAGAGGATAAATATGAATTGTGACAATCTTTTAGTAGGGAGATGCTCGTCTAAACTAACAAAGGTTAAACTTATTTTGTTGTTTAATTACTCTATTTGGGATATGATTGGGATTGTTGTAGGTGATGGTGTTGAGGAGATGTTGATACTTCCATTATTGTGTAGACCTCTTGAAGTTGATTTTTGTTATAGTACTTAATAGTAGGCATCATGATAGAACATCATGAGGAATTGGCCAAAATATGCACAAGGACTGACTCTTATGATCCAATACTCAAGGGAAAATAATACACCAATGATAAAAACCATGATGACAATGTTGACATATGAATATGGATGGATTTAAGACTAATGCATGTAAAGAATCACCCAATGAACACACATATACTAACTTAAGGCAATAGTACTTAAATCAAATAAACAGGCACATAAACAACAAATAAATCAACAAACAATTGATTTGTCATAATGTTAGTACAAACAAAGTGACACAAACAAGATGGTGAACATTGTTCCTAAAAAATATGCAATAATTTAACAAACAAACAAGATGGGGGAATAGAATAAAAGGAAGGGGTGGTTGAGTTGTCTCTATATGAACTAGCAAAGTGGATGATGCCTACATAGTTTTGTGGATGATATATCCAACAAAAACTTTAGGCTGAATGTAGTTCTCCTAGGAAAATGGGAATAAAATGATAACTGAAGAAAAACAAACATGATGGATGTGATAGAAGAATAGGAACGGTCTTGCAAAATGGCAAGTACATGGGATATAAGGTCAAACAAGATGGGAAAACTAAGTGACAAGTTATTTATTGTGACTTAGTGAGGGTTTCAAAAATCCTTAAGGCAATGAAGTGATCAATGTTTTTGGTTTTTCTAAATGATTTTACAAATGTTTTTGGAATTTTGGGGCATCTCAACTCGATCAAGAATGATGAGACACTAAATGGTACAAGCTCATAAAATAGTGAGGACATGGAAAACTTGAATATTGCTCACAAAATGATACTATTATGATGTAAATGGGGACTAAGTTGACATCAACAAGTATTGAGCATGACCCACATAGTCTTGAAATGCCCCTAGGTCATATTAGTTCCACCTTTCAGTGGAGGAATCTAACTAGTGTAGTAGCTAATTCAAACAAAAGAGGCACTATTTGTATGATTTCATAGTATAACATAAGAATGGCTAGTTGGTATGTCAAGCCAAAACAAATAAATATTGGCCTAGTCTATCCATAATTGCTTATAACTAGGATATAATGGCTTATATCAATGATACTAATTTTCCCATAGGTAGTTATAATTAGTAACAAGACTATTGAAACATTGATTTTCCCTAGTAGGGAATATAATCAAGCTTACATAACTAATCATGATAATAAGGGAACAAGAAATGAAGGATGCAACTAGCAAATCTTCTGTTATACTACTCCAAAATATTGCCTTTGTCTAGAATGATTGAAATAACTATTGAAACTAATATGATTCTTCATGATAAAAATTTAAAACTAATGGATGAACTAAGGTCAAATAGGCTAGGATAGGATGGATCAAAACATGTTTTTGTTGATCAAACAGAATGGTAGGATGGCTAAGTGATAGGTTGGTAAGTTGATAGGATGATAGGAAGTTAGAATGGTATGGTACAAAGAAGAATATTGATAATATGATAAAACTTGAAATTGTCCTCATATACAATACTTCGTATCACTCAAGCATAATAACACTTGAGTTGTATAATTTTCATAGGCTCATCAAGTTCATCCCCATCTGGTGTGGCAAGAATATATGTTCTTGTTCCATAGTCTACAATAATGATGGAAGGACCAACCCAGTTGGGTTTGAACTTGCCTTTCTACTTCTCTTCAGTTATGGCATTCTTTTGGTTTTCTTTGAGGACAAGATCACCAATTACAAATTATCTAGGTTTCAAGCACTGATTGTATTAGACACAAAGTTGGTTCTAATATTCCTACAAATTATTCACTATGTCCATGTATTTCTCATCAAGTAACTATAGCTCTTGCAGGTGAGCTACTTGATAGGTGTCATCATCTAGGACATGTTTGAAAGAGATGCGTAATGATGGTAACTAACCTCAATAGGAAGAATGACTTCAGTGTTGTAAATAAGTATGGAGTGGCTCCTATGGGATTATGGTCATTAATACGATATGCCTTAAGGGTGAAGACTATCTAAAGGTGCCAATCATGACTATAATTATTGATAATCTTTTGCAAGATGTTGACAATGGTTTTGTTTGATGCTTCATCCTTGCTGTTACCTTGAGGGTAATATGCTATGGAAAAATGTTATTTAATTTTGTATTCAACACATAACTTTTTGAAATCATTATTCTTGAATGATCTTCCATTATCAGATATAATGTTAAAAGGAATACCATAGTGGTAGATGAGATGGTTAAAAATGAAATTGGAAATTTTCTTTCCAATCATGTAAGTGATGGGTATAGCTTCAACACACTTAGTGAAATATTCAACGGTGGTAAGGATATGTTTATGGCCATCTGATGAGGTGGGTTTTATCTTCCCAATGAGGTTAAGGCCCCATGTAGTAAATGGCCATAGTGTCAACATTGGTTTCAAGTTTTTGGCTAGCGTATGAATCAAATTAGCATGCCATTGACATTTATCATATCTTTTCACATATGTAGCTATATCTACATCCATTATTGTCCAATAATAACTAGTACATAGGAGTTTTTTGGATAGGATGGATCCACTAGTGTGGGATCCACATACCTCTTTGTGAACTTCTCATAATTCTAGTATAGATTCTATCAAACGTAAATAATGAAGTGGAGTTCCATAAAAGATATGGTGGTATAGGGTTGGTCTAAGTAAGGTATAACATTAGACATTATGGATGAAGGCTTTTGTTTGTTTTTGGGATAATTTAGGTGGTAAAACATGGTCATGTAAATAGGCATATAGGTTGGAATACCAAGTAAAGTTGGGACTAATAATATCATAGATCATTACCATGGTTGATGGATAATGAGTTGGTGTTGTTAGATTCTCAATGAAAAATTGGTACTCTTTGGCTATGTCTACATGTCAAATGAGTGACCTAATGGTAGCCATGGTAACTATTGTTTTGTTACTTACCCTTGGTATATGCTCAAACTAGATGTTGATAATTTTTTTCTTGAGAGTGTTGACCATAGCCTTGTAGGGAACCAAATTATCATCTTTGGTCTAAAAGTGGTCTATAACCTAATTGATGATTAACTGTGAATCACCATAAACCTTTAGATGATTTATGTTCTATTATACTATCTATTGAAGCTATGTGATGAGTGATTCATAGTCATCCATGTTATTGGTACAAGGAAAGCTAATTTTGAATGATTTAGGGATTAGATCCCCATGTGGTGTTATAAATAAAAGGTTTGCCCTAGATCCATGTGTTATGAATGATCCATCAAAACATATTTTCCAATGCTGCTCCTCAAGAGGTATGTCAATGATGATCATGATGGATTCATCAAGAAATTAGAATATGAGTGGATTTATATCTATAAGGGGTGATTCAACAAGTTGATCAATAAGAACTTACCCCTTGATGGATTTTTGGTTCACATGTTCTTTTTCAAAATCACTGAGTAGCATGATCCATTTGGCCATACAGACTTGTAAATATATTTTTGATAGTAGATACTTGAACGGATCTAATTTTGAAATGACCATGGTCTTATTGTTTAACATATAATGTCATAATTTCTGAGTTATGAAGACCATGGATAAATAGGCTTTTTCTACGGGCATATAATTGTGACCATACATTATTAGTGTATGGCATAGATAGTATATTTCATGATCTTTTCCATTATCATCATGTTGACTTAGAAGTGCCCCTAGGGCTTGATATGTTATTGATAGATATAATAAGAATGGTTTTCCCAGTATAAGAGGTAATAAAACTAATGGATTTGAATGATTCCAATTGAACTTAGCTTTAGCATGTGTAATCTGGTTAAGAGCCCAAGAGATGTACGAGAAACCAAGGATGAACCTATGATAAAAGTTAGCAAGTCTAAAAAAAATCCTCAACTATATGAGATTATGCAGAGTAGGCCATTTTTTGATAACTTTGATATTCTTTAGATCTATATTGATGCCAGTGCAGTCAATTACATAACCCATGTACTCAATATGTGTGACATTGAATGTACACTTTGTGAATTTATCTTATAACTTGTGTGGCACAAGGTGTCTAGGAAGCACGATATGTGATCCTCCTAAGTCTTATTTAATATAAAGATATCATCTAACTTAATGATGATAAAGTATTTTAGGAAAGGCCTGAGTAGATCATCCATCAAACTCATGAATTTGGTTACTGCATTAGTTAGGCCAAAGGCATGACTAACCATTAATAAAATCCTTCTCATATCTTGAATATTGTCTTTAAAACATCTTTAAGATGAATAAGGACCTAGTGGTAACCTAAATTTAAGTCAATCGTCATAAAGTATTAGGTGTCTCAGAGATGGTCCAAGAGGTCACCAATGTGTGGTAGTGGGTATCAGTTCTTCACCATTATCTTGTTGAGCAAGAGATAGGCTATGCAAAGTCTCCAATACCCATCCTTCTTGGGTGTAAGGAATATTAGACTCCCATAAGGCAAAGAGCTCATCCTATTCTTTCCCTGATCAAGGAGCTCTTATATCTAGTATAAGATTTCATCATTCTCCTAAACTAATCTATGATACAGGGTCTATAGGAAGAGGATATCTAGGAACAAAATTGATCTAATGTTTTACTGTGTAGTGTGTTAGAAGGCCTTGAAGTTCTATTAAGATTCTATTTTTATCACTCTAATATCTTTTCAAGTTGTTGTTACTACAATGATGTGTGGATGTTGTGCACTCTAGGGTTTTCTTTGTCATCTTCCTCTGCATAAGTGTATTAGGGCAAACCATAATTAACATGATTTTTTACACATGTGATACGAGCTTATCACA
>JARHVA010000256.1:0-5000 GCA_037957365.1 Torreya grandis | reverse complement strand
TACCATTATTAATATTATCGGATAAGGAAGACTGTTAAGAAGGACATGAATGTTTGGCCTATCCTAGAAGATGGTGATTTTTCAAACTATATGGAAATGACTTGTGGTAGTGATACTAATTTATTCATCAAATTTTCCAAAGGATGGAATGAAATAATTATATTTATGAGGGAGGTCACTATAATTATTTATAAAGAGTTTATATCTCAGGCAACAAATGAGCACTCACGAGAAGAAATATTAAAAGAATAAGCCGGAGAAAACTGAATAAATGGAGAAATTACTCAAGCATGGATAGGAATTTATTCTTTACCAAGGGGGTTTTATTTAGGAGCCTTTGCATAAGCCTTACCATGAAGTAGCGAGGTAAATCATAAAGTATATTACACTTGATGGAAGGTATGGAGTTGTTTTTTCTCTCATTTTACCTTGTTAAATCATTTTAGGCATAATTTTCCTATCAGTTTGAATTTTTATTTTTTATGTCTATTGAACATTCCATTAATGAGATGTGATTGGGTAAATATCCCTTACCATATCATCAATTCCTAATTTATGTACTATATATCCATGTTAATTCCCTTGGGGATGGGCCACCAATTACTATCAAATTGGTGGAGCCTTCTAGGAAAGGGAAAACCATTACTAAAGGGAAGGGGAAGGGACCTACTCAGAAATCCATAATAATTTTAAAATTCCTATGAATTTCCTTATTTATACCCCTTATAAATACCTTGTAAAAAAATTGAGAGACTTCATTGTGTTTGATTCTGATGAAGAGGAAACTGACAAAGTAGAGGAGGAGAAGGAGCTTTCAGATAATAGTCAGGATGAAGTGGATAAACCAACTAATGATTTGAAGGAAGAGCTACTTATGTAATGATTCAAAAGTGGCCTATAATATTAAATAAAGGGAAGAGGATGGTAGTGATGATAGTATCCAAAGACTTAAAATTATGGTTACAAACATTGATCTTCCCAATAATTTGTTGTCTTGGAATATTAAAGATAATAATGTGAATAAAAAAAATTGGGGTAGTGTTAGTGTTCCTCAGTAGATATTTTTTGATGAGGGTGAATATGTGGTTTAAAATATTCAAAATTTAAAACTTAGATTTGATCATTTGGAAGCTGAGAATAATTTTATGCAAGGCACCATTTATAAATTGGTTCAGATGAGTAAAGTTACCATTATAAACTATGTGTCCAACATCAATGTTCTTAGGCAAATCATTAAATTAGGTAAAGAATAACATAATGAAATTCTTAAATTAAAATTAATCAAAGGGATGGATAAAGTAAATACTATGGAATTAGATACTTTTGAGGTGGAGGACATTGAAAAGGTCCTCAAAATTTTGAGCAAAGAATGGAACATTTTGCTAAAAGAACTAGATGCGTAATCAATTAAGTCTAGATTTCTATGGTTCTATTGTGTTTTGGTTTTTTTTTGTTGTGTATAAACAACTATTTTATAAAAAAATTATATGTTCTTGATTGTTATCTTATCTCAGCTTCATGGATATTTATTGTGATAGTACATAGTCAAAACCTACCTTTTACCCTTACTAAAAAAATCTTTGTAGCAATTTTTTTCCACTTAACTATTGCATTTTGGATGATAAGGTCTATAAAATTTATTTGTAATATTTACTTTGGTTCAAAGTTACTTCATTCCCCTATTTTTTAAAATTTCACCATTTTCATAAATAATGGTGTGGTGTAGGGACCTCCTAATTAGATACCCAAAAATTGTGCAAGATTTATTTTTCCAAATTATAGATCAATAATCACCAACCAAGAATTGGACTTAGCTCCACATTGATCCCTAATCCTAAATTTCCAACCAAATCTAATTAAGTAAAATATATAAATTAATACATCAATGCAAACATCATTATTGATTTTAATAATCATCAAAGTACAACACTTATTACTACAATAGAAATAACACATATGCGCTATGAATAGATCTAAAATAATTATCACTCAAACATATACTACTTATTCATTTCCATTTACCTAGTAAAGTAATATTCATCCAAATAATATAAAATCATCATTACCCATATTGTCCATAAGTTTTTGATTTTCATTCTTTGTGTACATACAAAATATAAATATAATATTCTTCCTTATTTATACAATTATGATAATTTTATCATTTACATATATCAATAAAATAAATCTTCATGTTTCATCTAATTATTACATTCATCTTCCCAACCTATAAAGAATAACAATAATCCAAAATAAATAGTCTGGTTCATTAAAGTATTGAGTGCAAAAAAATCCTTGCTAAATAAAGAATTGAAACTAAAATGAAAGAGGGAGAGCATAATTAAAGGTATTTTTCTCCAAATATAGAGCCTTTTGGATTTCATGCACAACTTCCAAATTGTATAAATGACCTTACTATTCGATGAAGGTAGTAGATGTAAATAATTGATAAAGTAAGATATAATCCATGTGGATAAAACAAAGTCATTGAAACAACATGTCACTTCCCATAAAAATGAAGTATATGACAATGAAATGAAATCAAAATGATATGAAATTATATATATATATATATATATATATATACATATATATATATATATATACAATATATAAATATATATATATATATAATAAATATATATATAAAATATGTGTGTGTACATATATATGTATACATATATATATATATGTATATATATATATATATATATATATATATATATATATATATATATATATATATATATGTATGTATGTATGTATGTATATACATATATATATATATACATATATATACATATATATATATATATACATATACATATATATACATATACATATATATACATATACATATACATATATATACATATACATATACATATATATATATATATATATATATATAATATATATATATATATATATATATTATATGAATTTGGGAAAATAATAGGTAACCCTAAGTTATATGGCATGTATAATAACTACATATATTGGGTAGACTTTGGTGACCCCGTAGAAAATCCAAACCTTTACACAAATTTTCTATGAAAATTATGCATATTATCCATTCCATCCTTATAATTATGACATCCTTGTTCACTATACATTTCTCAAGATATTTAATCATCTCATAGACTCCACATCTCACCAATCCACTTTATGTGTATAAATAATATTATCATTTTAAGCACGTACAAGTCCAAATGGGACCTAAATGCTTATTCCAAAACAAGGATTCTACATATACCATTAATGAACTGCATCACCAAACTAAGGTGTAACCAAAGATTAAGGATCATAATCCAAAGTCCAAAACCAAGTTTTTACCACAAGGTTTTCAATTTTAAAATGTGTTTCGACACCCAAAAGTGTTACACTATTAAAAATGAGTTTAACATATTTAAATAAAGTATCACCTTCCAAAATATATTCAGCTACTTAACGTAGGCTTTGAATTCATTACTTATATTTCATTATCCCAAGTTGTAATTAACATATAAATGTTTGACTATTTTTCCCACATATATTCCAATTTCAAAAGGGTTATCTTCCAATACATGTTTGTAAATTATTAACTTTCACAATTAGTTTTCAGATTGAAATTAAAGATTCCAAACAAATAGCTTTTGAGGTTTCATAATATGATTTATATTTTATTAAAGGAGAGATGTAATTTCATTCTAAATATAATGATTATAATTCAATCAAATAAAATAAAGTCTTACATGAATCCAAACATTAATTCCCAACCTAGATTTCTTGAAGGTTGAATAATCCAATACCTGTTTCATCTCTTCGAGTATCTAAGTTCATTATAAATTTCAACATCTAAAATCAATATCTAAGTTTAATAGACTCATCATCCTAAAAAATGAGTCACTATTTTTTTAGATTCTCAACGTTCCCTATGCAAGTTTAACATTCTAACAAGGGTTCACAATTTTATATGAATGTAACAATGCACAAAATTATTTACCTTCCAGATTTTAAAATATCCTAAAGAACTAAATTCATGGTTCAAATCCACCTAATTTATTTATGTTATTCACTGTCAAGGTTTATGGGTTTCCATAAGCCATGTTCAAGAAAATGCTTTCAAGTAAAAGAGTGCCATCTTATCCATGTATAGTACACAAAAAATAATATAACTTGTAAGTGTCACATACCACTTATGAAAAGTGTTATTAGTAGGTACTATAAAAAATAATTATAATATGACAAACACAAGATATAACAAGTTGTATGATTAAAATCAAGACTGAACTAAACACATCCCACATCGCAAACCATCTTTAAAAAATCATATATCTATGTTTTCACATTAAGCACATATATGTGGGATAGTTTTTCAATTCAAATTATTCAATTAATTTCTAAACACATATCCCTAATTTCAATTGAATCATATGGCTTATCCAACACAAGATTTCATTAAAGATCGATAACCAAAATGGTTGCTAATTACTTAATAATAGCAACATCATTTTATAACTATATTAAGCTCATGTATACACTTAGTTGAAAAATAATTGAGCACTAATTGATTATTTCATGAGGTTTCACATAGGTTGGATTTAATTTAGTCTAGCCTATTTAATTATCAACACAATACCATGAGTAAAAGAGGCTTGCTAGGAGCCCACCTTAAACAAGATAATAACATATATAACACAATATCTAAATATAATTGTATTTCAAATAATATCAAGTATAAATTCAAATACTATAGGAGGTTTACAAGCTATGGATATTCCCCTCTCTATCCTTTTACACAAAATATAGGTCTCTAGACTTTATCACTTGGTTTATTAAATTCCTATATACAAAACACTATGCAGAGATAATGATAAGTAGAGGATTTATAAGGATCACTATAGTTATAATAGATGCATCATGAACTCTCTTCATACGTTTACATGTTTTATAGTTTATAACTAATTTAATGTAGATAACAAGGCAAGACAAAACTCTAAAGTCTATTTGTTAAACAA
>JARHVA010000255.1:6210000-6390409 GCA_037957365.1 Torreya grandis | reverse complement strand
ATGTAGGTGTATAAAAACAAAAAGGAAGGTCTGAATCATAAGATAACATAAAAATGTGAGAGAATGACATATTAAGACCTTATTTTAGTGTTTAACTCATTCGTGGTAAATGTGTGTCAAGCTTGTCATTGTCAAATACTAACATCCAGATTTTAATATCTATAAATGCCTTCCTTTTATTATAGTAATGAATTTTTTAGAGTAAAAGAATAAAATGTACATGAATATGTAAAACACACTTTATCTTTGGTATGAAGCTCCAATTATGTAGTTATCTCAAAATCAAAACATGTAATCATGTGTAGTCAATGCCCATATAATGACTATTTTAATCTGAAATTGAATTTTTAAAATTTAAAAAAATAAGGGTTAGAGTACACCTACGTGTTGGTGAAAACCATGTTTCTTTTGTAACTTGTTAAAGATGATGCTTCTCTGAAGCATTAGAGAGACTTGTGCTTGATTGCTGAAGCACATGGATAGTTTGGGTGATTGTGCCCTAAATTTATATAACTATGTAGGATCTTTGGTTGGGAAGGAAACATGCCCCAACCCTCATGTGGGGATAAGTATGAAATTTATTAACCAAAATAACTACACAAGTGAGAGAAACATTAGGTAAGGTTCACTCAAATAAAGTGAATAAACCAATATAAATAGATTATAGATTAAATTTTAATAATTTTCTCAAGTACATAATCTAAAACAAAAAATAATGATATAAAGAGAATGAAAATTTTTCATTCCCCCATCTTGAATGCACGTTTGATTGTGTAGTTTGACTCAATGTAAAAAAAATGCATGATCGAAAGCGAATGAAAAATGTTCATGCCCTTGTCATGACCACATATCTAATAAGTAAGAAGTGGAATGATAACCATTTTCCACTCAACTGTAAACTATGTGGTTGTGTATGTGCATGAACCAGTATCATGCTCCCTAAATCTGAAATATATATGTGTGCATGAACAATTATCATGCCTCGTTAAACTATACCAATTGATATAGAATGCTATGCACCTATATTATAAATTTGAGAACTTGTATCTCAAATTTATATGTATAAGGAGATCTATAATCCTATCTCTATAAATTGTTATGCATTTTCCCATGCATATGCACCCAAATGTAGATAAACATGTAATTAACTCCATGTAAAGTGAATGTATATGCATGGAATATGCCTATGTAATTTGTATCAATGTGCCAATATTTGTCATGTAACTGAATCATCTAATATCTAAAGCATTTGAATATCTAAAATCTATATTTTGATTTGATTTTTTGCTCTTTGAGGAAGCCCATCGTAACTCCCCCTTTTGAGATGAGGGATTACCTTGTATGCCACTCATCTCAAAATAAGAGTTAAATGTATCATGTCAAGTATAAATATAACATCATGTAAAATCATTTGATCATGTGGATAATATGTCATCATAGTAATATATGTCTCAATCAAGGCATGCATGCAACATATGTAATGCAACACATGTAAGTGCCATGTCTATATAGATGTATCAATGAAACACATAGTATAAGTATAACTATATAAGATTATGTAATAATAGTGCATGATATATATAATGGAACCATTATATGTTAGTAAGATGAACAAACACAGGTGTTAATTTCACATATAAGGCCAATGGCCACATACAAGGAACATAATATTTCATAACAAATAAGGCCAAGGGCCACAAATAAGGGGATACATAAATTTTTCAAATAAAGAAAATCAAAAGATGTCATATCAAGCAAGGCCAAGGGACACACACACTAAATAGTAAATAAAAAAATAACTTATCATGTAAAATAGTAAGAACATCAATGTAACATAGAATAAGTAACTAGTTTACACCATCCATATATAAATGTCACAGCACAATATAATGTCGTTTCATGTATCACTAGGTAATATATGAGTAACTAGCAAGGCATGTGTAATAAATATATGTAGTTAAACATTTTAAAATGGATATATATATATATATATATATGTAAACTTATAATAAGGAAACCACTGGGTAGGGGAAAACCAACATCTATATGTCCATGTGCAACCTGTATGTACTTCATAGCACTCATATACAATGAAATACATGTGTGTATGTAAATAATATGTTATCTACCAATAATGAGATAAATAACATATTTGAATGGTGAAATATATAAATCAAATCATGTACAACTCTTAATTTTGTATTTTTTGAATATTTGAATGTTTTTATATTTTTTGATCATTTGTTTTTTTTGTAATATTTTAAATCTATGTGTAATATCAGTGCAAGTGTCTGATGTTTATAGGGTTATTTATAGGTTTTTATTATAATATAGCTAATTTATAGGCTCTTTTATCCACCTTATCTATAACCACAAATTAGTCGAACCAATTAGTCTTAAAATTTCCTTTGTTTTCTTTACATGCATTGGTGTTCTTCAGATCATCTTTTTATATTAAGTATCCAATTTGAAGTTCATGGTTTCAAAATTTGTTTCCACATGTTCTCTCGATACAATCTACATATACTTTAATATGTTCAATACATGTATATATCTATCATCAGTGTTTCTAATTCATGTAATCACTTTTCTCGATATTCATTATCTTTGATGATATCTTTCAAAAAAATAATCAAATAAGGTATCTCAAGCTCTAAAGGTAATATTTTTTCCATTACATAATTAAGAGAGTAAGTTGTAGTCTTATTTGGTGTATATAAACTTGTGTGATATGCCTAAAGTGCATAAATATTCTGATTGTGTCAATCTACACCATTCTTAGTGATTTTTTTGGTTATTATATTTGCAAGTGTTTTATTGTTTTTCTTCTTCTTGTGAATTAACTTGTGGATAATATGGCATAAATAAAATGTGGAGGATATTATATTTATCATAAAATATTTTAAACTTTTATATTCTTTAATGAGGTTATCTATGATAAAGGCTGATGTTAGTCTGCATCGTGAAATGATATTCTTCATTAAGATTTTACTTATATATTCACCTATAGTTGATGATAATGGTATGGATTATACCCATTTAGTGAAGTATTTTATATCTATAATAATATTTTTTTTTGGCCCTCTGATGATTCTAGATTTATATTTTTGATCAAGTCAAAACCCCAAAGGGAGAATGACCATGGTGAGATAATAAGTTTTAGTTCTTATGAAGGGGAACAAATTAGTTTACTATGTTTCTAACATTGTTGGCATAAATTAACATTCTATTAACATTATTTTTCCATTTAAGGCCAATAATACCCTTATCTTAAGAGTTTATAATACATTATTTTTCTGCTAAAATGACCTCTACATTCACTTTTATGTACGTTGAGTAAGGCAATTATAGCTTCATCATGGCTAAGACATTGAAGTAGTTGTCACTGTAATGATACTTTAAATAAATATCCTCCAAATTGATTCCATTTTTAGTTTACATTTATCATTATGTGTAACATTTTTTGGGATAAAGGTTTGATATAAAAATTTATAAATATTACTGTACCAATTTAAATTTAATACATTATGAGTAACTACTAGGACCTCGAGAGCCTCTACTTATGCTATAGAGACTAATGGATGTTGTAACTATAGGATAATAAAAATTACATGATAATCATTTATGTAAATTTCAATCAAATATTTTTTACTAGCCATGGTATCAACATTTTTATTATATTTTTGAGGTATGTTTTGTATTAAAAAATAATCAAAGTGTGTAATTTTTGGGATTAACTTTTCTTCCTTTTTTTGGTATATTTATGAAACCTTATTAACCAACAACTAAGAATCCCTTAATGCCTATAGTGTTTTTATTTGTAACATGTGTGTTGTATATAACCTGAGTATCAATGCATCATATTATACTATGTGATTTATAAATGAAAACCCCAAATGATATGCATATGACATAGGTTGTAACTAAATTTTAATGAGACTATATTGGTACTAGTGCATATAAAACATATGAATCCATAAAATTATTTGGTCAAAATGTCATTATCTATTTGAGATGAATTAATGTCATTTCAAATATCATCATTGTTTGACAGTGTGTTTATCAATGGAGTTGCAACTAGTTAGTCTATAATAACTTGTCCTTTTACCAAATTTTAATATACACATTTTAGATGAAATTTCATGAGTAACATTACCCATTTAAATGTGTCTTCATAATTGTGTATTTGACATAAGGAATCTGAGTCGATCAAATTTTATGATAAATTGTGTGTCATTATTGAGCATATAATGTTGCAATTTTTTTGCAACAAAAAAAAAAGAGCTAGACATAGCTTTTGCATGGTGTTGTAATTTTTAGCATAGTTAAAAAATGTATGACTAATATAATACATGGCATGTTCTCTATGATTGTCATCATATTGTGCCAATAATCTCTTTAGGCATGACCAGTGTCTGAGATGTATAATAATAAAGTTCTATATAGTGGTGAAGGCATGAGAATAGGTGGATTAAGTAGATATTGTTTGATTGCATCAAAAACATCTCGACCTTATACATCTCATTCAAAAAAATTATCATTATTGAGCAATCATTTGAAGGACTATGTTTATAGACACCTAAATTTGGTCATGAATACTTGATTATGTTAATTTGAACACCTTTCCACTTTAAATAATTTGTGCACTTAATTCAAACCTATTTTGACACATTAGCCTATTATAAGCACATGTGAAAACATTTTCATTTCTAATATATCATTCATCACCTACATAAATGTTATATCAACTAAAAATACTCCTAAAAAGTTATTTGGATGGACCTTATATTATAGTAATCATATTTTAAAATTAAACCCTCCCTTACTTTGTCTTCCATGTTTTTAGTCTTACAAGCATGTGATTTCCCCTTTTGGATTACTATAAAAGAACATTCAAGTCACTCATTATTCCACTTTGTAATTTCAATATAAGGTACATTTACACTACTGCATAACTAGATAGGTAGTTTAGACCTATATATCTATCTATCAGAGCTAGTTAGTCTTAAAATATCTATCTATATATTTATTCATAATTCATATCTCTCCATATCTATGGATTATCTCTCCTCAACATATGCTTGGTTAAACATAAACTATACAGGCACTCAAGTAAACATTCAATTTCTAGATTGATATATAGGTAATATATAATGATAGAGTAGTCATAGTCAATCGAGCATCTGAAGGTTTTGATGTTTAAATGAGTACAAGCCAATTTTGACTTACTCTAAAATTGAAGCTATATATCAACCAATTTATCTTGAAATTACTAGTTGTTAATCTAGTAGTGTTGTAAGTGTGATTTTTGACAAAATATGCACTGAATAAATTCAAAATATAATACATATGCTTGATGGTTTTCCTTTGTTAATACCTATATTAAAAAATAGAGATACAAATATGTAAAAATAGTTTTTAATAAGAACTATGGCACCACACTATTACACCATTCTTTATTAATAAATAGGGACAAATTTAGCTAATTACAAGTAACATGCATGATAAGTAAATGATAAATTAAGACCTTAATTAACAATTACGTTAACTAAAAATAATCTCATAAAAATAT
The DNA here is from genome assembly GCA_037957365.1 of Torreya grandis. Lineage (NCBI taxonomy): Eukaryota > Viridiplantae > Streptophyta > Pinopsida > Cupressales > Taxaceae > Torreya > Torreya grandis. The sequence continues at coordinate 6,384,837 of JARHVA010000255.1, read as the reverse complement.
AATCCTAAAAATATACTATAAGATAATTGGAAATATACTCGAGATAATATTTGATGAACTTGCAAGAAGCCTTTTTTAACAAGTAACCAAACTATGCTCACTAGTCAAGCTAGGCACCCCAACTTCCCTATATAATAGGGATGTGACTAAAATACAATTTAATTAAGTTATCTAAACTTATAAATGGTGCCCTACCTTGTTAGAATAAAAATAAATGAGAGGGGGGAATTTAATTAGTGTTTAAAACTTTATTTCATATGTACTTTAACATTCTTTGAACCATCAAAGTAATACAATGATATATCAATGCATAAAGAACCAATCATATGAGCATGAAACATGAGCATAACACATAAAACACATATATGAGTGGGAAAACCTAAAGGGAAATAAAAACCACTATGATACCTAAAAATTGATGAATGTCCTATATGACAAAATATCAAATTTTGTTGAGCACCAACTCAACTTGGATCACCAACCCTAATAAAGTCAAGCACCCACTTGACTAGGCTTTAAAAATCACCTACTTGCAAGGAAGTACCAACTCCCTAAGTGACTCAAAACAAAATAATCCACATAAAAAGAATTATATTATACTATTATGGTCTCATTTCAAGACATCCTTCTGCTCTCCAAGCAAGATTTCATTTGTTTCAATTGCTTATATCAAAATAGGCCTAAATTGCCTTGTATATATACAAGTCTCATGATCACACACTAATTGGTCAGCCAAATACGTTAAACTTATTATATAAGACATATAATAGGTATTATAATATTTTTTTAATGTTAATAAAATGATCTTTGGACCCCTTTTGGTCTACAACAACTCAATTAGGCTTTATTTCTCTTTTAGGCCTCACGGAGACCTAATTGCATTAGGTCTATCTTCTTAATGTCAAAGATTGATTCTCTTGGGACCATATGGAATTATAAAACAAATAAAAAAAATTAAATTAATTATAAATATACCTATAATGACCTCATTCATTCTTGGTTAGACATATGTATTTCATGTATCCTTGAAACCTTCTATAGGACAAACTGCCCTATTAGGCCTGTGTATAGTAAAAAATCTGTCTTGCAAGAATGAAGCTCAAAAACTCTTAAGAAACTTAATCATGACAAATGAAACATGTATATATATAATAAATTAATTAAATATAATCCCAAAATTATTTTTATACCTTAACTAAGGTCATAAAGGCTCAAATTCATCTTCGCAACTCACTCACTTAGAACTGCCAATTTACCTCAAAGACTAGTCATGGTAAATTAGACCTCTAATACCTGTGTAGACACTTTTCATGACTCATAATTCATGTATATGGTAATATTATATATAAAAACCATTTTTAGTAATAAAGATCATATGTTCTAATGGTAAATATTGGTCTTGCAAATCAATTTCTTGACCTTATATCACACAGTCTTATTTGAACCAAAAAAGTCAACTTGTGAGAAAATTTTTCACCATATTCACTGACCTCAAAAAATTATTTAAAAAATAAACATTGATTTAAAGTCATAAATAAACTATTCATGTAATTTTTTTCATTAATATTACATGTTTAGACCCTCAAATCCATCTTCTCATTTTTATCTAGGTTTTTCACTATTCCCACCATTAGGTTTATCTATGACTAGCTAAATTGGATGACCAATTTAGCACAATTTAAGGGTGGAACCTATCCATAAAATATCATGGGAATTTATTATGAGTCTCTACCTTATTTTACCATTTATTTAATTTTATTGACCAATGCAACTTTTGATAGCTACAATTACTTCTTGATAAATAAGCTTGTATCTGTGCATTTTCCCTCTCATTTGAATCACCACCACCACCTGGAGGTACCTGGGAGGGTTGAATACATGAAAAAATATATTTTATAGGAATTTTAGACAAATTTAGTCTATTTTGAATAATATCTTTCACATTGGGTCCTTATTAGGGTTTTAGAGAGGTTTAACATAGGTTTTGGTGTTAATAATTATTCATAAAGGACTACCCCTTAAATCCAAAACCAGTACCTTGATATATTATCTAGGAATATTAACCATATCTCCTTAACAACTCAAGTTACCATATAGAGGTTACACATGCCAATGAATGTTTAAAAGTACTTCTCAAGTTTTGAGACCTCATTCTGTGAACTTGAGAAGGCCTAAAACAATGTTTATTATAATTTCCTTCAAAATATGGCCTTAAAATTTGTGAACACACACACACACACACACACACACACACACACACACACACACACACACACACACACACACACACACACACACACACACACACACACACACACACAACCTCTTTCCATGCTCACATATGCATACTTTCCTTTAAATATATTCTTCATGACTCATTTGGCTAGGCAAGGTCTAAGAGAGGTCTAGATGTAGACCTAGACTAAAGGTCCTACCATTATAGGCTCACCTTGAATTTATAATGAGTGATATAATGCCTCACATACATTAAAAAATATTTCCCTACATATTTGACATTCCTATGTTCATTCATTTTCATGTAAATACTTCTTCATGTCATGACTAGGCTCATGAATAAGCTTCCTATGAAACTTAACACAATGACTTGTACCTTCATGAAACCATAAGGAATTAGTTACATTTCAATTCTCTTTTTTGACTTAAAATTATCTTTCATGACAACATAATTTAATAACAACACTCCATTAGTGCCCCTTGTCACATCAACACACTGCCAACTAGGCACACTCTCTTAATGACATCAACCTAATGTAAGATGCACCTTTGAAATCAATGACAATATTAAAAAATCTCCCCCTTTGTCATTGATGGAAACCAATCTCAAAAAAACCAACTTCTCCCTCATTTTAAAATTTCTCCCCCTTTGACATAAATGATAAAGTGATGTTTGCAACTTCTTGGATCACATTCCTTGCAACTAAAACACTCAACATATAGAAATATGAGTTTATGAGTCATCATATAAACATTCTCCCACTATCTCCATGCATACATACATTATAATAACTACTCACTTACAATTGGATCTAATGAACCACCTAATTATCTCCCCCTAAACACTTGACTTCCTAAGTGACTTCCAGGGGCATGAACTACACCCAATTCCTCTCTTAGGTGTTCAAATGTTGCTTTTGGAAGTGGCTTGGTAAAAATGTCTACAATCTAATTCTATGTAGAAACATATTCAAGTTTGACACTTTGTTCATTTACCTACTATCTTAGGAAATGATACTTGATATGAATGTGCTTAGTCCTTAAATGCATGATAGGGTTCTTTGAGATGCTTTTAACACTTGTATTATCATAATAGATAGGGATAAGATTATCATACTCCACCTTGTAATAATTTAAGGTCTATCTCATCCATAAGACCTAAGTGAAATATGAAGCTGCTATAATGTACTCAATCTCACAAGTGGATAATGCTACTAATGGTTGATTTTTGCTTATCCATGAAACTAGGCACCCACCTAAGAAGAAATATCCTCCACTGGTACTATTATTATAATTTATACTTCCTTCCTAGTCTGCATCTATATAAGTTATCAAAATGAACTCATTTCTCCTTAAATACCATAACCCAAAATCCATAGTCCCTTTGATATACCTGAGTATCCCTATGACTGCTTGTAGATGATTTTACTTTGGGTCTACTTGAAACCTTCCCATAAGACCTACTGCTTGCATGATGTCAATTATAGAGGTATTAGTATATAACAAGATTCTAATCATTGATTTATATGATGTCTGATTGACCTTTAGAGACTCATCTTCCTTACTTAACTTACACCCTATGATCATAGGTGTGCTAACAACCTTACAATTTTCCATCTCAAATTTCTTCAACATCTCTCTTATGTACTTGGCTTGTGAAATGAATATACCTTTTTCAAATTGAATGATTTACAACCCAAGAAAGAATGATAGTTATCCCATCATGGACATCTCAAACTCCTTCTTCATCACTTTTATAAAGGCTATAGTCATGCTTTCATTATTTCCACCAAAGATGATGTCATCCACATAGACAACTATAATCAATTGATGGTAATATTTTGTCTTTATGTACAAATTACTATCTACAACTCCTCTTTTAAATCCTTGATCCAATAGATACCTATTTAATATAGCATATCGAGGTCTAGGAACTTGCTTTAGACCATAAAGATCCTTTTTAAATTACAAGCATAGTCTTTATTACCTAATAGTGAGAAACCCTCAGGTTTCTCTATGTATACTTCTTCCAAGTTTCCATTCAAAAAGGTAGATTTGACATCCATATGGTACACCTTGAACCCTTTGAATCCTATATATGCTAGAAATAATCTAATAGCCTTCAATATTTCCATTAGTGCAAAGGTATCCTCAAATTTTACCCGTTAAACTTGTGCATATCCCTTGCATACCAATCTAGCCTTATTCCTAATGACTTTCCCATCTTCATTTAATTTGTTTCTAAACACCCATTTTGTGTCAATGACATTCTTATCTTTAGACCTAGGAATTAGTTCCCAAGTCTCATTATTCTCTATTTGGTATATCTCCTCATTCATAACACCTATCCAAATCTTGTCTTTGCTTGCTTCTACAAGGTTTTTAAGTTTAATATTAGACAATAGATCAACATTCTCTTGATTTAGGTTACTTACCAGTCTTCTCCTTATTTGCATACCTGTATCTTTATTTCCAATGATTTATGATTCAAGATGATCTCTTTGAATCTATCTTGAAGGACCTTTTGGTTCTTATCTTTCCTCAACTTCTTCTTCTTCCTCATCAACATCAATTATTTCCTCTTCTTTCTTGAAGTCTAGATTCTCTAATATATCCTTTGACTATGAGTATGATTTATTATCTAATCAATCTTTATATTGGTGCTTTCCATTATCTTCTGCAACCTCTTGTTATAACATCTATAGGCTGAGCTCATTGATTATTATCCCAAGAATATACCTTCATCAGACCTAGAATAAAACTTTCTTAAGTCTTCCTCATCTCTTTCGATGAAACATTTTCTCACAAACACTCTAGTGTTCCACATTAGCAGGTCTACCTTTCTATAGTTAATAAGGGGTCTTATTGCCATTATTCATTATCTATCCTCTATTCAAAATGTATACTATAGTACTCATTGCCTCTCTCAAATATACAATAGATAATATAAACTCATTTAGCATAGTTATTACCATCCCTTGAACTATCCTATTCTTTCTTTCCACTTCCCCATTTTGCTAAGGTGTCCTAGCTACTGATAACTATCTCCTTATCCCATAGGACTCATAGAAGTCATCAAACTCATTAGATCAAAACTCTCCTCCTCTATCAGATATTAGGAACTTGATCTTCCCATTCTTTTCATTCTCAACAAGGGCCTTGAATGGATTAAACTTGTCAAGAGATTCTGACATTTCTTTCAAGAATGCTACCCAAGTCATTCTTATGTAGTCATCTATGAGTATCATGAAGTATCTATCTCTTTAAATACTTTGGATTCTTATAGGCCCAAAAATATCAGTGTGTATTAACTCCAAAGTTCTTATAGTAGAGTATTCTTTGGACTTGAACCTTATTTTAGTCTACTTACCATATTGACATGCCTTGCAAAGTGTGTTTGTTGGTTTGGTGATCTTAGGCATGTTTTTAACAAACTTCTTAGTGCTTGTCTTGACTAGATTGTCAAAGTTTAGGTGGGATAATCTTTTGTTACATAGCCAAATTTCATCTATCTTGCTCATACATCATCTCTCCTTCTTGATCTCATAAAATACATAAATTATTCTTAGTCCTCTTAGAATTTGTAACTAGCCTTCCTAATTTGGATCTCTTTATATCACACCCTCTATCATGAAAATTTAGTGTGTGTCCTTGGTTGCACGCTTAACTTAAAATAATCAGGTTATGTTTCAAACCTTCCACATACAACACATTCTCTATCTTGGTATTACCATTATCCAACTCAAGATACCCTTACTAACTATATTGGCAATAGTGTTATCTCCAAATCTCACTATTTAGACAACATTATTATTCAATGAGATGAACTTGATTTTGTATCTTATCATGTGGATTAAGAAACCACTATCTATATACCATTTCATGTCTTCATCTTGAATGTGAAAGATAGTCTAAACTAGCATAGATTCTTCATATTTCTCTTCTACTCTTCCTTCACCTTATCCACAGGGTGTGACTTCTTGATCCACTTCTCAATGGTACGACTATATACCCTTTTGTCTTAATTGACCTTACTCATATGTATCATTTTGAATTCCCTTGTAATATGTCCTATTTTATCAAAATTTTAGCATAGTATTCTACATTTACTATTGTAATGGACATTCACCCTATTCCTCCATGAAGAATTGATTCTTGCATAGTGTTTAAAATCCATAGCTATATGTCTATAGTGATTACATGAGAAATATTAACCATTGAATGAATTTACATACCTTATCTATTTGAGATTTAATGATACACCTCTACCTTTATTGTCTCTTAAAGGATTTAATTTATTCTTGACTTGTTGATGATCAACTTGAGTCTCAGATTTGAAAGCGTATACATAGGTCTTTGGGGTCTTACTTTCCTTCTTTACTTTTTATTCTTATTTGAATCCAAGACCTATCTTATCATGTGGATACCTTTGAATACTCAAAATATCACCAACAAATTTAGTACTCTTTTCAAATTTCTAATGTGTCTTCAACTTGACTATTGCCTAATCTAATTATGTGTTCAAGGACTCCATTTTAACTCTAAACTTGATGAATTATTTCTCTTTGGTATTAAGACTTACAATGACAATCTCAATCTAAGTTTCTAGTTATTTGATGATCTCCTCATGTTCATTGGTGTTGTTTCTTAGTAACTCTTTAAAGAGATTGATTTGATTCTCATAAATCTTAACCAATGATCTTAGTTTCTGATTCTTCCTTATTTGTAACTTCAACTTCTCTAGAGCACTTACAAGTTCTACCTTAAGGTTCACTTTAGCCTCTTCTTCATCATCCATAATGATTTTCCCTTTTAAGCAACCATCATTTTCTATTTCTATATCCATGAGTAAGGTTTCATGGTCATTACTATCATCATCACTACCAGATATACTAGTGTCACTTCCATCGTATGAGTTAATGTATTTTTTGGTATAGAAACTTCTCTTATTCTTTAATGACCCTTTCTTGCCTTCATACTTCTTGAAACTCTTTTTTATTTTTTTAGGCTTATATACCCTATTATCATCACCATTATGTTCATCATGTTCTCCATCATGCTAAATCTTATCCTTGTTAGGATATTTAGAGGCAAAGTGACCAATATTACCATAGTTGAATCATTTGATTGCAACTTGACCTTATACTTACCTGAACCTTTCCTTAGTTTTATAATAAACATGGATTCTATCTTGTCATCATCAATGTCTTATCAACATCATCCTTGGAATTCTTACCTTGTGACTTCTTCTCAACTTTGAATGCAACTTCCTTCTTGGAAGGTCTTTCATCACTTGTTCTCATTTCATAGGCAGTCAAGATGTTATGAATCTCATCCATCTATAGTGTGTTAATATGTTCAATCTCCTCTACTATAGGCATTTTTGAATCAAACTTATAAGTTAGGTATCTTAGTATATTTTGTACTACTTTTAATTCTTCTAACTTCTCTCTTAGACCTCTGATGACTTTTACCACTTCATCTACTCTCAACATATAAGATGCAATGTTTTCATCCTCCTTCATTCTTAGGATTTCAAACTGCCTTGGTGAGTCTACAACTTTGCCAAATTAACTTTGGTGTCTCCTTCATAAATGGTCTAAATTTTTTCCCAAATACCTTTGGATGTATCATAATGTATAAACTTAAAAAATTCTTCTTTTGAAAGAGCACACATAATGACATTCATTTCCTTAGATTTATTCTCACTTACCTTCTTGCCTACTGCATTAGTTTGTGGTTAGAAGGTGGAGTAAATACATCAATAATAGATTGATATATATCATATCCACAAGAGATTATATAGGTATTTATTCTGATGATACAAAATTCATAATTAGTCCCACTAAAGAGAGAAGCCTTATTGGTTGAGAAACCTCCTTGTCCTTGATGACTATACATAATTGTGCTTCTAGGATATCCTTTAAGCTGTTAGGCCTACTTCAAAGGACAAAGATATAATACCAATTTTTTAAAAAGTAATCACTGAGAGGGGGTATGAATAAATGTTCAAAAATTTCTTTCATATGTACTTTAACATTCCTTGAAACATCAAAACAATACAATGATACATCAATGCATAAAGAATCGATCATATGAGCATGAAAGAAGAGCATAACACTTAGAACACATATATGAGTGTAAAACCCTAAAGGGAAATAAAACCCACTTTGATCCCTAAAAATGGAATAATATACTATAATACAAAATATCAAATTTTTTTGTGCACCAACTCAACTTGGAGCACCAACCCCAATGAATTCAAGCACCTACTTGACTAGGCTTTAATAAGAATCTACTTGAAAGGAAGAATAAAATAATTAAGAGAATTAGAACCAAATAAACCATATCACCATGATTCTAATATAATATTATGTTCTCATTTCAATACATATTTCTACTCTCGAAGTAAGATTTCATTCACTTCAGTTTCTTACATCAAAATAAGCCTAAACTGCCTTATATATATATATATATATATATACAAGTCTCATGATCACATACCTCTTGGTTAGATACATACCTTAAAAATCTTAGGTCATGAATATAATAGGTCTTAGAACATATTTTAGACATGAATCAAATGATATTTGGACTCATTTTGGTTTGCAAAAACTCAATCAGGCCTTATTTCTCTTTTAGGTCTCATGGAGACCTATTTACATTAGGTCTATCTTCTTAGCATCAAAGCTTGATTATATTTGGACTAGATGGAATTATAAATTAAATAAAAACCATTAGATTAATTATAAATATACCTATAATAACCTAATCTATTCTTGGTTATACCTATGTGTTTTTTTCATACCTTGAAACCTTCTTTAAGACAAACTGCCCTATTACGCCTGTGTATAGTCAAAAATCTATCTTGCAATAATGAAGCTCAAACACTCTTAAAATAATTAATAATGACAAATGAAACATGTATATATATAAAAAATGACTTAAATATCATCCCCAAATTATTTTAATACCTTTACTCAAGTCATAAAGGCTCAAGATGATCTTTGTAACTCACTCACTTAGAACTATCAATTTACCTCAAAGACCAATCATGGTGACTTAGACCTCCAACACCTATGTAGACACTTTTCATGAATATTAATGAATGTATATGATCCTATGAGATATATTAATCATAATTAAAAATAAATATCATATGGTATAATGTAAAATACTAGTCATATAGACCAATTTCTTGACCTTATATCACATAGTCTAATCTAAATCAGACAGGTCAACTTGTGAGCAACTTTTTCACCATATTCACTGAACTTAAAAAATTATTGAAAGAATGAAAATTAATTTAAAGTAATAAATAAAATCTTAATGTAATTTTTTTAATCAATATGACATTATACCCTTAAATCCATCTTCTCATCTCTACCTAGGTTTTTCATTGTTTACACCGTTAGGTCTGTCTGCGACTAGCTAACTTAGATAACTGATTTATAAAAATTTAATGGTGGAAACTATCCAAAAACCATAATGGGAATTCAGTATGAGTATATATATTATTTTTCAATTCATTTTATTTTATTGACCAATTTAACTTTTGAGAGCTACAATAACTTCTTGACAAATAAGCCTATATCTATGCATTTTCTCTCTCATCTGACTAACCACCACCACCTAGAGGTACTTGGGAGACTTGAATACATGATAAAATATATTTTATAGGAATTTGGGACCATTATGGGATTTTTTGAATAATATATCTCACATCAGGTCCTTATTAGGGGTTTAGGAAGGTATAACATAGGTTTTGGTATTAACAATTATTCATAAAGGAGTGCCCCTTAAATCCAAAACTAATTCTTGGATATCTTAGATAAGACCCTTACCCATATTTAATTAATAACTTAGTTTACCATGAATAGGTTACACATGCCAATGAATGTCTAAAAATGCTTCTCAGGTCTTGAGACCTCATTTTATGAAATTGAGAAGGCCTAAAATAGTGTTTCTTGAAATTTACTTCAAAACATGGCCTTAAAATTTTTGAACATGATTAAAACAACATATATAACCTCTTTCCACAATCACATATGCATAATTTCCTTAAAATCTAATATTGATTCCTCATTTGGCTAGGTAGGGTCTAAAAGAGATCTATATGTAAACCTAAATTGAAGGTCCTACCCCTGTAGGCTCATCCTAAAACTCACATGATTTCTCTAATGTCTCACATACATTAAAAAATATTGCCATCCATCCTTCACATGCCAATGTTCATTCATTTTCATGTACATACTTATTCATGTCATGACTAGGTTCATAACTAGGCTTCCTATGTAACTTAACATTAATGACTTGTACCTTCATGAAACCATAAGGAAGTAGTTGAATTCAAATTATCTATTTTGCCTTAAAACTATCTTTCATGACAACATAATTTAATGACAACATTACATCAACACACTACCAACTAGGCACACTCTCTTAATCACATCAACCTCATGCAAGATGCACCTTTGACATTAATGAAAATACTCAATACACCTATTTAAACTCATGGAAATCAATAATAGATTCAAACTAAATTAGTTTCTAACTGGGAGTTCCATCTCTTTTTTAAGAAATCTCTAAAAAGTGTCCACATACCTTAAAATTTTTAATTAAGCCAATAAATAACTTAAATAACCCTCATATAATTAAGAAAAGAAAAATTAATCTAATTATAAATTATAACTCAAGTGATGAAATTGACATCATACTAAACATTCCCCCCTTTTATTCAAATAGTAGAAATGGCTATCATCTCCTTAAGTCTTCTCAACCATATTCCTTATTATCATAAAAAATATGTGTTGGCTCAATTTGAGCCTCTCTAAAATCAATTAAATGTATCCTAAACCATAATCCTTATATGAAAGATGATGTAATGGATGTATATTCATATTTAGTAGATGATAATGCAACAATAGCCTATTTATTTGAAGACGATGAAACCAATCCACTTCCTAATTTAAAGTAATAACTTGAAGTTGAAATCTTGTCATCAAGAGATTATTCCCAATCCAAATATATGTATCTAATTAGATATAATTAACTTGCTAGTTTGAAATGAATACCATAATTATAAGTACCTATTACAAATCTAAAGATTCTTTTCATTACTTACAAATGTTTGAGAGATAATTTGCCCATAAATGTAGAAACTAGTGAAACCCCATAACTAATATCTAGTCTTATCATAATGAGATACATCAAAACTATTGTAGATACTAAAACTAAATATTTATAGTATTTCAATCTTGTAAATTTGATAAATATTAATGAAGGATTTACCCTTCAATTCTAGACCTCCCTACTGCCAAAAGGCTTGCATTCACCATCTCACTATGGTTAAGTACTTATCTCTTAGTCTGATCCATATCATTTTGATGACCCAGGTCCCATGCACTACATAAAAAGTTTAAAAAATGATAAAAATCATTCACTGTCTATTTCTAATTCATACATATTTTCTAGCCTTTTGGACACTAGTGGCCATAGAGGGACTCTACTACCAATGGTAGTGTTTAGATTCTCATCCAGTGTCAAGTTACCAAAATTCATCCAAAATTTAAATGTTTCAAAACATATGGGTCAAATTGTTTGTTTTATTGAACCCTACTATGAGATATTTTCAAAAGGTTGGTATAAATAAAAGTATAATCCTTCACATTATTTATCCATAAAATACCAAGTAAACACCTATTAAAGCTCAACTAATCAACTACAAAACCAAGCTATTTTACCCTATTCATTCCTATTTTCATATCAAGCATAGGAGAAATCATATTATAGGTTTCAAGCATTCAAAGAGTATCCCATGAGTGATATTTATCAAATTACAATCTAGATCACTGCATGCATCTTCATATAGTATATTTTACCCTTATGCACACACATTACCACTCATATCCCAAAGAAATACATAAGTCTATGGCCCTCCAAGGAGTATTAGTTATGTAGGAAAAACCTATTGATACAGGGGCATTAGGGTTAAGTCAACACCATGAACACACTTACCCATTTTTAACAAACTAATTCTAAGGGTGAAGGGCTAGGGTTTGATCAATTGTCAAAGAGTGATAACCTATATCTATAATCTAAATACATCAATAAAAAGGTGATAGAAAATATAGAATAACAAAATTTATTACATTTAGATCCAATCATTATTATATATTGGACACCTACAAGGCAATTGCACACTTGCATCAATGGTAATGTCTAGATATGATGGTAGTGTCTATGGCTCCAATAGTACAATTTCTAGAATCTGATGACTAATCCAGAATAATGATCGTACATTTTTCTCACCTATTTCTAAATCTAGTTTACTTGAACATAGTAAATCAAGCTAAGTATCATTTCTCTTTAGTATTGCCATCAATTTAACATATTTTAAATTTTATACTTTATATATTTATCATATCTCAATATTGTATTTTAGAATATTCATTTATTCGAGTTTGTAATTAATTGGCATGCTATAGATTAATTTATCACTCTTATGATTTAATTATTTATATATTATTAACCTTATTCCACCACATATAAAATTTATGGATAAATATTTGGTGAACTTGATCTTTGTTCTCTAAACCCTATATTGACCTAGGGTTTTCTAATTTTTTATTATTGCAAATCATTGTTTCAAATTCTAAATTTTTCATTTATAAGTAATGGAAAATGTTAATAAAAACAATCATTTTCAAATGGAAGATAATGAATTACTAGTCAATCATCTTAATAGTAGCAAGGCCTTGATGGATGCATTTTTGTATGCTACAAGAGATGAGATCAATAAGCATGTTAAGGCTAAGGAATCTATCACCTAATGATGGTGAAACCATATATGATACTACAACTGATTCTATACCAATAAACCTCCCCTTGAGCACATAACCAATCCATACATATAATGAGGGTAGGGGTTATGTGTTTATACCATTATTACCAAAAACAAATCCTAATATTGTTATATCCTCTATGGGAACCATTAACACTTCAACCTAATTACCAGTTTAAATGCATATATCAACTCAAACCATGTTTGCACCCCATTTGGTTACTTATCATATTTTAAACCTTAGTAATCAAAATGTGCAAGATCTTGTACAATCTATAAACTTTTTTCAAGCTAAGGTCAACAACATTGAGAAAAGATATATGAAATCACCTTATGCTAGTCATTCACAAGATGTGTTACATAATCCTCTTGCACCTAAAATATCTTTGCACCCTTTGCTAACTAGTTTTGTTACACCCAAGTTCACATTTTATGATGGGAAGGATGATCTTGAATAATATCTCTAATATTTCTATGAGATATTTCTTAATTATGCCTTCAATGATGAACTTTTGATCAAATTATTTCTAAGGAGCCTAAAGGACTATGATTCATAATGGTTCTATGATTTACTGATATAGTCAGTGAGAACATTCAAACCTCTACAGAATCAATTAAAAACACATTTATCTATCAACATCACTAAAAATATGTCATATGTATAACTTTTAATGATAAAAAAAGTAACCAAAGAAAACATCAATGAATATGTTTTGAGATATAAAACAATGTTGGAAAATTTGAAAAATCGAATGGCCAATAAAGAACTTTAAGACATATTCAAGTAAAGTTTGCTTTCCCCATTACATGAGTCCATTATTTTCAAAAAGGTCAAATATTTTGATGACTTATGCCATATTTTTCAAGATCATGAAATGAAGCTTATTTCCTTGAATAAGCTTAATTATATAGCAAACACATCAACTATATCAAATACCAAGTTTTATAGCAAACCAAACTAAAAGGTGAAGCCTACAAAACCTAAAAAGGAAACAATCACAATGGTTAATGTAGTGTCAAAAGAACCTAATCAACTCATCTTATCCAATTAACCTAGGAGATGATTTACATGATTACCTAAGTCTCAAAATTCTTTAATTTAGAAGCTTATGGAGTGTCATTTCATATCTCTCCCTCCTCCTGCACAAGTTTATATGAGTCAACATATACCCAAAGGATATGATGCTAATGCATATTATGACTATCACTAAGGCCATGGGAATTATAAAAACATATGTTATACCTTGATGTATAAGATCCAAGACCTTATTGATGACCAAAAAATTACCTTTGATGATCCTCCAAAGGATTCAAGTTCTCAACCTGGTGATCACTAGAATAAAAAGATATTTAACTATTCTTTGTAAGATTATTCTAAGAAATATCTAGAAGTGAAAATGGCATACAATGCACATCATCTTCCATCACATTATGGGTACCCATTATATGAGATTATTGACACTTATATGTGTATAATATATCCTATGGTTTAGAGACATTTTATTACATTTGATGATAGTGAAATAGTGGATGATTACTTAGATTTGCATTCATTATTTATTTGAGCATGACTTGACCATCATCCTATACATATTATTATGATAAAAAATGGTTATAGAAAGAATGTATGTACCATTAAACTAATTAAACATTTTAGATATACATGTCATGATTTATACCCTTTGACCAAAACCATTAGAGCATTCGATGGGACATCACAACACATTATTGGTGAGATTGTTTTACCTTTATAGGTTGGTCCAACACATGTGGCTACCACCTTTTTAGTTATACCATATACCAAATTATTTGATATGTTATTGGGATGACCTTAGATACATAAACTCTATGTGGTACCTTCAATAGTGCATGGGTGTCTTGAATACATTCATACCAATAGGGTAGTCATAGTTTCTAGAATTCCATATAAACATCCACTTGAAGAAGAGAAATTTATTACAAGATAGTTAATTATCAAACCTAATAAGGTTAATTCTCTAAAAAAGGGTAAGTAATAGGTAACCACCTTTCTTAGGTAGCCTATACTTGAGATACCTTTTGTTGGGTGTCGTCATTCCCTTTATTTAATCAACTTTCTGTTGATGTCATATTTAACCAGGGCTGTGTTTAAAGCTATATGCAATAAGACGAATCGTAACAATTTAGTAATTGAATGGGTATTTGTATATTTTTGTTTTGGGGGGTTTTTAATGTCTTAATGATTTCTTGATCAAAACCTTATTGGAATCAAGCTATGCAAATCCACTGGAAATAAACACACATTACAGAAATAAAATTGATTGCTGGAAATAAACACACATTGCAAAAATGAAATTGATTGCTGGAAATAAATACACATTGTAGGAATGAAATTGATTGCTAGAAATAAACACATGTTGTAGGAATGAAATTGATTGCTGGAAATAAACACACGTTGTAGAAATGAAATTGATTGCTAGAAATAAATACACGTTGTAGGAATGAAATTGATTGCTGGAAACAAACACACATTGCAGGAATGAAATTGATTGTTGGAAATAAACACATGTTGCAAGAATGAAATTTATTGATAGAAATAAGCACACATTGCAGAAATGAAAATTTAATCTAAAATGCCTATAGGATCAAATTTACAAAAAATATTAACTTTAATGAGTTGGAAGCATTTATAAATTTAATAGAGTTACCTATTTACTTTTGTGAATAGAAATATAAATATTGATAAAATGAAGATCCTGGTTCTTTAGAGGAGTGGGTCCTTGCTCCACCTAGAACAAGATTTGAATAATTTAATTTTCCTTCAAAATAGGAATGGCTATTTCATTGATAAAATGTTCTATATTAAAAATGTACTAAGCTATCCTTTTTTCTCTATTCTTCTATATCTCTATCCATATATATTTTTACTAAATTCTCAGGTCTGTATATATAGATGCTTTGATGGTTGTAACTGTTTCATAGATATGATGGAACTGAATCATGCCCAGAATAAATGTTGAATCAAGATGTGGCTGGATGTCCAGATGTGTGATAATTGTCTTGATTCTGTCAATTTAGAAAATTTAGAATTTATTCCTGATTTAATGGGATCATTGATCTTGATAGATCGTCGACCACTTGGAATAAATCCTCATTAGTTCCATTTCTAGCTGCAAAAGTTTTGGAGCTTATCTTAAAGAGTATCGGAGCTAAATATAGAGTTATGGAGCTAAGTCCAATAATGCGACAACTTGAAATAGTATGGAGTTCCAAAACTAATTGTGATGGTTTTAGAATAGATTCTACAAGTTTTAGAACTAACTGTGATGATTCTAAAACATATTTTGCAGGTTTCAAAACTAATTAGAATTGAGTCCAATGCTTCCAAAAACATGCAATCCACTTCATATTTGTTCTTTAGCCTAATGATGACCTATTTTATTGCAAAACTAGAATTTTCCAACACACTTATTAGGAATTACAAGTCTTTAAAAACATTAGAATCACAATAAAAAAAAGATGGATAATCACATCCTAACTCATCTCAGATCAAAATAAAAATTACAAAATGCAATCAAACTTAATAAAAACAGAGAGTAAGATGAGGTCATTTATTATACATTTATTGGGCATATCTTGGCCTCATCATTTCCCCCATACTTGTTTGTAAGTCCCTTTACAAACTTCATTATCCAAATTTGGGATTGTATATCCTACATTCTATTTGATTGCTCAGATCAAATGGATGAAACTGAATATCCCAATGCTTTGACTCAGAAGTACTATACCCTGCTCCTACTTCTACTTTTCTTTTCCATTCCTCAAACTAAGTGGGATGTTGAGGTTCTCTATTTTTCCAAGGAGATATGGGGGTGAGAAGTAGAGGAGGCCTTGTATGCATTCTTATCCATATGCTCAAGGGAGTTTCATTGATCTAGGGAATTATTGTGCATAAAGCTTTTGCCCTTTCTAAACTCTAGATCAAATTTGAAGGGGATATTACTTCCCTTATTTTCAATGCCACTGGGATAAATTCCCATCTTTTTAAACATGCATCATAGATATTATCAAAATTTTCCCTTTCATAAGCGGTGAAGGCATCCATGCTTTATTATAAACTGAAAAGATAAGGTCCCTTGAATTTATCATTAAATGCATGGGATTGGAAATATGTTGCAAAGGCGGATGGATTACCATAATGAATTCTCATATAGAAACTGGATGAACTAGCCTTTGACCAATGCTCTGACTCCCTTTCTTTCCAAGTAATCTGATTTTGAAGGACAAAGACAAATGCATTAAGCTGGCTTTCTCCTACATATAAATTGATCATAAAACTTGTATTTATTTCTAACATAAATTACAGAGGTAAAATTCACTAAGAAGGTTTTTCTATTCTATATTAGCTAAGGAGTAGGTGGCCAAGAAATCATCTTCATCTTTTATTTCATGTGGAAGGCCACATGCTATCCTTGCCATCTGCAAGGAGTTGGGTATCATTGTTTGGTTCTGACTTCTTTTTGATTCCCATGATTCATTGTTTTTTCTTTTTCTTGATTTTGAATATTTCATAGGTGAGATGAAAATTGCTTTTTTGTATCAGTGGAACTGATGATTATGGTTTTAGAACTAGTGGATTCGGTTGTTGGTTTGGTAAATTCAGTTGTGGACTTACTATACTTAGCTACGAAACTACTATACTCAGTTGCAAAATTGGTAGATTTGGTAGCTTCAATCATAAGAATGATTCTTTATGGTTATTTGCCAACTCATTCCATCATCAATATCCTTCTCATGATTGTGCACATTTAACCATGATGTATAATAGATGACTCATCATACTAATCTTTCTAAATCAAGTCTAATCACACATGCAAACTTTCATTAAACCTTTAACAAGTTAAAAACATAATTACCATACTTGATGATGTAATCCCTCCATCATGCAGACACATCATCCCTAAAAAATGGTTAGAAAATAATTATAATTCAAAAATGCTTTATTTGAATTTGGCAAGATCAACTATCATCACTGATTTTCAATTGATCTCTATTATTTATTTATTTATTTTTGGAAAGAGAACACCATTTACTAGTTTTCATTCTCTTCCCTTTATTATATATCTTTTCATCTAATTATTTGATCATTTTGGAAGAACTGGGTTCTTCCATATGATCAAATTCTTTGTTTGCTTCAAACTGCTTCAAGAATTCATCCTTAGTGAGAGGCTTCTTATAAAGTTTTAGCCTGTGTCCATTGACCAAGAGTTTTCTTCTACTGCCATCAATGGGAAGTAATTAGATAGAACCATAGTCAAATATTTGCTTGATCTGATAAGGTCCCAACCATCTAGTTCTTAATTTACCTTTGAATTGTTGATACTTAGAATCAAACAACAATACCCAGTCTCCAACTTTGAATTGTCTTTCCTTGATATGTGAATCATGCCATTGCTTCTTTGACCTTGGATTATCTCTATTTGGTGAAGTTCTTCCATTCTAAATTCATATAATTCATTGAGTTGAAGGATTCACTCCTTTTGAGCTACATCCAATTCAATTCCCACCTTAGCTGTTGTCCTCAATGTCTGTAGTTCAAACTCAATAGGCAACAAGGGATTTTTCCCATAGACTAACTCATATGGTGAAAACCCTGTTGTGGTTTTCCAAGTTGTATTGTAAGCCCAGACAACTTCAAGTAGTCTTTTTACCCAATCTCTTCTTTCAGCTTCAACTATTTTAGTGAGGATGTTTTCTAATTCTTTATTTGTTACTTTAACTTATCCATTTACTTACAGGTGATAAGGAGATGACTTCTTATGATTGATCTGATAATACATTATGAAATCCTGGATCATATTGGACATAAATTTTGGTACCTATTTTAAAACTAAGCTTCTTAGTGCTCCAAACTTTACCATAATTCTATGTCAAAGAAAATCAGCAGTTGCTTCTTCGATGGCATTTGTTAAAGCCTGCACTTCTGTCCATTTTTTTACATAATCAATACACACAAGAATATGCTATTTTCCTTTTGAAGGAGGATTAAAAGGCCCAAAAAAATCCAATCCCCATCTCTCAAATGGTTTAATCACTACTTGTGGTTGAAGAGGCATTTCATTGGTAATGGTTGGTTGTCCCATCCTTTGACAAGGGTCACATCGCCTGATATATCTCTTCACATCTTTGTACAAAGATGGCCAATAGTAACTAGTGCCAAGTATCTTGTGAGGTGTTCTTTTCACTAAATAGTGTCCTCCACTTGGTTCATCATGACATGCCTAGAGGATGTTAAAAATTTCATCTTCTCTTACACACCTATGTAAAACCAAATCAGGACCACATTTAAATAGTATTCCATTTAACCATTTGAACTGTGCACTAGTTTTGATTAAATTTTTTATTTGTTTTTTAGTGAAAGGAGGAAACTTTCCTATTGCAAGATAATTTTCCATGTCAAAAAACCATGGTGTGTTAGCTGAAATAACAAACAATTGTTCATCTGGAAAGTTATCCTTGACTAGATCCTACTCCCCTGTACTGGTCAATCTTGACAAGAAATTAGCCACCACATTAGATTTTCCTGGATTGTCCAGAATGGTAATATCAAATTCTTTTAGAAGTAATGATCATATAATTATTGTACCTCCAACCATAGGTTTGTTCATTAAATATTTAATTATTGAGTGATATGTATGTACAAATATCTTGTACGCTATAATGTAATGTCTAAATTTATTTATCTCATAGATCACAGCTAGAAATTCATTTTTAGTGGTAGTGTAATTTATTTTAGTGGGAGTAAGATTTTTACTGAGATAATAAATATCATACACTCTTCCTTCATCTCTCTGTCTGAAAACTACACCAATTGAGGTGTTTGAGGCATCAGTTTGGATGTGAAAAGTTTTTTCCCAATTAGGTCCTTGCAATATTAGGGCAATTACTAATTTCTCTTTAATTTCTTCAAAAGTATGTTGACACTATTCATCCCAAAGAAATTCACACTCCTTAGTAAGCAATTTAAACATGGGGGCAGCAATTTTACTAAAATCTTTGATAAAATGCCTATAGTATCCAACATGTCCTAAGAATGATTTGATATCTATAGGAGTTTGAGGAATATGCAAGTCTGAGATAATCTTGATTTTGTTTTTATCAACCTAAATTCCTCTTTTTGAAATATGGTGCCCTAATATGATCCCTTCATCAACCATCATCAAACATTTCTCATGACTAAGAGACAAGTGATGTTGTTCACATCTTGTTAATACTCTATCCAAAATTTTTAGGGCATCATCAAATGTATCTCCATATATAGTAAAGTCATTCGTGTATACCTCCACACAGTAATTTGTTAGGTCTTCAAAAATTGCTCATACAGCTCTTTGAAAGGTTTTTGGAGCATTACATAGTCCGAATGGAAACACCCTGTAAGCAAATGTACCCCATGGACAAGTAAATGTAGTTTTGTCGTAATCCTCAGCAGCAATTCTGATTTGATTGTATCCACTAAATCCATCCAAGAAGGAAAAGTACTATTTACCTAAAAGATTGTCTAAGACTTGATCTATGAATGGTAAGGAAAAATAATCTCTCAAGGTGGCTTTGTTCAGTTCCCTATAGTCAACACAAATTATCCATTTTTCATTTTTTAGGAATAATTACAAGAGGAGACACCCACTGGCTATCTGAGATAGGGTAGATAAAACCTACTTGTAATAGTTTTTCAATTTCTTATTTGATTATATCCCTTAAGGCTAGATTAATCTTTCTTTGAGGTTGCTTAACTGGCCTAATATTTTTAGTATAAATGTGATGGGTGTAGATACTTGGATGAATTCCTTTCACATCTCTATAGTCCCAAGTAAATGCTTTAGTATGATTATTTAGAAAATCAAACAGTTTGACTTATTCATCATTCTTTAACCAACTATTAATATTCAAAAATTTTCCTAGTTAAATCTCAACATGTGTGGTTCTAGGATATGATGAACTGATTTGTTGAAAGGGTTCCATTAAGGTGTTTAGTGGATAGGCATGTGGTAACAATATATGATATATAGTAACATCTCTAAAAGTTCCTAGAGGCAAAATGCTAGACAAAGGACAATAGGAAGAGTTATGATACTTATCTTGTTGTAGGTCAAACTCCTCATTACTGTTGTTTTCAAAAAATTCTTCACCATCTCTTGATATTTGTAAAGCTAATGCTACAGATCCTTTCTTTCCCCAAGAGAAATCACATTCCTTTGGAGCAAAGTTATCTTCACTTGCAAAGAATTGGTGTGGTTCCAGAACTAATTGTGATGGTTCCAAAACTAACTGAGATGGTTCTAAAACTAATCCTAACTACTCCAATGATGATTGATGTTCATTTAATGAAGGATTAACCATATCATCTGTTTCCTGTACATGATCCTACAATGTTATCATAGCCAAAGAAGATAGATTTTGATCATTAATATCAGGATTATCAACCCATAATTTCACTTGATTATCAATACAAGGTCATGCAAATGGATATAATGAAATTTGCTTAGAATTCTTACCATTTGAAATAGTCATATCACCTAACCTATAATCAATTAAGGCAGTAACTGTAGCTAACCATGGTCACCCCAAAATAATAGGATAACCAAGTGTTTTACCTTTTGGTAGCAATATAAGGAAGTCAACTGGATATTCCCATGATTCCACCATTACTGTCATATCTTCAATAACTCCTTCTGGTTTTGTTAGAGACTGATCTGCCATATGCAATATGGTATTAGTAGGTTATATGCTTATTAATGGTAATGTTTTCAAAGTGTCCACTGTCATTACATTGATATTTTCACCCAAATCAATCAAAACATTATGTATATCCTTATTCCCTATAGAAACAGAAATAATAGGGCTTCTAGGATCTCCATATTTAGGTAGTAGGAGTTTTCCTACTAATAAATCAGCAAGTTTCCCATCTACTTGAATAGTCCTAGGGCACTGCTTCTTTCTTCTAGTTTTTTTAAACATAAAAATTTTATTAACTTGTTCAACTCTAGAATATCCTTAATTACTTGTAATAATGGTATTTCAATATTCAATCTTCTTAGTTCCTGCACCAATTCATATGCTTTAAGTTCTATGGTTTCTTTAAGTCTTTTTGGAAATGGAATCTCAGTAGAATTATTTTCTAGTTCCTTATCTTTTTCTTTGTCATCTTCCTTAAGTGTAACTATGCTAGGGGTTTTAGCTTCTTCTGTCATCTCAGTGATTATGATAGGTAGACTGCTAACTATTTTGCCAGATTTGGTTTGAATGTTTTTACAATCCATTGTATTTAAATCAACTAATTTTTCTAGTTCTGTTTCATATAAAGGAGTTGTTTCTTTGTTTCTTGGGTTTGCTACTTGTGTTGGAATTTGGGTTTGGACTATGTTTTTAATCTATGGATTTTGTGCTAGAGGTCCCATTATGGCTTGTTGGTTCTGATTTGGATATGTTTTTCCTTGCACATAATTACTAGGGCTCCATCTAGGTTGTGGCCAAGCATAAGGATTCCCTTGACCAGCCCAAGGTTGCTGATGTCCTTGAGTATTCCAAGATTGACTTGCCCAATCCTGAGGATGACATGTGGGTTAAGGGGCCCAACATGGCTGTCCCCAACTTTGTGGTATTGTTTGAGCTGCCCATGGCATCATCTAGGGATTAGGAGTTGGTCTTGGCATAAATTATCCTTGATTAGGTTGTCTCTAAATAAAATTTAATTTTTCTATGGTGGATGATGTATTGGTTTGTTTGAGCTTATTTTTTATGAGTGAAAGAAGAGAACAAGCATGAGTATCATGTTATTTAGATTCACAGACAAGACATACTTCCATTTTATCCAAAGGAAATTCCCGTATTGCATGCTTCTTCCTGCATCTAGGACAATACATGGCTAATGGTTCAAGTTGGGCATTTTCTTTAGCTTGCAATCCATCCATGGTGGAGGTTAATTGAAATAATATATCTATTTTAAAGTTTTCCAATTCATCCATCAATTTGTTCATATCTGGATTCAAATTTTTAACCATTTTCCCTTTTCTAGGTCTACCCCTTATTCTTGAATAGTTTCGATAAATTTCTATGATTTCATCCATTCTTAATTGAGAAATGTTTCCTCCACCAATTAAACCAAGGGTTTGCCTAGATTCATCATCCAGTCCTTTGAGAAAAATGGTTTTATTTAAATCTTCTTGAAGTACAAATCCATGTCTTTTACTCATAAAGAGGAATATATCCAAATAATCCTCCATATTTTCATCTTCTTCCTGTTTGATTTTGAAAAATTCATCCTTTCAATTTCTTCCTCTACAATAATCTTGATATTTGTCTAGGAAGACAGTTTCCATTTGTTCCCAATTAGTAATAGAATTAAATGTTAATCCCATAAACCACCTCATTGCTGCATCTTTCAAGGTAGATGGAAACAACTTCAGTTTTTGATTATTTGTCTTGTAATCATAAGTCCGACATAGTACTTTAAATTCAAATAGAAATTGGTCAAGATCCTCAGATGACATTCCTATAAATGTGGGAATGTGTGTAGGTGAAATGTTTTTCATAGTGGTTTCATCATCCTCAATATGAATGGGATAGGTAAAGGTTCTCTTAGGTTCTTTTCCAGCTTCTCGTTCCATCTCTCTGGTATTTTCTAATCCTTTCTCCCAATCAATGTGGTATGTGGTCTATTTTGGGGATGGTGAAAAGTCAGGAGTAGGGGATTGACTACTCAATTGAGAATCAAAACTTTCCCTTAATGGATCTTGAGAAATAATCCTCCTTCCTAAGGTTTTACTTGGTTCTAGTGACTGATCCAAAAATTCCAAAGATGGTACTTTTGCTTCTTGTCTTATAGGAGATAATGGCGCCTCCAATTCTTGCTCAAAGTCCTTTCTTAAACTAGAGGATGATGGAATTTCTTGTTCAGATATTTTGGGGAGAAATCTTCCCTTGGAATCTTGTGGTCTACTCATAAATTAGGGAAAATCTCTTTGATTAATAAATGAATGATTGTTGCTCTTATTGACACCTAATTAGAAAATTCCAACTAGTGTTCCCCGACAATGGTGCCAAAAATGTTGGGTGTCGTCATTCCCTTCATTTAATCAACTTTATGTTGATGCTATATTTAACTAGGGCTGTGTCTAAAGCTATATGCAACAAGAGGAATCATAACGATTTAGTAATTGAATGGGTATTTGTATAGTTTTATTTTGGGGGGTTTTTAATGTCTTAATGATTTCTTGATCAAAACCTTATTGGAATCAAGCTATGCAAATCTACTAGAAATAAACACACATTGCAGACATAAAATTGATTGCTGGAAATAAATACACGCTGTAGAAATGAAATTGATTACTGGAAATAAATACACATTACAGGTATGAAATTGATTGCTGGAAACAAATACATGTTGTAGGAATGAAATTAATTACTGGAAATAAATAGACATTGCAGAAATGAAATTGATTGCTAGAAATAAATACATGTTGTAGGAATGAAATTAATTGCTAGAAACAAACACATGTTGTAGGAATGAAATTGATTACTCGAAATAAACACATGTTGCAATAATGAAATTTATTGTTGGAAATAAGCACACGTCGTAGAAATGAAAATTTAATCTAAAATGCCTACAGAAACAAATTTACAACAAATCTTAACTTTAAAGAGTTGGAAGCATTTATAAATTTAACAAAGTTACCTATTTACTTTTGTGAATAGAAATATAAATACCGACAAAATGAAGATCCTAGTTCTTTGGAGGAGTGGGCCCTTGCTCAGCCTAGAACAGGATTTGAACAATTCAATTTGCTCTCAAAATAGGAATGGATATTTCATTGATAAAATGTTCAATATTAAAAATGTACTAATCTATCATTTTTTCTCTATTCTTCTATATCTCTACCTATATATATTTTTACTAAATTCCCAGGTCTGTATATATAGATGCTTTAATGGTTGTAACTATTTCATAGATACAATGGAACTGAATCATGCCCAGAATAGATGTTGAATCAAGATGTGGCTAGATGTCTAGCTATGTGATAATTGTCTTGATTCTATTAGTTCAAACAATTAGGATTCTGTTCCTGATTTAATGGGATCATTGATCTTGATAGATCACCAGCCGTTTGGAATAGATCCTCATTAGTTCCATTTCTAGCTGCAAAAGTTCTGGAGCTTATCTAAAAGAGTACTAGAGATAAATATAGAGTTATGGAGCTAAGCCAAAAAATGTGACAACTTGAAATAGTATGGTGGAGTTCTAGAACTAACTGTGATGGTTTCATAATAGATTCTGTAGGTTTCGAAACTAAATGTGATGATTCTGGAATAGATTTTGTAGGTTCTAAAATTAATCAGAATTGAGTCCAATGCTTCCAAAAACATGCAATACACTTCATATTTGTTCTTTATCCTGATGATGACCTATTTTATTACAAAACTAAAATTTTCCAACACACTTGTTAGGAATTACAGGTCTTTTAAAACGTTAGAATCACAATCAACAAAAGATGGATAATCACATCCTAACTCATCTCAGATCAAAACAAAAGTTACAAAATGCAATCAAACTTAATAGAAAGAGAGAGTAAGATGAGGTCATTTATTATACATTTATTGGGCATATCTTGGTTTCATCACCTTTGCACCAAAAATATATAGTGGATTCCAAGGAATCATTATCTACTCCCACATAACATATTCAGTTAGATAGAGCAACTAAACATGTTCCTATTGCTATTACTCTAAAAAACCCATAGAGCACTAAAATAATGGTTCCAAAAAATCCTACTCATTCTATTGTTTCTTCATGTCCATAGAGTCCATTTATACATACATAGAGTGCCACATATTTTATGGATCTAGATATCACACATATGCATGCTCCTTAACAATACCACCAATTTGATGTACCATATTTTGAGTTTGGAGATACCTATGAGCATCATTTGGATGGGATCATAGGATAGATTTTTTTTTTCAAATATTCAAAAATATAAAAAATAAAATATTCAAAAAATACAAAAAAAATCAAATACTCAAAAAAATACAAAAACATTCAAAATAATTTAAAAATAAGAAAATATTCAACATTCCCATGTTTTATGAGTTCATAAAAGGAATATGTTATTTGATTTATGTTAGTATATAACAAATCATTCCTTTATATATACACATATGTTTCACACATATTTTGAGTGTGAAACAAACATACTTAGACACATGATGTATGTAGTTATAGATGTTGGACCTCTCCTCTACCCACATCATATAGTACGTTGGCGGAATATGATTATTTGATCATGATTGATAGAGGTTACATATCCTTAATGCTCATTCCTACATGATCATGTTTTATCTTGCATACTAACACTTACACATCTATATCCTACTCATATTTTCATAGTGTAATTGATATGTTATGTTACATAACATTTTTTATAATACATATATGCAAGGACTAGCATGATATGATTTCTTATGGTTCATATATTTTTCACTTCCTTGAGTGTATTCCATTACTTGATATTATATTTCTTATGTAACATTTATATGTGTTCCTTGATTGTTGGCCCCTATGACAGTATATGTTGATTAGACATTTGAATATATCATTTTAATGTGGATTGGAAATTTTAATATGTCATTCCTTTTGATTTTGAAACATTTGAACATGCCCCTTATATGAGGTATCCTTGGACTATTATTTTACATTACACTGAGTGATCTTGTTTGTGTGCTTTATTATTTATTGAGCTTGTACTATTACCCTATAGACATTTCCATGATCTATATCGTACATCTTAGGACTTAATATCATCATGTATTATGGGTTTCATTGATATATCTACTTTTACATGTTATCCATATATGCTACATAATTCATACACATATTATATAACTAAATTATCATTTTGAGGTAAGGTACCTATAAACCATGAATATAAGAAGGGTTATATTTTTTATTAGTATTCAAAATATAAACAAAATAATGAAACACAACTACTCAAGCATGGATACTCATATTAGATAGGGTATATTAAATAAAAAATAAATATAAATCATAAACAAATGACTTATACCTTCCTCATAGACTCTCCTTTAAATCCAAATACATAAATTATTGGGCCTATATGTAGAGCTCAAAGTATTTAGAAATTTCATGGTATAAGATCCATCAACATCTCCTCAAGCACTATGTAGTATTAGTTTGTAGATCAATTGAAAGAGAATTGATGAAGCTTGTGGAGGATTTCTATAGAGTTTCTTTACACAATAAAGCTTAATTTTGGTCTATGGTGGTCCTTATATTTATAGGCTTGATAAAATGATGAGGACCATCCATCTCTATATGAGGATCAAGGGCTCAAGATTATTAAAATTTGGTGGAACAAATGCATTCAATTTTGGAGTTAATACTACAATTAATAGGCATAGCTCAACATTCATGATATTTTTTATATTTATGTTGATATTTTGGATTCTTGACTTTTGTGACTGATGATGTCATTTTTAGATTTTTTTGAAATTTGAATTTAAAAAATTAGGTATTCATCAAATTGCCATGGATTTTTCACGTAGCCTTCTAATTAGATTTGATTAGTTAAGTAATCATGATTAGCCTTTTTGAAATTCTTATAATTTGATAAGTTGTCATACATAAGTGGTTAAAAATGTCAATTTACTAAGTCACAATTTTATTGGAGATGAACTAAAGAAAGGTGATGATTGCATATGATGCATTACCCCAATTAGGGATGCATCAATATGATTTAGACATTTCACGTGACATGTGTAGATGAATTAGAGAATTTTAATCATATTTAGTCTAGCCTATGCATTATTGTGAAAAGTCATTCTGACTTGTAATTTTGACAAAAAAGTCATAGAAATTAGATTTCTACATTTTACCCCTATTTGAAAGGGCATAGTGAGATATTTAGATTAAGCAATGAATTTTCAAAAAATAAAAATGTCTCTCAAAATGATTGCAATAAATAGAAATAGTTTTGTTCCTAATTTTATTGATTTAAAGAAAAATAAGCTCATGAAAATACATTGAACAACATTTAAGAGGGCCATGATGTCCCCTCGAGGGCAGGGTGGAGATTGTTTTTGATTGGCAAGCCCTCCAACAGAATAAAATGGCATGTGGTTCGACATAAGAGGATGAAAATGGAGCAATTAGAATAAAATGGGTTGAAAAATAGACAAAAGATCTAAAAATAAGGCTCATGGGAAGAAGAAAGCAACACAATAAGGAAAGGGGGAAATTTTAAAATTTAGGCTATAAAATCACCCCTAGGGATTGAAAACTATTCATTTTCGCCCTCCCCCTATTGAAATATGGATCTCTAGTTTTATGTGTAAGAGTGAATAAAATGTTTTATATCCGACACCACAAGTAACTTGGTGAGTGCATTTGAGAGTCCTAACAATTGATAGGGAGTGAGGCATCAATAAGTATAATTTTTATTAGTCAATTTTGTCATTAATTACATTTAATGCCTTTAGAAAAGTCATAAAGTCATGAACTTGTCATTTTCAAAAAAAATGAAAATGATGAGATCACTCATGAAAATGGTGATATCATTAGCTAAATAATGAGAGTGTGATCAATTTGATGATATCACCAAAAAGGTAGGAAATCACCAAAATGATGGGTCAATTTTTTAGACAAAAATGACTTTAATAGTGAATGCCTATAAATCTACAAAATCATTCATATGAGTGAAAATCACCAAAATAAAAAAAATCATGCTAAACATTAGGATCAACCTATAAGTTGGTGGGAATGTATTTTAAACAAATAACTCACCCCAAAAAAGTGAAAATATAGATAAACTTAGAGAAAATGGTGGGAACATCCTTCCAATCAATGATATTGCCAATAAAATGGTGAGATCACTTAAAGGAAAATAAAGACAAGTAGAAAAAAAGACTAAGTAGGCTAGAATAATAAAATACTAAGTCTAAAAGTAGAAGAAAGTGGTAATACATATCAACTAGTAGAAATAGATAGATTAATGAAGTGATTCTGACATGTTTTATGACATACAAGAGAGAGTAGAGTTCATGATAGTGTGTGAGTGGTGGTAGCTAGTGTTATGCCATTCTAGTATCATGATCATAGACATGATGGAATTCCTCTAAGTAATGGGGTTATTTCACATGACCCAAATACTAGTTATTCAATCTAATTGGGCTTACTTGTTAACACTAGTTGAGCACTGGCACTCTAAGACATCAACCTTACATTTTCCAATAGGTGAGGTCATGATGACTTTAGAGGATGTATGGAGGATTATATGAGTTTCAGTTTAGGGACCAAGGATCTAATGGATGTGGCATGGTATGTTAACCATGTTAGAGGAATTGATAGGCATCACAACATTATGAGTTAGGGTAGGGTCATCTGCATTAATGCCCTAGAAGATCTTGTATTTCCCCTAGATGTCATCTTTAGAGGGGGTGGTGATGGAGCAATAGTGGTAATGGTATCAAGATAGGGATATGCATTAGATCCTCAACTAGCATAGGCCTCAGTACCTTCAAAAGTGGTGATTTTGATAGAAATTATCATTAGCCTCTTGATTCCTAAAAAAAGCATACATTTTTTCTAGATTGGTTTGATAAGAGTGGTATAAGATGTGGGAATTGACTATGTGTTTTGGATGGGGCCCTATGGTATTAGCTTAGTTATACTATGATTTGCATATATAGCCTACCATAGTGGTTAGAGTATTGTGTCAAGAATGTTTCTATAGGCTTAGGCCTAAGAGCACATAGTGATTTAGTGGCTAATTGTCAGAAGGTGTGATGAAGAGCCAAAGACCCACTAACATTCAATTGGTATTAGAGAGGGGCTAGCCTTTGAGGCCACCTAAGATATTTGTATTATTATCATCAGGACTTAAATGAGATGGTAGATGGTGAATTTATCTAATGTCCATATATGGTCATTTAGTTTGGCTAAGTGGAGGATGGATTTATTACCTGGTATATGCTTATTCCTTATTATATCACATGTAAACATGACTCCATAGTGAAGTAGTATAATCCTGATCAGGTTTAATGCTAGTTTAAATTCTAAAAGGTTGTTCCTAAGGGACCACACTTCTTTGATTATGTTACCCAAGATATTAGGGAATGGGGGCCACTTGTTCCTAGAGTAGAGGTGATTGGGAGCTACCTAGCTATATAACTAGTAGTGTGGGGATACGTAGGAGGTTTGGCATATACCAACATTACAGACACCTATGGGGCATGGTGGATGGGTTTTAGGCCTACATGGTTGACTTGACCCTAGCCTCAGTAGATAGGATAACATCTTAAGAGGGTTAGATAAAGGCATCTCCTAGTACATGGCCTCCATGTAGGTAGAGACAAGGATAAGGATAATTACATAGACATGTACACATATATGGATAGGTCCCAATGCAATAATTTATACTAAATGTTCCCTGTCAATAGGTCTTATAGGTTCATGTCAATAGATTACACAATAGGCCATTCTAATTAACATGTAATAGGTTACACATCAAGTATTAATGGCCTTGAGTGCATAATTTTCACCCCTGATGATATATTCAGGATCAGAGACTGAGGATAGATAGGATGGGGGTAGAGATAGAAGACATGGTCCTCCCCTAGACAAAAAGATGATAGAGGTATTAGTTGGTAGCTCTAGGTAAGGTATAAATGAGTTAGGGACCTTTGAGACCACTATATCATCAAAGGACCAAACCCTCATAGATTGATTATAGTGAGAGATTATTACTATATTAGTAGAAATTATAGGTCTTGAGTAAGAGGTGGTAGGGCTATGAGCTAAGTTGGTGATAGCTTGAGGGAAGACCAAAAAGCTATAGGGTATCATTAAAACCTATGATATGGAGATTTTAACACTAAAATCATAGGATAATGAGATGATTAGGCTTCAGGGATAGATCATGATGCAAGATACAGAGCCTAAGACAATTATTAGTGAGTGGGATAGGGCATGCACAAAGTGAGACATAGCCTAAATAGATGTTCAGAGGCTTTATGGGGAGTGGGATAGACTTAGTAGATTATGTCTGATCATGGATTATCTAGGTCACTAGCTAATGTGATCTAGGCCAAGGATAATTAACTACAGGCAAAGGATGACACCCTATGAGGGAAGGATTAGGCTACTTATTATCATATCTTGTGTGAGTCAACAATGCTAATAGAGGGTAGGGATCCTTCCTTTAGAGAGTATACACACATCCAAGGGAATATTTAGACCTCTATATTGCATCATACAATAACATTAGAGAGATTAGTGGCCCAATCCACACCTGATCAAAGATTTATGGGGCCGCTACCACCATGTCTACCAATGTTGAATAAATGGTAGAGTTTTGAGCAGAGTCCCCTAGGGAAAGACAAAGCTAGAGATGATATTTTGGTTGTAGTTCCAAATGTTTAATATGTATGAGATGTATATATTCTCATGATGTATAAAACCATTATTTTGAGATATATATGACATTAATTTCCTTGCATATATATTATACATAGACTCTGATATTATTTTTTATACATGATGCCCTTGTTTTTGATATTGAGATGTTAGATGTATACCATTGAGTAAAATATGGATGATGTTGTTTATTTGTTTGCAATGATTCCATTATCTTTATTTCTAGTTGATATTGCAATTAGTGTTTTTCTCATATATGTAACATGTGGTATGAGTAGAGGGTACATACTTATTTAGGATATGCACTTCCTTAATTAGCATAGAGATATCCATTTTTTTTTCAAAATTTGTCATGTGGTTTGATTATGGAACATGAAATGGCATCTTGATCATGTTTTAGATAGATAGATCATGCTTGGAGAGATGCTTTCAGCACAACATTGGTTTATAAAGTTTGATCACTTAGTTTTTAATGTTGAAAATGATAACATGCATCATAAATATAAATAACCTATGATAACATTACATATTAATTATGTAAGGACTAATTCAAATTCAAATATTTATAATTTAAGATCATGATATAGAACATCAAAAATTAAGTGTAAAACATAACACGTGAACAAAAGAAAGACCAAAAATTTTTTATATACAAGTGTAAACAACTTAAGGCCAAGATATGAAATATCAAGACTTAAGTGTAAAACATGTTTCATTAAATATAAACAAACAATAAAACAATCAATGTTTAAATAAATAGGTAAGCTATCAGATAAGTAAAACACACAGAAAAACAATACAAGAAGATAAAACTCAATTATCTAATCAATCAATTGTGCATGTGTGATTAATAAGGATTCACAATTGGATACTTTTCCCCAAAATCAAAGGGATGATGAATAGGATAAATTGATTAGTAGGCCCAAGAAAGAGGAAATAAAATAATAAGGAAGAGGTATCCAAACTACCCCCAAATGCCCCATGCAAATGGATGATGCCTACATAGAATGTATGGACCTCAGGTCAAATGTAGTTATCCTAAGATTTGGGATAGAATAAAAGTGATGAAAAGTAGGGATAAAATACTTGTAGAAGAAAAATAGGAAGGGATTAAAAATATTAAGAGTGTAGGATAGTGGTGTTGATGTACCTAAATGTATCAATAGGTTCATATAGTGTTTAAGAAACATTTCTCATTTTTGGATTCACAAAATTCATTGCACGAGTTGTTAGTTGTGATAATCCTGTTATCCTTGGTGGAATAGAGGCAAAATAAGTTGAATATTTCAAAAATTTACATTAGTTGGTGGTTGGGAGCCATCGTTGCTCAATAATTAATCTTTGATTTTGAAGATGATCTATGCTATTTAAAGTGAATTATGCTCAAAACCAAGTATAAATATAAACCAAGATGAATATTCATAATGAAACTAATCTAAGGTGAATTAATAAAAAAATATCAAAAGGAGGGGTAGGCTAGGAAAGGGAAGTGTTGTTGATCTTTGTTTCAAACATTATGATAAAATTCCAATTTCATCTAAACATACATTTAACCAATGTGCAACATGAAGTAGCATAAGCTCAAATCCTATCACACATCAGGAAAAAATATAAGGAAGGTATGAAAAGATGCAAATAATAATCAGGTTGACTTTAAGAATTTCACCCCTACAAGGAAATAACTTTAGCTCAAATGCAATAAGAGTAAAGAAAGTGAAGTAAACCTAAAATCCTTCAACTAATCTAGAATTATCATAGATTAGTAGCTCTACATTTAAGGATGCACATCCAAAATTCACAAGAACCATTCAAATCTAAAGATAAGATCAAACAAATGAGAGAGATACCATGATAGCAATTTAGACAAGCAAATGTGGACAAAATTTGCATAAATCCTTGCTTATATTAATTTGATCAAAAGTTACAAACAATTTTTTTGGCTCCTAAAACTCTCATCTCTTTCAAAATCGGCAATACCTCTTTATATAGAAAATTCATGAGGTATGCCAGTAAGTAACGATAAATTATATGTGTACATGTGTATAGGATAATTGTCTTTTATATTACATTCTATAGTAACTGACCTTTTTCAATATACTAACCTATAGGAAATGTACTTTACATGTTGTACATGCCTTTACAACATAATATTCTTTTTTCAAAGTATACAATGCTAGTTATAAAAGGATATTCCTAATCAAACTAACTTTGGAGGATCTTCATTCTATAATGTTGCTCATTGATCAGCTGGAGGTCAACAATGAGTCTCATAAAAATCTTTATTTCTTGATTTATTAGGATATTGAGGTCCTTTAACTCTCTCCAAATATTATTTGATGCCCTTGGCATCTCGTATATTTTATTTTGATGATAAAATTAGGCCTATGACCTTCTTATTATCAGCCCCTGTCTTCCCTTGAACTTGGTTCCTTACCTCCTTCATGAATTGAGAAGTTATCTACTTGAACTCCTCATCAGTGATAAGGTCTAAAGGATTAAGTTTGGTGGGCTCTTTGATTAATTTGTCCAACATGTTTATCATTTTAACTTCCTTCTATTTGAGGTCCTTGGAAATGTCCTCCATCTACTTGGACCAACTATTGAAGGCCTTGATTATGTTCACCAATAAAGTCATGTCCATATCTAAATGGGCTACACTGACTGTCCTAAATTTAGGGACTTGATTCTTGGTCAAGGCTTTGATCAAGTATTTTAATTGATAGCTTAAAGCCTACCATTGGCTAACTTGGCCTGTAGCCATAAAATTTTGTTTACTTATTTCCTCTTATTTGGTTCTAACTATCTTTAAGGAATTGAATAAGTAAATCATGGTGTCATCATATGTCTTGAATCTGTCTTCTTATATTGACAAGATGGCTTGTTCTTTCAATTTTTTTTTTATGGCAGGATGCCCTTAATAGAGCCTCTTTTAGACATGTTCTTCTCTTGTGATGGGCTAATGGTTCTCAATGGTTTAAAACAAGCTCAATCAATTGTTGTCCCCTATATTTAAAGATGTGGCATAAAATTGTGTGTTTTGAAAACCCTCCCTTTTGTATCTAAAGTTAGATAGAACTCGACATCTTCCATTGAAACACCTTTTCGAGCTGCCATGGCTTTGGACTTCTCTAGATTGCTTGCTAGTAATCTAAAATTCAATTTTAGATCGAATTATCCTTGCATAATTGATAATTCAACTTCCTTGGCTTGATTATAACAATCATAGGGTCGAATCAGGGTTTTTGTACTTATCAAGGCTTTCTTGAAGGTTTTTAAAATGCTTTAATGGTGGTAGCTATTTGAACTTGTGTGAATTTCATGACTTAGATCCCAATTTTATTGTGTATTTATACCCTTGCATTTCATGGGTCTACAAAATCTTGGACTTGACATATTATACTTATGTGGCCCTAATGTGGCATCATCGTGGCATCCCTATGACACTTTGTTTATTGATATTTTAAAAGTGATCATTATTTTCTAAAAATTCCACCTTGATCTTGCACCATTGGATCATCCTTGAAAATATAAACATGGACTATCGATCTCGATCTAATAACTCAAAAGTTATTGGTTGCTTACTACATTCCCCATGGTTATGACACTAATAACTTTCTCATTCACTTTGAGCTTTTATGAAATGTCAACATTTATCTTGCACTGTTGATCTTATTTTCATGGATCAATCATGCTCTCTCGATCTTGATCCACTTAATTATGCCTCCTTCTTCATGGACCATTGATCAAAATGTGTATGCTCATCTATGTACCATCAATCTTTGAAAGATGATCGAGATTTAATTTATGGCTCATGGCTATGCCATGTGGCATCTCCATGTTCATCATTAGGAATCTTGACTTTTTTAACATTTTCTACACACCATCTGATCATCCTCGCCTGATCAAATACACTCCATTATATCTTGATTCATAATTTTCAATGCCATTAGATACTCAATTTTATTTCACTATGATTGTCCTAGGGCTCCATTCAAGTCTTGAATTAATACACATCATTAGATCAATCTTGCATGAGTAAATGTGTAGCATTGATCTTTGGAAGATGTTCAAAATTTAGCTTAGGGCTGGGGTTTTGAATTTTCAACTTTAATCTTACACAATTGGATCTCAATCACCCAAGCAAATTTAGACCATTGATCATGTGGATGAAAATGATATTTGAGTCAGGCTCAAAAAAATAAAGAACTGAGCAAAAGTTTTTGGACTATAGTTTTATTTCATGTTAATAAACACAGGTATGACCTTATGATATAATATTTAAGCTAGATTTTAAAACATGATAAAGGGGACCCCACACATAATAAAAGACATGGAATAAAGTCTTAGGATAAGGCTTAGAACATTAGCAAAGGGGGCTTATGGTTTGTTAGATTATGTAGAGATAAAAGAAATGAAAGGGGCTCGAGACATAAATGACTGAGTATAAATTTTTAGACTAAGGTTTGGTCATGTTGATAAACACAACTAAACCTTAAGATAAAAATTAAACTAGGTTTATGACTTAATTAATCATTCTTTCATAAATTGCTCCCGCATAAATTTGAATTTGATTCAAAGGGACTTGAGTTAAGGTAATTTGAATGAGGGTTTCATGATAATTATTAAACATGACTTCAATTTGATTTTTAATAGATCCAAGGTTAGTAAAAAACCAAATTAACATTAAGATATGAAACCCAAGAAATTTCTCATTCCAAGTGGACCCCATTAGACCTGCAACCTAAAATATAGAGATCCAATGTTAGTAAATTTAGGCAATATGAAACCAAAATCATGAATGAATATGCTAACCAAATCACATGTGGGTGATATTGAAATAAATAATTAATTTCAAACATGCCAAAGGTACTTTGATCAAGTGAATTTTCATTTTTAAGGTACAAATTTACACAATTTGAAACAAGAGTCCCCATTTTTCAAAAATGGGGGTATGTTAACCTCAACAA
This sequence comes from Torreya grandis, assembly GCA_037957365.1. NCBI lineage: Eukaryota > Viridiplantae > Streptophyta > Pinopsida > Cupressales > Taxaceae > Torreya > Torreya grandis. The sequence goes on along the minus strand of JARHVA010000255.1, from coordinate 6,348,329 downwards.
ATGGTAACTTCTAGGGAAAACATAGAAATATGTTAGAATTTAGAGACTCTAGTTTAGAGTAATAACTAGTTTATTCATTACATTTGATCAAGTACCATCAAAATTAATTCATGGTTGAAATAAGTCTTGCACATGTAGAATTAGGGTCAAACATCAAGACTCAATCATGTTGTGTGTGTGCTTTGATTCCACTTACTATTTGTCATGGGATTTAGGGAAACAACTTCTAGATTTCATGACTTTAATCATTAACACTGGCTTTCAACATGTTTGGATATTCATTAAAAACCATGATTTAGCTCAGGGAAGGCTTGGGCATTACTCTGCTACTAGCCAAGCATACATAGCCTTGATAGAGATGTCTTTCACTCCACTCTAGGATTTTCTCCATGATTAGTCAGGCATCCATAAGATTAGTAGAGGATATCAGAATGACCTCTACTTAGAGAGCTCTTTGATTTTGCAATAAGCTCTTGTTTTTGTAAATTTTTAGATCATTTTAACTTTCTAACAAAGGTTGGGAACTAAGTTATCCAAGTTTAGGGATTTGGTCAAGTGTTTATCTTTAGATAATTATCCTTGGTTATAGCCTTATCCTAGAAAATAATGCTCATTAAGGGAAATTATGATTATATCCTAATAATTCAAGCTTTCACCCTACATGTGAAATCCTTCTTAACACCAAGCTTAGATCAGAATAATGCTCAAAATCCCAAGGAAAAATCATCCTAACCATAAATTTTTACTATTTTCTCCGAATTATAACATGAAACTCATATTCAAATAATCCATGATCAACCAATGCTAAGAAAACCTACTTGAATTCCTAAATTGTGGAGTTCCTTTTGAGCATCTAAATGTATTTTGCGCTGAGTGTTGGGGGATCAAACCAATAATAGATTACAATTGTGACATCAATAAACACGGAATTAAATCAGATTGACAAGTAATTAGAATGATAATAGCAAGAACAAGAGATACAAGAAAACACCCTAAAAACTTGTATTAACAAACTCTTTACAAAAGGAATACAATTGAAGAAAGCTTCTTTCTTCCACACCTCTCCTAGATGTATGGATCTCTCAATAGATCTCTATTCCTCAAGAGCTATCTCTCTCAAGAACAATCAACTCCAACAAGCTTGGATTGATTCAATTCTGTACTGTTCTTCTACTATTACAATAATAAGCTAGGAAGATCTAATCCTTCATATAGAATTAGAAGACTTGAGCATGTACTTCCAACAAATAGTTAAACCACTTAAACAAGGGCTCTAAAAATAGTAATGCTAATAATAGAGACGCGAGCTTGAGTCTCCAACTCAAACTTATCATGCAAACACTTGCTTTTGTCCACGAAAATAGCTTTCTAGACACACAGGTAACCGACGTCGGTTCCTGCTGCTTGTCTGTGACTGCCGTCGGTCGATTCTCTGCCGATGTCGGCATCTCTGCAACTACCTGTGACCGATGTCAGTCACTCCTGACCGATGCCAGTGTCTGTGTAGACCCGAACCTAATAATGAATGCTCCTTGGTGAAGTTTTTAGCTCCACACCCTAATAATCTCCCACTTGGAGATAAACAGCTGCACCAGTACCTGTACAGCAACATCTTCTAGCTCCACCATCTTCAACTCAATCATGAAGACTAATAGAAGTTGAATGAAGATTCAACTTCGCCTTTGTAACTGGCTTTGTTAGCATATCAGCAGGATTCCTATCTATATGGATCTTCTCCAGCTTCAACTCACCATCTTCCAATACCTGTCATATGAAGTGATACCTTAGCTGTATGTGCTTTGTTCTTGAATGAAAGGCTGAATTCTTAGCCAAATGGATTGCACTCTGATTGTCACTATACAATCTGCAACTCTCATGCTCCCTACCAAGCTCATCCATGAACCGTGTCATCCATATCATTTCCTTGCTAGCTTCTGTGGCTGCAATATACTCTGCTTCTGTAGTTGACAAGGCAACAACCTTCTGCAACTTAGATATCCAGCTAACCGCCATTCCACCTACAGTAAAAACATAACCTGTAGTGCTCCTCCTGCCATCTAAATCACCTACCATATCTGAATCTACATAGCCATGTAGAGAAGTATCTGAACCTCCATAGCACAAGTACCTACTGCTGGTTCCTCTCAGATATCTAAGGATCCACTGAACTGCTTTCCAATGTTCCTTACCTGGATTGGCCATATACTTACAACTCCCACTACTTGGGCAATATCCGGTCTAGTACACACCATTGCATACATCAAACTTCCTACTGCGGAAGAATATGGAACCTTACTCATGTACTCTACCTCATCATATGAATTAGGACATTGTTCTTTACTTAACTTAAAATGTCCAGCCAAAGGTGTGCTTATCAGTTTAGCATCCTGCATATTGAACCGTTTCAACAACTTGTCCACATAATCTTCTTGAGACAATATCAACCTGTGATTTTTCCTGTCTCTCTTAATGCTCATGCCAAGGATTTTCTTTGCTGCTCCCAAATCCTTCATAGCAAATGTTTGACCTAATTTTACCTTAAGCTCTGAGATATCCTGCATGTGAGACCCTGCAACCATCATGTCATCTACATACAATAATAGAATAATATATCTACCATTATCAAATCTCTTGAAATACACACAATGGTCTGATTGACACCTACTGTAGCTGTGCTTAGTCATAAACCTGTCAAATTTTAAGTACCATTGCCTAGGAGCTTACTTGAGGCCATACAAGCTTTTCTTCAACCTGCACACAAACTTCTCCTTACCCTTGACCTCAAATCCTTCTGGCTGTTCCATATAGATTTCCTCATCCAAATCTCCATGAAGAAACGTTGTCTTAACATCTAGCTGCTCAAGATGCAAATCCTCAAAAGCAACCAAAGACAATACAACCCTTATTGAAGTCATTTTAACAACAGGAGAAAAAATCTCACCAAAGTCAATACCTGGCTTTTGTGCAAATCCTTTTACCACTAATCTGGCCTTATATCACATTTGTCTATTCTCACCTTCCTTCAACCTGTAGGTCCATCTGTTCTTAAGTGTTCTCTTACCAGCTGGTAATTCAACCAAATCCCATGTTTGGTTCTCTCTTAAGGACTCCATCTCCTCAACCATGCCACGCTCCCACTCACTCTTGGACTCCACCTGTATTGCTTCTTCAAAACTCTCTGGTTCTCCACCATCAGTTAGCAATAAATAAAATAAAGAAGGAGAATATCTAATTGGAGGCTTACTCACCCTTTCTGACCTCCTGATGGGTGTCTGAGACTCGTCCACAACACGCTGTCCACCCAAATTCTCTGACAGTGACCGACCTCGGTCACCTGTAGACCTGTAACTGGCCAACGCCAATTCTGCCTGACCGACCTCGATACCTGTACAGCCGACGTCAGTCTTTGTATAGCCGACGCTGGTTTTTGTCCTACTGACGCTGGTTCCTAACCTGCCGACGTCGGTCTCTGTGTTTTCCTGTAAGTGATTATTTCTTTTTCCCACGAGCTCATCTTGGACTTTCACCTCATCCAATTCACCATTGCTCTGCTTAGATTGATTCAACTTCCTTAGCTGATCACAATACATCACTCTTTCGTTGAAAACAACATCACGGCTCCTGATTACCTTGTTAGTTTCTAGATTCCATTATCTGTAACCAAAATCATCTGAGCCATAGCCAATAAACGTGCATCTCATAGACTTAGCATCAAGCTTCTTTCTATTTTCCTTATCTATATGCACAAAGGCTTCACAACCAAAAACTTTGAGATATGAGAGATCAACCTTTTTACCTATCCATGCCTCTTCTAGAATACCACCATCCAGAGTTGTAGAGGGTCCTCTATTAATCAGGTACACTGCAGTGTCAAGAGCTTGTGCCCAAAACTGTAAGGGCAAACCGGCATGCAATCTCATACATCTTGCACACTCCATTATTGTCTTGTTCATCCTTTCAACAATACCATTCTACTGAGGTGTCCTTGGAACCATCCTTTGCCTACGGATTCCATGCATGTAACAATAATCTCTGAACTTATGACTGCAGAACTCACCACCATTGTCTAATCTCAGGCACTTTAATCTTTTACCTATTTCATTCTCAACCATAGCTTTCCAAACTTTAAAAGTATCAAATACATTAGATTTCTTTCTAATACAATAGATCCATACCTTCCTTGTGGCATCATCTATGAAAGATACATAGTACTGTGATCCTCCAATGGAAGCAACCTGAGCCGGTCCCCACACGTCTGTGTGAACAAGCTCTAACTTGTGCCTCTTCTTAGTAGACCCAGTTTTGAGAAAACTAACCCTTTTCTATTTTGCAAATACACAGTGCTCACAAAACTCTAGATCTATGCCTTTTAAATCTGAAAGCATACCTTTAGACTTAAGAATTGACATCCCCTTCTCACTCATGTGGCCAAGCTTTGAGTGCCACAATTTAGCATCCACATCTGAAGTAGATAATATAGAAGGAGATTTGTTAGTAACACAATTACACAAATAGAGAGTACCTTCTCTTTTACCTCTGGCCATAACAAGTGCACCCTTGGTCACCTTCTAAGATTCTGCTGTGAGAGTTACTGTACAACCCTTATCCCCTAACTTTCCTGTAGAAATCAAATTTCTCTTCAAGCTAGGAACATGCATCACATCTCTCAACACCCATGTGTTGCTATTCTACATCTTCAGCTGCACTTTACCTTTGCCAATTATTTTATAGGGCTCACCATCCCCTAGATACACTTCTAAAATCTCCATGGATATAGTCACTGAAATATTCCCTGTTAGGAGTAGCATGAAAAGATGCACCAGAATCTAATACCCAAGATTCTATATTATTATGCAGAGAGAAAATTAAAGCATCCTGTGCAATACCTGTAATCTTGGCTTCTTCCTTTCCTTCATGCTGGTTGTCCTCCTTTGGCTTTGACCAACAATCTTTGCTTATGTGCCCCATCTTTCCACAATTCCAGCATTGTGGCTTCCTGCCATTTCTAGATTTAGATCTGCCTTTCCCCTTTGATTTGGATCTTGCTCTGCCTTTCTTGCTCTTCTCTTTCTACCTTCCCCTGCTCTCAAAACTTAAAGCGTTCCCGGATGCCTCTTCTGTGCTTTTCCTGTGTATTTCCTCATTCAAGATAACACTAACAACATCCTCTACTTTCAAAATATTTGATGCAGATGCAGTATTACTTACTGCCATTACTAAGCCATGCCAGCTTTCAGGCAAAGAACATAATATCAAAAGAGCTTTTATCTCATCATCAAACACTATATTCACTGAACTTAATTGATTCACAATACCATTGAAATCATTTAGATGAGTAGAAACATATCCACCTTCATTCATATGCAAATTAAATAACTGCTTCATAAGATATACCTTATTGGAAGCTGAGGGTTTTTCATACAAATTTGCTAACGTAGTCATCAACTCTGCCATAGACTTTGCCTGTGATAAATTGGATATCACAGTGGATGCTAGACTCAGTCTTATAGAACCTAGAGCCTTTCTGTCAAGAACTTCCCATTCTTCATCCTCCATGTCTTTGGGCTTCTTTGCAATACCTCCTAATGGTAAGTAGAGATCTTTCTGATACAGATAGTCCTCTATCTGCATTCTCCAGTGTTGGTAATTTTTGCCATTGAACTTTTCCATTCTCAATTTACTTTCATCTGCCATTGCTTCTCCCACTCAAACAAAAATTCCTGCAGAAACTCTTGTGAGAACCTGTAATCAATACACACTACACAGATCTGAACTTCCTGTTAGTGAACCTGAACTTTGATACCGATTATCAAGCTCTGAACTTGTAACCAAGGCTCTGATACCACTTGTTGGGGGATCAAACCAACAATAGATTACAATTGTGACATCAATAAATGTGGAATTAAATTAGATTGACAAGTAATTAGAAGGATAATAGCAAGAACAAGAGATACAAGAAAACACCCTGAAAACTTGTATTAACAAACTCTTTACAAAAGGAATACAATTGAAGAAAGCTTCTTTCTTCCACACCTCTCCTAGATGTATGGATCTCTCAATAGATCTCTATTCCTCAAGAGCTATCTCTCTCAAGAACAATCAACTCCAACAAGCCTGGATTTATTCAATTCTGTACTGTTCTTCTACTATTACAATAATAAGCTAGGAAGATCTAATCCTTCATATAGAATTAGAAGACTTGAGCATGTACTTCCAACAAATAGTTAAACCACTTAAACAAGGGTTCTAAAAATAGTAATGCTAATAATAGAGACGTGAGCTTGAGTCTCCAACTCAAACTTATCATGCAAACACTCGCTTCTGTCCACGGAAATAGCTTTTTGGACACATAGGTAACCGACGTCGGTTCCTGCTGCTTGTCTGTGACCGCCGTCGGCCGATTCTCTACCGACGTCGGCATCTCTGCAACTGCCCATGACCGACGTCGGTCGCTCTTGACCGACGCCGGTGTCTGTGTAGACCCGAACCTGATAATGAATGCTCCTTGGTGAAGTTTTTAGCTCCACACCCTAACACTGAGGACTGCCCAAATGGACTTATTGAAAGCAAGAAATAAAGCAGAAAAAGTAAACATACTAAACATAAAGAAAACAAACAAACAAATATATACAAACACTATGTACAAATAAGGGATATGAAGGAAAGAACAAGAAAGAAACTAATCTAGCCTACCTACACTATCTCTAACTATTCTTATAGTTTATTCCATGAAGATTCGAGGTGGGGTAGTAGAGAAACAGTACTTAAGGTATTGTCAATTGGTTGGTAATGTGAACTTTACTCCTTGTAAATCTTTCAATTTGAAGGTGTTGTCTCTTAGGGTCTCAATAATTTGATATGGACCAATCCATAGAGGTCTGAAATTACCATGTATTCCCTGTGGTTCTATGGCTTTATCCTAGAGAAGAACCAGGTCTCCTTGTCTAAACACCTCTATCTTTGAATGTTTTTCAAACCACCTCTTGATTAAGGTATGATGTCTGCTAAAGTTGGAAAAAACCTCCTCTCTTACATATTCCATCTATAGGATGTCAAGTAGCCTTGAACTTGAAAATTCTTGGTCCTCCTCCATGTACTCTTACATGAACCTGTATGTTGGTAGCTTGAGTGTGATGGGAAATATAGGTTCTTGACCATATAATAGAAAGAATGGTTATACCTTGAGAGCTTATTTGACTATAGTTCTATTTACCCAAAGGGCATACTTAAATAGCTTGTGCCATGTTCTTGGTTTATTAGTTGCAGACTTATTTATGGCTTTCATCAAGTTTTATTTATTGATTCAAACATCCCATGCCTTGAGGGTAATGGATTGATGAGAAATTGACAATAATGTTGTTGTCATACACTCATTCTGTCATCTTAATGGATATAAAAGTAGATCCATTATCATAGACTAGAGAAATTGGTGTTCCAAGATTTGTGCATATGTTTTCTTTTAAGAATTTGATCACCTCTTCAGTCCTGCACTACTTGGTTGCCACTACTTCAGTCCATCTTGTATAGTAGTCATTAGTATTCAAAATATACTTGTGGCAATCTGATGAATTAGGGTTAATTACCCCCACAAAATCCATTCCTCATTGGGCAAAGGGTTTATCAATCATTATTGGCTTTAATGGCATGGCTACTTTGGGCTCTTTAGTGTTGAAGATTTGACATGAGTGGCATTCTCTCACATGCATGTGAGCATATTTAAAGATAGAGGGCTCGTAGTAATCAACCCTAAGGATCTTATGAGATGTTGTCCTTCTGGATGGATGTCTACTTCTTAGTTTTTCATGAAAAGTGCTCAAGATCTTAGTCACCTCTTCCTTAGAAACATACCATAGGTAAATGCCTTTAAAGTTATTCATTTACAACACTCCATCTTTGATAAAAAAATGAGATAATTTGAGCCTTAAAGTTTTCTTTTACTCTTTACATAGGACAATAGCCATTGATTAGTAAATAAACAATAGGATCATACCAATTATTGGGCTAAATTTTTTGTTTTTCTACTTATATGACACTCAGTTTGAGATTAATATTGGAAATCAACTAAATTAAATATTGGAATCTTAACAACTTTGTGGTCTTCATCTCTAGATCATATTCTTGGAGAACAAACATCCACTTACCTCTCCTTTCTCCAAGTTCATATTGACTAAGCATGAGCTTAATAATAGGGTCTAGTAATATTACATGTACCTTATTTATAAGGATATAATGCTTAAATTTATTCACTACCTTGACCAAAACACATGCATGCTTATCAATAAGATAATAATTCAACTCAACATTTTCAAAATTAGTATTCATGAAAGCAATAGGATGATCACATCCATTTATCTTCTAAGTTAGGATAACTATAATTATATGGTCAGAAGCAAAAGAGTAAATATATAAGTCTTTCATAAAGTTTGGACTTATCAGCATAGGGGCTTGTCCAATTGCCTATTTGATTTCCTTGAAGGTCTTATTGGTCTCTTCATTCCATGTAATCTTAGAATATTTATTCAACATGTCATTTAAAGGTCTCACTATTTATATAAAACTAGAAATAAACTTCCTCACAAAGTTGATATTACCAAAGAAAGACTTTAGTTCCTTCTTATTATTAGGTGGTTCTATATTTGATATTGAATTTACTTTATCTAGGTCTATAGAGATCCCCTCCTTAGTTATAGCATGTCACAACAATTTTCCCTTAGTTGCACAAAAAATGCTTTTCTTTAGGTTGAGATAAATTTTATACCTTCTACACTTTTTAAATACTTGTTACAAGTGCATGATGTGATCTTCCCTATTCTTTACAAAGATAGTCAGGTCATCCATGTAAATAATAATGCACTTACCTATGAGGCCTTAAAATGCATGATCTATTGATCTTTGAAAGGCTACACTTGCATTTATCAATCCAAAGGGCATTCTCTTGTAAGTAAAAGTGTCTCACTTAGAATTAAATGTGGTCTTTGTTATGTCTTCTTTGTTCACTAGCACTTGATTATACCCTAAAAATCCATCAAAAAAAGACATCATAGCAAAAATAGAAACAATTTGGATTACTTGATAAAGATAAGGTAGGGGTAATTATCTTTTTCAGATGCTCTATTCATATTTATAAAATTAATGCACAGTTTGATTTCACCATTTTTCTTCTTGATCGGTACTAGGTTAGATACCCATGTGAAGTGTCTAATGAGAAACACTATCTTAACATTTATTAACTTCTTGATCTCTTTTTATATCATTGGTTCTAGGACAGGGTTGATTGGCCTTTATTTTAACCTAAATCACTTGTAGGCTTCCTTTAGAGGTATGGTGTGGGTTATGCCCCTAGGATCAAATATCGTTAAGTCATCATAGGACCATGCTATTACATCTTTATACTTGGTTAGAAAATCTTTGGATCTCTTAATTTCAATACTTGTGTAGGCTGTACTAATGTTCACCAGCTGAGGTTGACCTTGGTAACCTAGGTCCATTGCATTGTAGTCCTTCCCATCTACTTTGGGAATCTTGGTAGTCCTAACGAGTTTCTCTGAATCAAATAGTCTCTTTAAGGCTATCATCCCTTTCAAGATCTTATTATCACTCAACTAAATGACCTTGTCATCAAGTTTACTTCAACTTTATCATCATCAAGGGTATTTTTACTGGCTTCATCAATGATGTGAGCCTCAAACACTCTTGATCTAGTCTTGAAGTCTATGATTTGTTGATCATCACTAAATACTTGAAAATGGTTGACATTATCTAGTACTGAGGTACATGGGACTAATTCAATGGTAAGGATTTGTGACTTGGAACCTTGATTGGGCATAAGGTTGGCTGTAACTGAAGCAAGTTCATTAGCAACCTTGTTTTCTTCCATAGGGATTGACACTATGTTGAAAGCATCAAAACATTCAATTAAGTCCCACACTCTAAATTTATATTTCTTAAGATGAGAAAAGTTGCATTGATATTTATTCTTGACCTGATTAACTACTAGTTTAGAATCACCAAAAACTAATAGTTCTTTGACCTTGTGTTTGATTGAAAATTTTAATCCAAGAATAAGTGCTTCATACTCAGCAAAATTATTTTTGCATGAGAACTAAAGTTTGTAAGAGGCATTGTATTCTTTCCCAATGGGATTTATTAATACCAATCCTACTATAAAACCTACTTTTCATCTAGCACCATCAAAATATAGCTTCCATAATCTAGGCATAACATGAGAATTTTTGAGTTACATACCTTTGTGGTGTCAAGAGTGTAAACACCTAGATTTGAGTTAACCATGTTGACCTTATCATTATTTGAATTGTACTCAATGATCATATGCTTCATTTTAGGTTCCCTTTATATCCTAATCTGATTTGGAACTCATTTTCAAAGTAACCACATGTGTGAATAGTTAGTTGACGTATAGCCATTCATAGATCTAATCTAGTCTCTACTTAGCAACATTCCATATGCATCAAGAATATCCACCACTTGGATGTCAATGAATTATTAGATTCTTATTTTAGAAGCAATCTACATGTGAACATTTAATAATTCACCAATCTCTTTAACTCTTGATTTATCTAATTGAGTCACAACCCTATCAGATTTAATTAGAGTCAAACCTAATTGTTCATAAATACCCTTAGGCATAATGTTTGTAGATGTAACAAAGTCTACCAAACAATTATGTAAATTATTACCAAAGATCTTGATTGTAAGCAAGAAAGGGGAACATTTGCCTTACTTTTGTGTATTTAAATATTAACATGTGTAGACTTTTGTGGTTTTATAGGCTTCTTAGATAAAGATTCTAATAAGAAATCCCTTTGTCCTATAATCTGAGTCAAACCATGCAAAGTAATTTTATATTTGATTCTTTTCTTATCATCTACTATATTACATCTAGTCTTATTGGAAGAATTAGATGTATCAAAAATAGGTTTAGAATTACTTCCCTTATGAGGCTCTAGATTGTTATCTGATGTAGTATCAAGAGGAGTGTCAAAATTATTTGGTGGAGTTGAGGTAGTCAAAGATTTTTTTTGCTCTCTATTCCTTAGAGGATAAGTCTTATTTAGATATTATTAAAAAGCATGAATCTCTTCATGGATATCCTCAGGTTCATTCTACTCTTGAAATGGGAACTAAAACATCCCCACCATGAGAGTTGAATCAATAAATTTAGATGACCTTGAAGAACTTGTAGTACCTACACCATTGTGTTTATTAGGTACAACTTCAAAAGTGTCTAACTCTTCTTGAAAAGCTTCAAAAACATTGTAAAATTCTAGACAATCTAATTCATAATGTTTTGAAGTGCAATGCACTCTACAATAATCAAGAAAAGATACACTACCAAGATATATATCAAGTACATTCTTATTAGAGGATGAATCATTATTATGATTGTTATTTTGAAACCTATTTGAAGGCCTATTGAACCTTTGGAAAGAGAAGTTCCTATTAGATATTTCTCTCGTATTGCCAACTTGCTTTTGTAGCTAAATGATTTTAGTGATTAGATTTTGAACCATATTTAAAATAGAATCATTATCATTTTTGGATGCCTTAGAATTATGAACTTGAGTATTGCTACTGGTTTTAGGCATCAAATATCTCTAGTCTTATGGATGAGATCCATCGACAGAGTTGTTTAGGAATCCTAGGTTTTGACTAGGATGTGCATGATTCAAAGGCAATTGGTTCAGGACTGGAAGTTGATTTAAGGCATGCATATTTTGATTGGAATTGGGAATGAAATTAAGAATATGCATATTTGGATTAATGTTGGGAATATTATATGCCATTTGGCCTTGTGGTTGCATTTTATCATTAATGATCATAGTTTCAACATAAGTTAGGGATAGTGTATTAATGATTAGTATAGATCTTTCAGAAAACATAGAAGTCATGGGATCTAAGGCATACTTGTAGATATCTAATGCTAAAGCCTCATCATGTCTATAAGGAACTATGGTTCTACTGAATGTTTTTTGGAATATATCATTGAAGGCTCTTATGGGTTTATTTGAGTCTCTTTTAACTGTGGTAAACTATTAGTACATGACACATGGATTACTGATTTTTCCAAACTGATCAATGAAGTAATTATTAAAATCATTCTAGATAGCTATGTATTTTTTAGGAAGGTTAAGGAATGATTCATATGCAACATATTTGAAAGTAAATGGAAATAGTTTGCATGCTACATCTTCATGAATAACATTCAGAAGTATTAAAATAGCTTTTAAGCTTTTAATGTGTTATTTAACAATTATAACACCATTAAGATTGAAATTAGGTAAATAATTTTTAGGATTATGAGGAAGGTCATGTACCACACTTGGCACATTGATTGAATAACCACCTAGCCAAGCCATACCTTGATAGGGATTGAATACAAGAGCACCCTAAATTGGTGAATTTGGTTGACATTTTAAAATTCTATGCTTAACTTTGTCTCACCTAGCTCTCCTATAGAATTTTAATGAAAGAAGGGGAACCATTGTTTTTGAACATGACCTGGTACTTATCTTTGACAATTCTATCTTGAAAACTTTGAACCCTGTTTGAAATATAATGTGTAAGTCTTATAAATAATAATGATCAATGTTTCATTTAAATTTTCACCTACGTTCTAGAGAAAGAGAGAAAATAAACTCAATATGGGTTGTGGTAGGAATACCAATTTATTTGTGCATGCATTGAATCAAAATATTATGAGACATCCTCTTTATCTTGGGAGGATGACCTGTAGATAAGAAAGCACTAAAACAAACTTATTTGTTAGAAAGATAGTTGGGTGGATTGCCTAGTGGGAGCTAGATCCCAAAAGTGAGAGCTTCCTTAAGGGATGTCAATCCACCTATTTTAAACAATCAAGTTGATAAAAATAGAAATAAGATACCTAAATCAATAACATAAGATTACTAAAAACAAATAGAAGAAAAGCTTACTCAAAAAAGAGACTCAAAATGATATAATTAATGATAAACAGATTAATAATAGTGCTAATGGGTTAGGGTATGGCTCAAAAAATTAGAAATGGGCCAGTGAACAGATAGGGGCACAAAAAAGTGAATTTGGCTAGGTGTAAGAGGGCCAAATTAGCTCACTAGTTTTTGGTGCCACAGGTGACCATCACTGGTCATGCAACTATCATCAATCAAGGGTAACCATCACAGGTTAGGTAACCATCATTGATTTCCTATCAGTGAATTTGGAGGTGAAACTGGGGTTTGGGTTTGTTGATTGATGGGATCTAAAAAGTAGATTCTAAGAGATAGCTTAAGCTTGGAATGAAAAATTGGTAAAAGAATAAAATAAAATGAATACTTTTCTTATCGAAAATTAGTTGGTGGGTGGTTGATGTAGATTTGCATGTTGGTGGAGTCTAGGTTAATTCCAATAGTGTAATGGTATTTGGGAGCTTAGCAGAGGGTCGATGGCAAGTAGGCTCCCTATGTGATGGCTTATAACACTTGATAATATATATTGACCTGATTGACCTACAAAAAGAGATTTTGGATACAAAGAGGTCTTGATAATAATTATAGATGGTTTAACCTCCCAAGTCTCTCTCTCTCTCTCTCTTATACGCAAAATTAAAAGGTGGAAGTGGTTATCCAAACTAGTCTTGAAGAAGGCTTCTAAATATAAGTCATCCATGCAAAGGGCTCACAACTAGATTTAGACTATCATATTTATAAAATTAATGTGGTGGTTTACATATAGGTTACATGCTGAGTCCAAGCTATCCAAATTGATCGACACAGGTCACCCCGACCATGGTCGATCAATAACCTATGAACAAGATAGGTTAAAATGGGTAAAAAGGTGAGTTAAGCTAGATAAGTGATTAACTTGACTTTGGATTAGGTAAGCAGGTTAGGTTAGGTAGGTTTTTCAAAATTATAGGTGTAGTCGATAGAGGTTGAAGAGAAACCAAAGGTATTGTGATGATTATGATCAGGTGTGTCATTTTTTAGTGTCTATATTTTCCCCCTTTTTGTTATGTAGCTTACATGAATAAGAAACAAAATAAAAAATGGAAATTAGCTCTAGATCTTCTTTTCTAAGTGTAGGAGTAGGTGTTCCCCCCTCAAACTAGGAGATGGTGAAGTGAAACATAGGCGGGTACAGGTTTGATAATAGGTAGATGGTAGGTGACAAAAAGAAGGGTTGGGAACATGAGATGAAAAATTGCATACAAAATGTGATAAAATGCTATGATAGACAAGATCATACAAAAGACTAAAATTACTAATGTTGGTAAGAATTAAGGTTTATTACTATAGAGAACAAGTGATAAATTAATCACATGATCATTGAAATTTGTGGTGACTGGGAACACTCATAAATGTAAGTTTCCTAAGTGTGTTTTGTGTTTTTGGTGGGTATCTGAGGTAGGAAGTTCTTCCAAGGAAAGCGTAAGTGGGTTAGGTGTCATGAGTATCCAAGGTAGGAAGTGCTCCCATTCAGACACAAATGGGTCAATGTGCATGAGGTGGCACAAAATACAAAAGGTCAACATGGCAATGTTTTCATTACGGTCAAGGCACCAAGAAAAAAAATGTCACAAACTTGCATGATAGATAGGCTAAAATAAACTAATGGCAAGGTGATGAGGTTGTGGGGTTGGTGGTCATGCCCAAGTTGACTCCATATGCACAAGGTACATGGAGACTACCTACATAGTTATGTGGATGTAATATCTAATAAAACTTCAGGACAAATGTAGTTCTTCCTATGTGGGAAAGATATGGTTGAGTAACTAGGTTGGTTGCTAGTAGGTGATAAAAAAAAATGAGGTGGGAACCCTAACTAGTAATGGTTAGGGTAATGCCCCAAGGGTTGATCGGCACTGGTCAACTTGACTAATGATGATCAGCATAAAACCCTAAAATATACTATGGTAAAAGTAAAAAGTGAGTGTTATTTTCACTCATTTAGAATTTTATAGTTTTTCTCTAGTGAATTATGATGATTTTTATATGTTATGGGCTAAGGGTTGCTAAGGTGGAAGCGAGCTAGTGGTGTACTTATCGAGTGAGGATTGAGAGGATGGAGGTAGGTTGACAACATGGTGGAATGGTTAAATGAGGATTTTAACCATGACATCATTCTTGGAATGAGGTAGGGGATGTGATCAAATTTCTAGTTAGGGTAGGTTTTAAGATTATTTAGGGATTGTGCTATTTTAGGCTTATTGTGGAAGGCATAGGTGGGGTTTTAGGTGGGGTGTGTTTGAGAAGAAAATTTAGGAAAATTAGGTTTATGGACATTGTTTATTTGTAAATGGGGTTGGGGTTGGGTTATGGGAACATGTATTAGGTTTGTTTTTTTTGTTTTAGATTTTGCAAATACTTGGTTTAGGGTTTAGTAAGAGGTATAGGGTTTGAGTCTCTACCATTAGGGTGGAGACATTGATCAGTGATGGTTCAACTTGACCATCACCAATTGACCCTAAGGGGATAACCGTCCTTAGGTGACCCATGATGGCTAAGGAACCATTGGTGGTTGAGGTTATAGGATTAGGATTTTTTAATGCTAGGAGTTGGAAGGTAGTTTTTGCATTATGTTATTTAGATAGAGGGGTAAATAAATGTGTTTTAAAGGAATGGGTTGGATTGGTAGGTGAGTGTCATGGGTTTTCTTAGCTAGGGTAGGTAAGTAGCTAGGCTAGGGGGATGGGGTAAGATAAAAATGGGGTAGGGTAAGGGTAGGTCAAAAGTCAGTACTTAATGTTAGGTAAAATACTAAAATATAGTGTTGTATGCTATGTTTATAGTCTAGAGAGTAGATTAGGTTGAGAGACCAGGTATCGATACTCTTTGTTGAGGTTTAAGATACCATGACTATAGAGGATTTCCAATACATAGAGGATGTGGGATTAGGTGTGATGAAAAATTATCTACATCTATCATGATACCTTGTAATGATAATCATGTTTATCAAGAGATGGGACCCTATGACAAACACATTTTGGCTACCAAATGGAGAGATCACCATCCTATTAGAGGATGTGCATAGGATCACTCATCTATCAATTTGAGAAGAGGTGGTATATTAGATAAATGGTGAGGAGGTAGATGATCTATGGTGATGATCATACTTAGGCATGGTATCATGTAAGTAGGTTTAGCTATGACCTGTTATACTAGATGGCTCTAGTAGACAAATGCCTGATGATGACATTGAAACTATTTGTGCTACTTGACTTGATTTGGGGTGATTTCTTATGACATTATTAGGTGTTTTAGTTTAGTTTTTATTAGGGAGGACTGTATTTAGCTGGGCCCCAATCTTATTAGTATAGATACACCAAGAGCTCTAGGATTTTAGACACCATAGGTGGCATAAGATTAGTGTCAATTTTGTTCTTCACTATTGGGCCTTTAAGCACATTCAGGTATTGAGACCCTTGGGATTGCTGATATAGGGTTATCTCTTGATGGTTATATAGTGGGCTTCTTATAATGGAGGAGAGATAGAGATATGATAGGGGTAGGTTGAGGATTTAGAGATATTGAGTGGTTCAAAGGGGCATTAGATGGCTTGGTAGTCAGGGATGTGATATGGAGGCCCTACATCAGGTGGCCATAGTGGGGAGGACTGTGATAACACAACTTAGGTCTACAGAGTTTGTGGTGGATATATGGTCATAGGGGGATGAGGACAAGCTTCTCCTATTTGATCATGTGAAGAGACTATTCAGGCTTGTTTAGGGGATCCCACCTAATTTACCTAGGTAGAAGAAAGAGGAAGAAGAGTTTATGTTACCCACACCCCACCCACAAGAGGTTGTGCCTAATTTTGAGGAGTTATCAATGAGGGATCCTATTGATGATGTAAGCATTGATGATGATTGCATGACTTGGTACCAAATTAGGTATGATGTGGTAGACTTTAGATGGGGTGATGGGGTTAGTATCCCATGGATATAGATCTAGCCTAGGCACCAACATAGGCATAGAGAGATGGATAAAAAACAATAATTCTTGTCATAACATAGGCTCCAGTTATTAGTTTACAAGGATAGGTAGTTAGATTAGAGGGATAGGTGGCCACACTATAGGGCTAGATTAAAGTATTATAGGGTCCTCTCACCATTGTTATAGGTGAGAGAGATATACTTAGGTAGAGGGTTTGGATAGGTGTGGAACAACAAAAGGGCCACTAGACATAGTGCCCAAGCATTTTATCTATCTAATATTATGGAGCTCAGATATTATGAGGTGATGGTATTAGACCAACTACCCCAGGCTATGAGGTATGCAGAGTACACAATGAGCTTGGCCGATGGGCCATCAATAACTACTCTAGGTTAGTGGGCTTATATAGTGGGACAAATAGGGTTCCTAAGAGGACTACCACTAGGTATAAGTGCAAGCATTGATGGGGCCAGTGGTAGTGGTGCAAGTCCATGATTTGGGATATATTATTTTGATATCGACTTGTGGTTAAAGTAGTAAGATGTATATGTTTTGAGAGAGAGAGCTAACACATTATGACATATATCATTTTTTGATGATTTGATGTATGTGATGTTATATATGATGGATTCCTATAGTTAATGTGATGTTCATGTTTGTGATTTATGGTCATGGATGCTCATGGTTATGGTTTTTTGATTTAGTAGTTTAGGCATGTGATGTTCTAATTGTGCTTATGGTTATGATAGGATATGTTATAGATGGATACATGTTTTGGATTTATTTATGGTTATATGGATGAAATGGGAAATGGTATATGCCTTGATATTTTGCTCAGCTTATTTTGTTTATACTATTGATGGTGTAATGACACGCTTATGGGTTGTGATGTGATTGATGTTCATGGTTTGCTATGATATGTTGACATTGTGTTTGACTCATTGATGAATAGATGTTTCTTATTGATGACATAGCTCATGATGTTCATGCTTTTGATATGATGTTTATTGTTCATGTTCATAGTGATAGGTTTACATAAACTAATACAATACAATAGAAAGAACACGATGCCTTTTCATTGTTAAAGATTAATATGAAACCCAAAATTGGATTGGCTTAATGAAAATAAACCTTTTAGATGATTTTAATTAGTAGGCTTAGGTTGATAGATAGGTATCCTAATAACATTATGTCAAGTAATCTCATAGTCCTATACATATGATATGAGAATGGGTGAAACTGGAACTGTTAACAAGACTAGTATGCCTTTTCTATAGGTGTCCAAAGAGGTAGTATGAACAAGTCCATGCCCATATATAAAGTGTATATTGATTGATGTGAGAAGTATATTAAGGAGATCTGATTGTGGCTTTCCAAGATTACTTCTATTATGAAAGCTAATTATGACATTCAAAATTCTTTTGCTCTTGCTTTTGCTTTTACTTTTACTATTTAGTTGAGGGTTGGGGACGCTGATCAATGTAGGAAGCTTCCAAGAGATTGTTAGATTTGAATGATTATTTACTCAACCATCCTTTAAGGGAGTGGTCTAAGTTTATGTGCTTAGTTCAAATGCTTTTAATAGCTATCCTTCAAGGGAGCAGTCTACTTTACAATTGGCAATTTTAGTTGATTTTTAATAGTTATCCTTCAAGGGAGTAGTTTTTGCATGCTAAGAATGACCCATGATTTGTTTTTGTTAATTGATATTGCTTTTTGATTTCATTTTTTTTTTTTGACATAGAATTGCTCATGCATGCTCAATGGATTACCTTTATGAAGGCAAAACTAAGCTAACATGGAGGTTCAATAGGTGAAAGAGAGGTATAGGTGACAATGAAAATAGGAAATGATATCAAAGAGATGGGAAGTAATATGATAATCATGATGTGGATAGCTCTGTGGTATCCATAGTTCAATATTAGGCTATAATTGTGATAGATAATCACATGATTTAGTTTTAGTCGATTTCCCCTAAAAAGAGGGAAATGAATGTGGCTTTAAGGGATGAGATCAAGTTAGACAAATGATGATTATGATACCTATCTAACAATAAAAAGGATGTAGATGCAAAGTGTTGAGAGGCTCAAGTTCTGGTTTACCTTCAAGAGAGAAAAAATGGTACGCTCTTGAAGCATACTTATGGGTAATGATGTAGGGTCCAAGGCAATTGAAAGAAAATCTACCCCTTTTACTTTTCTCCATATTAGTGACATGTTGGTTTGCATTAAGAACAAGATATCCAATGTTGAATTCTCAAAGTTTTAGGTGTTTGTTATAGGCTCACTTAATTTATTCTTGATAGACACAAAGATGGGAAAGAGTGGCTAAACGATGCTCATCAAGTAGCTCAAGTTGGGATAAACATTCTTGATGGTAATCATATTTCAAAATGAGGTCTCTCAAAGATATGCAAAGAGAAGGTATTTGGATTTCAAGAGACAAGACAACCTTAGCTCCAAAGATGAGAGAAAAGGGTGTGGTACTAGTAGGGGTTCATATGCTAGTATGATATTCCCATAGGGTGAAGGGGATGTACAAGTGCCAATCCTGACTTGAGGCATTGTCCATTTTGGTAAGCATGTTGTTAAGGATTTTGTTAAAGGCTTCAACTTATCCATTTACTTATGGATGATAAAGTGACAAAAGATAAGATTAATACCAAATACATCACAAAGGCCTTGAACTTGTTTGTTTTTAAAGGATTTGCCATTATCAATGATGATCTTATGAGGAACATCAAAATGATAGATGATATGGTAGGTGATGATTTCAATAATATTGTCATCTTTTATCGAGACAAGGGGACTAGCCTCTACCCATTTGGTGAAATATTCAATTGTGGTAATGATAAAATGATGTCATTATGAAGAGTGGGGGTTGATTTCACTGATAAGTTCTAGACCTCGTTATGAAAAGGGCCAAAATTCTACAAAAACATGAAGGCTATTTCTTGGTGCATGATGTAGATTAGCACGTTATTGAAATTTGACACACTTTTTCACATAATCACAACAATATTGGTCAAGGGTAGGCCAATAATATCCTAGGCGAAGGACACACTTAGCTATAATGAGTCCACTAAAGTGGCCCCCATAGATACACTCATATGTCTCTTTGATAGTGTGAGAGGCTTCTAAACCATGAAGGTAATGGAATAAGAGGCCATCCAGGCCTTGTTTGTAAATAGTTCCTCCCATAATGGTATAATGAGAGGTGATTTTAATAAATTCTCATTGGGCATTCTTAGAAAGGCCCAAGGGAACTATGCCAAGGTGAAGGTAGTCTAAGGTTTGCTGATACCAAAGGTCAAGCATAGGTTCTTCCATACTAAAGATGGTTGGAGTGTTTGATTTGGTGTAGGAAGGTTTGATGTGGTGATGGACAATGACTGATAGTTTTGAGTTTGAGGGTGTTGACAGGATTTGAGAGGTAAAAAAATCCATGGTATCAGTAAACTTGTTGGTAGACTAAGGGGTGGTTTGAATATGGTAGTGTTTGAATGAGGCTAAGAGTTCTATGATGAGTTGTCTATATAGTTTCATCATTTCATTCTTACATTGGTAAATGTCATTGACGTGGTTTACCACAAGCTAGGATTATCTAAAGATATTGATTGATATAAATCCTAATGCTAGGGTAGTTTGGAGACCTATTACTAGGGCTTCATACTTAGCCACATTATTTGTGCATTTGAAGTTGAGTTTAAAAGATAAAGGGGTTAACTGATAAGGGGGACAAGAATGATACCAGCTCCCCCACCATGTTGACATTTGGAACCATCCAAAAACATGGTTACCTAATTGGTGAAATCTACTTGAGATAGGCTTGCGATAGATTCATGTGTAAATTCAAGAGGGGGAGGTTGATCATCTATTATGGGTGCCTTGACTAGTTGGTCAATAATTTCTTGTCCCTTAATTGATTTTTGCTAGAGGAACTCAAGGTCAAACTTGGTTAAAAGCATGAGCCACTTATCCATATGCTAGTTTTGGTATGGTTTGGAGTGCATATATTTGAGGGGGTCGGTATTGGTTATGATAAAAGTTTTATGGTTAAGAAGGTAGTGGAAAATTTTGGTGGCCATGAAGATTAGGGTGAAACATAATTTTTTGATATGTGTGTACCAAGTCTCCTATTCAACAAATGTGTAGCTAATGTAATAGAGGACTTTATCTTTGTGTTGTTCATCCTGATGGGCAAGCATCACCCTAGGGAGTGGTTTATGGTAGAGATATAGAGGTAGAAAGGTTGGCCATCCTTAGGAGGTATAAGGACAGGTGGAGATAGCAAGTACTCTTTGAGTGTATCAAAGGCCTTTTGATAATTGACATTCCGCTTGAAAGAGACATCCTTTTTCAAGAGGTGGTAGAAGGGTTAACACTGATTACAGAGTTGAGAGATGAAATGATGAATGGATTAAAGTTTCCCCTACAAGTTACAGAGTTGTTTAAGGTTAGTTGGAGGTAGCATCTGTAGGATGGATTTGATCTTGGTTGGATCAACTTTGATTCCTTAAATGGAAATGATGAAGCCTAGAAGTTTGCTTGACAAGACCCCAAAAATACATTTCTTGGGATTGAGGTGGACGTGATAATGGATAAGTCACTCAAAGATAATCTTGAGAATGGCAAATGGTCTTTATGAAGTTTGGACTTCCTAAGAATGTCATCCACATAGTCTTTGATGATTGTATGGATAAGGTCATGGAAATTATAGGTCATGACATGTTGGTAGGTTGCACCAGTGTTATTAAGACCGAAGGGCATGACTTTGTAATATAAAGTCCCCCATAGGGTGATAAAGACAATTTTGTAATGGCATTTAGGGGCAATCAAAATTTGATTATAACCCAAGAATTTGTCCATGAATGACATCTCATAGCCTATTATAAGATCAACAAGTTGGTCAATTCTAGGTAGAGGAAAGTCATACTTTGGCTAGGTGAGATTGAGGTCATAAAAGTCCACATAGATATGTAGTCCCCCTGTGGCTTTAGTGACATGCACGATGTTAAGAAACCATTAGGGATAATCCATCGGTTGAATAAAGTTGATGGAAAGGAGGCATTGAAGCTCTTATTTGATAAGGAGAGCAATGCGAGGGTGCAGTTGACAAAGTTTCTATTTGATAGGTTTGGCATAATGATTGGTTACAATGTTGATGGTGGTGATGGCTGGGTCAATATTGGGCATGTCAACATATGACCAAGTGAATACAATATTGTGGTCTTGGAGGAAGGTAAAGAAGTCCTGTAGCTCCTTACAGGTGAGAGTTTGGCCAAGTTTGATGATATATGGGTTGTATAGAGTGTTTATATCAATGTCCATGGTAGATTCATTCAACATGGTTGAGGTTTTAGAGGTAAAGATTTATGGATGGAGGAATCTGGTGCACCAAGGTAGGTGAGAATAGAATTATCATCTTAACACTAAATAGTGTTAATGGTAGGAGAGTCATCTCCCATTATTTTAGTGTTGGTCAAAGGGATGGATATGGATGCCCTTTCCTTTTGATAAGTTAGGGAGCCAAGGGTAATCATGTTGACAATTTTTTTTTTTGGGTGGGATGGTGTCCTCATCCTCACCCACAGGTGGAGGGGGTGTTGGTGAGGAAGGGGCTTCTTTTTCAATAATGGTAGGGGTAGTTTGTTTATATTTATTATTATTGGGTAGAATAAAGATGAGTCCATGATTCTCATGAGGATTTTATGTCTTAATCAAGGTTAATGTGTGTGGACCATGCTCATATGATCCTAAACCAAATCCCTTCTAGGCACACCTATGAAGGTATAGTTTGGCAAAGTTTGTGTTATTCAAATAAGAGAAGGTGGAGGTGAATGGTTGAAGTGGAGAGGAAGTGATGTTAGTACTAAGTGGCTTGTCAATTCCCCCATAGATAAAGTCATTTTGATAGCTTGGAGGCCCTAATTGGGTAATGGCTCCAATGTTGGGGTCATAACCCAGTTGGTGGTTGAGTTTACCATATTATAGGGGAGTAAGGATGGAATCAAGGGTGAGGAGATGGTATTCTCCAAGGGTAAGGCATTGAAAGGTAGGTTTTAAAGGATCAATTATGGGTATTTAGTCTATAGGGATAGAAAAGCTAGTGGATGCCTTAGTGGAAGAGGAGGAAGTAGTGGCTTTAGCTTTCATGGGTGAGGGCTTGATGATGGTTGTTTATAACACTTTGGATGAAGGTAGAAGAATGTCATTAGGTTGGTAGGTAATATTTCATGTTACAAAAGGGCTAGGGTTATCTTGTATGATAAAAAATTGACCTTCATGTTCAAACTTGACATAATGATGGAGGGTGGAAGGTACACAGCTTGGATCTAAGGTCTCCCTAATAAGACATTGTATTGGAATTCACCTTTGACTATATAGAAGAGTTTAGGGAGTGTGTGAGGTCCTAGCTAAATATGAAGGATGACAGTCCCTAAGGTAGTGTTCATAGTGTCATTAAAATATCTAATGATGGATAAAGTTTTAGACATGACATTATCTGATAGCTTGAGTTGTTCATAGGCATAAGAAGAGATGATGTTGATACTAGCCCCACCATCGATCATAACCCATTTGATGTAGGTTTGGTTGATGTGGGATGTAATGAAAAGAGGGAGATCTAGGTCTTCAGGTGGATAGAAGGGATCTCTGAGTCCTTGAAGGTAACAATGGTGGAGAGTTAGAGAGTACCAATAAAGGCCTATATAGTTTAGGAATCCCCAGATCTAACTTTAATGGCCTACATAGCCTTGATCATGGCTTGACTTTCCTGATGGATGGTGAGGTGAGGTAGAAATGAGCTCATAAAGGCTCATTTTAGCAAGGTTTTGGTGGAGTTGTTTAAGGATGACTCTCCTGATGGATTCAGAGGGGTTAGCCTATGATGTGCCTAAGATAGTAACTTTGGGCTTAGCTACAAGCATAGAGGTTTGGGTCTAGTTTGGTATAGGGTGATTTGGTAAGTATGTCCATGGAATTGATGCTTTAGCCTTCCCTTTATATTTTTGTTGTGATTGTGTGACCATGTTAATGGTATGGATAGAGGGGGAAGGTGTGATGGGGGGTTGGATAGATTCTCTATCACTCTAAAGTGAGATTGGGGGATTAAGAATGTGTTGGTGGGTAGTTGTTGATTTTAATGGTAGAGAAATTAGTGGAAGGTCATCTACCAAAATATCATCCTCATCATAGAGTTGGTGGATAATGGCCTAGAGCGATTTATAATTCTCTATGTCATGCCCAAGTATCCTATGATAGGAGCAAATTTGATGGTCATTATACCAAGTTGTATTCAAACTAGGAGGATTAAAAGGTCTAATGGGAGGTAGTGTGAGGTAGGATGTCTGCACTAATATTTGAAGTATGGTCATATAGGATTTTGATAGAGGTAAAAAAGGTTTAGGGATCATGGTCTTGGTTAATAATATGGGTGTGTTAGTGGTAATAGGTGTAGTGAGAGATGGTTTGGGTAAGGTGATGTTTCTAGTTGATGGTTTTGGTCTAGGTATATTGGTAGTTGGGTAGCCAAATGTGGTGGTTTGATTGGTTATGATCTGGGAAGGACTGATGTGTCAAATAATAAATGTGCTAGTGTCATCAATTATAGTGGGTGACATATGTTGAAAGGGGTTTTCTTTTTAATCAAAGTGGAAGGGTGATCCCTAAGATAAAGGGTAAGGTAGAGGGAGGTAAAGGCTTATTCATGTGTCTTTTTGATGCTTTCATCCTCTTAGTTGGTGTGGGTTGAGACCTGGGTATAGGCTTGGGTGAAGTTAAGTCTAATTTCAAGGATGGGTGAACAAAAATCTGAGTAGGGAATGCACCAAGAGTTTTGAAAGGTTTGGTTGGTGAGGTGGTGACTGCTTTGGTTGACTGAGAAGTTGGGGGGTTGTTAGAGGTTCAGATTTGTTTAAGAGCTAGTGTAGAGATGATGGATTGGTTGGTTAGAGGCATTCTAGAATATTTAGGTATGTTAATGGAGGGAATCAATAACTATTACCAGAAAGTGGTTTGATCCATGTCTAATTTTAAGGTGAATTCCTATTTTTGCACTAATGTGGAAAAAGGTTTGTGTACTAGTCCTAATTCATGGGTAGTGGATGCAATAAATAGATTTGTAGGTTGGGTAAGATGTTTGGTAGGTTGGTTGATATCTTGAGGTGAGGGAGATAGGGTTGGGATAGATATCTTCTCCATTAGAGGTGGTGGTGGAACTACTTCTCCTCTAGGGATGATGTCCATAGGTGTCATAGTTTGTTTAGTAGTTGGTGGAGGCAGTGAATCTTGATTGTTGATTTGCCCAAATGTGCTAGTTAAGGTAGTATGTGATGATTCTAAGACATATATGAGGGTAGCTAGGGAGAAAGGAACCTCTTTGGTTGGCTATCCAAGGGAGGGTAAAGTGACTCCATTACCTTGGTAAGCGAGGTGGGGAAGAATTGGTGGATTGGTTGATAGGGTTATCATAGATAGTTGTATCACAAACCATGTTAACCATCTGAGCATTTAGTCTGTGTGTCCTCAATTTTGATAGGGGCACAATTGGAAAAGGTTTCTTGAAGATGTCAAGGGATTTATTTTGAGGGGCATTGGGATTATCCAACACAAGTTCCCTTTTATCTATAAGACTCTAGACAACATTTTTGAAAGTATTACATCAATTAACATTGTGTCCAATTACCCAATGAAAAGTACAGAAGTCATTCTCATTATACCAAGAAGGTACTGGATGAGAAGAGTTAAATTTATAGGGAGGCTTGATAGGTGGAATTTGTATAAGGTTAGCTTTTAGTAGCTTCTCTAAAACTGAGGTGTAAGATTTTCCAAGTGGAGTGACTTGTTTTTGGTTATTTTAGTTTTGGTTCCTTGCATTTTGATTGGAGGTAATGGGAGAATTTTATTAATTGATATTGGGTGGAGGGGTGGTTTTAAGGATAGTATCATTCACTATTCCCCTAGTTTTGGTTCTGGTATTAGTTTGGTTGCCTAGTTTGGAGGAAGAGGTTTCATTGGTCTTGAAGGTAGAGTTCTTGTTTCAGCTTATGTGGCATGGTAAAATATTAATCAAAGTTTCTGAAGCTCTAGACACGTAGTGTAAAAGATATATGTTTGGCACAAGCTCAAGCAAAATTTTCTATAATTTTAGGTTGAGGCAGGGAAAATGAAAGTTGATTCATCAAGCTTCTCCAATGAGTGAAAAAATTAGCAATGGACTCATCATTGAATTTCTTGATAGAATAGAGGTTTGTGATAGAGACCTTCTTGGAAATGTTAATGGAAAAGTGATCCAAGAAGACTTGTGCTAGTTGGGTGAAAGAAAAGATGGAATGCTTGGTAAGAGCACTATACCAATCAAGTACTGGATCGGATAAAGACATGGGGAAGGTTCGAAGGAGGAGGGAATAATCATAAGGAATCATATAGCATGCATGCCTAAAATCCCTAAGGTGTTGTTGGGGGTCCTCCTTACTTTGAAATTTGGTAAATTTCAAAAGATCCCATTAAATGGGGGGTAAGGTCTAATAGGAATAAAAGGATGAATATGTTTGTTATAAATCTAATCATAAGATAGGATGTTATGAGCTCTTGAAATAGATGACTCAAGGTTGATCATCTTGTCCATGAGAATTTTGATTAGGTTAGTTTGAGGTGGTGCACCAAAAGTATTATAAGGCTGATATTATGGTTGAGGTTGGGAAACATAGTGATTTTTACTTGGCAGTTGAGAGGCTACCACATATTAGAATGTAGATGTTAGAGGTTGGGTAGGGTGGGTGGATGATGGTGATTGGGTAGGGGGTACATACCCTTGTGGGTTAGGAATATATCCTAGATTGGGTACAATGGGTAATTGCTAGTAAGCCCCTATGGATTAGGCATTGGTGGTAGTTGAGTTGGTGATAAGAGGGGAGGTAGTGACATTTGTGCTAATGGGTGGTGAGATAGAAGGGATAGATACCCCCAATCTTAGTAAAGGGGTATTAACTAATGGGTTAGGTTTGAATGAGGGGAGGTTGGTAACATTAGTGGTGGGTATTCTAGCTATAAGTGGGGTATGATGGGTAAATGGTTGGGTTATCCCCAAGGTAGAGGAGTCATTATTAGGGGCAAAAGGTGTAAGGGTAACTATTGGTTCTCAGTCATATCATGAAATAGGTTAGTAGATGAAGATGCCTAGGTGGTCAAAGGTTGGGTGGTGACCACGGTAACATGTATACCCTTCATAATATTGGATGACATGCCATAAGGAGGATACCAAGGTGGATTTGAGGTTATGATATGGTGAGGAGAGGTATTAAGGTAATGCTAAAGGGCCAATAAATTATTATCTAGGTGTTAAAATCCATGTCTCCTTAGGGAAATACCCAAGGGAAAGTAGGGCTTCCCAATGGATGAGGTGAATCTTCTACCTTGGAGATGTAATCCATAGATGGGGAGGTATAAGAGGTTTATTTAAGTGATGTGTTTTGTTCCACTAGGTCTCTTCATTATTGACGAATGAGAACCATACAAGAAAAAGGGGATAGAAAACAAGAATAAACTCACAACTCAAACAAGAAGAAGATAATAAAATGATTAAGGCAATCTAGACACACACTATGAAGTACATTAAGCCTAGAGGTTATTTTTAATCTCACTTTTGGCTTATGCCTTAATTTATGAGAATGTGTGATAGAAGTTGGCTTGTAGATTAGGTATTATAGAAGTAGTCTATGGTTGGTTTTGGGTTGTTTAGGTGCTCAAAATAATATGTATTGGGATAAATACATGGCTTGGTATTGGGGCCTACCCCCTCACTTCATGATCCTATAATGATAAGAGTATCAATTGCTTCACCAATTTATATTGATATCTAGAGTTTATACTCAACCAGAGAGTTGAGTTGGTTCTCCCCTTGGTAATGACCTCCAAGTAGGATTGTCAGGAATGGGTAAGTTGATTTATAAGTGATAAGATCCTAGTTGAGCCTTGTATCAAATTATTTTGATGTTTGATTGATGAAAGTGGTTTGGCTAGTGTGTGAAACAAAAGTGGTGCTATGATAAGATTACTACGTTTTAATTCAAAGTGAACTAATGTTAAAAGTGAGTAATGGATGCAGTTGATTTTAAGCCCAAAAGAAATTTTAGTTTTAATTATGAACACAAATAGAGAGAAGCATGCAAATGTAGAGAAAATGTGAGTAAATAATCTACATCCCACAAAGCATGCTAGAATGTTTCATGTAAATTTTCACTTAAGTTCTAGAGAAAGAGAGAAAAGAAATCAATATAGGTTTTGGTAGGAATACCTATTTTTTTGTGCATGCGTTGAATCAAAAGATTGTGAGAGCTCCTCTTTAGCTTGAGAGGATGACCTACAGATAATAAAGAACTAAATCAAACTTATTTTTTAGATAGATAGTTGGGTGGCTTTCCTAGTGGGAACTAAATCCCAAAAGTGATAGATTCCTTAAGGGATATCAATCTGCTTATTTTAAAAAATCAAGTTGATAAAACTAGAAAGAAGATAACTACATCAATAACATAATATTATTAAAAATAAATACAAGAAAACCTTGTTTATAAAAGAGACTATAAATGATCTAATTAATGATAAAATGATTAGTACTAGTGTTTATGGGTCAGGGTGTGGCTCAAAAAATTAGAAAGGGTCCTGTGAATAGATAGGGGCATAGAAAAGTGAATTTTGTTGGGTGTAAGAGGGTCAAATTAGCTTGCTAGTTTTTAGTTTCATAGGTGACCATCATCGATCATGCAACCATCATCGGTTAAGGGTAACCATCACTGATTGCCTATTGGTGAATCTGGAGGTGAAACCAAGGTTTGGGTTTGTTGATATATGGGATTTGGAAAGTGGATTTTGGGAGGTAGATTAAGTTTAGAATGAAAACCTAGTAAAAGAATACAAGAAAATGAATACTTGTCTTACCAAAAATTAGTTGGTGGGTGGTTGATGTGTATTTTTTTTTGGGTGGAATCTGGGTTGATTTTGATAGCATAACGATACTTGGGATCTTAATAGAGGGTCGATGGAAATTAAGCTCCCTATGTGATGGATGATATCACTTGATAATGTAGATTGACCTGATTAACCTACAAAAATATATTCTATATAAAAAGAGCTCTTGACAACAATTGTAGATGGTTTAACCTCCCATGCCTCTCTCTCTTATAAGCACAAGCAAGAGGTGGAAGTGGTTATCCAAAATAGACTTGAAGAAGGATTCTAAATATCAGTCATCCATGTAAATGGATTGTAACTAGATTTAGACTATCATATTTAGAAACTCAATGTGGTGGTTTTCATGTAGGCTACATGTTGAGCCTAAGTTATCCAACCTGACCATCACTAGTTAGTGTGATTGTCACTAGTTAATGACTTGGGAACAATATAGGTTAAAATGGGTGAAAAGGTGAGATAAACTAGACAAGTGACTAACTTAACTCGAGATTAGGTAAGTAGGTTAGGATAGGTAGGTTTGTCAAAGTTATAGGTGTAGTTGAAAGAGGTTCAAGAGAAACCAAAGGTATTGCAATGAATAGGACCATGTGTGCAGTTTTCTAGTGTCTACAATCAAACTTGCACATTAAGCAAAATTTACACAAATATGTATAAAGAATGGCAAAGGAAATCAATATTTAACTAAATTATCTCAAAGATGTGTCCAAACACATAAATATGAATGATCTTTACACATTTCAAGTTCAAATAAACTCAAATTTATAGAGATCCAATCCAACTTTGAACAAAATAACTATTACTAACCTCAGGTGCCTTGGATTCATAGATCTTAAGCTATATTTACCATAATTAAACATAAAAATTCAAAGAACATATATCTTTGTCTAAATAATCACAAAGACTGGTTTGAAACCATTAAGATCAATGATATTTACAAAAATATGCTAAAATAAAAACAAATATGCAAAGAATACATCAATCTTTGAATAAAATTCACCAAAATTAGCAAAGATGTTGTAAATTTTCAAAGATTTAACTCACCCTCCTTATAGCGCTAGTTTTTCCCCTTGTTAATGCACCTAAATGTATCAACATGTTTATATAGTGTTTAAAAAACACTTCTCATTTCTAGATTCATAGAATCTTTTGCATGAGTTGCTAGTTGTGATAATCCTATTATCCTTGGTGGAATAGAGACATAACAAGTTAAATATTTCACAACTTTATATTAGTTGGTGGTTGGGATCCACCACATCACAATAATTAATCTTTGATTTTGAATATGATATATGCTATTTAAGGTGAATTTCGCTCAAAACTAAGTCTTAAGCTAAACCAAGATGAATATTCACAATGAATCTAATCTAAAGTGAATTGATAAAAAGGAGAAAAATGAAGGGTAGGGTAGAAAAGGGAAGTGTTGTTGATCTTTGTTTCAAACATTATGATAAAGTTATAATTTCATCTGAACATGCATTTAACCAATATGCAACATGAAGTAGCATAAGCTCAAATACTATCACACATCAGGAAAACATCTAAAGAAGGTATGGAAAGATACAAATAAGAATCAATTTCACTTTAATAATTTCACCCCTACAAGTAAATAACATTAGCTCAGATGTAAGAAGAGCAAAGAAAGTGAAGTAAACCTAAAAACCTTCAACTAATCTACCATTATCATAAATTAATAGCTCTATATTTAAATATGCACATATAAAATTCACAAGAACCATTCAAATCTAAATATAAGATCAAACAAATGAGAGAGAAATCATGATAAAAATTCACACAAAAAAATGTGGACAAAATTTGCATAAATCCTTGATTATATTAATTTGCTCAAAAGTTACAAATCATATTTTTGGCTCCCAAAACTCTCTCCCCTTTTACAATTGGAAATACCTCTTTATATAGAAAATTTATGAGGTATGCTAGTCAGTAATGACAAATTATATGTGTACATGTGTATAGGAAAATTGTCCTTTTTGTTACATTCTATAAAAAATGACCTTTTGTAATATATTGACCTATAGGCAATGTACTTTACAAGTTCTACATGCCTTTAAAAAATAATATTACTTTTCCAAAATATACAATGCTAGTTACAAAAAAATATTCCTAATCTAACTAAATTTTGGACCTTGGTGCTTTTGCAACCTTCTACCTTCCTTGCAGGATCATCATTCTATAATGTTGCTCATTGATCAGCTAGAGGTCATTAATTAGTATCATGAACAACTCTCTTTCTTTATTTTCAAGGTTATTGAGGTCATTTTCAGCTCTCTCCAAAGCTTTTTTGATTCCTTTTGCATATCCTATATTTTCTTCTGAGGAGAAAAGCAAGCTCATAACCTTTTTCTTATCAGCCCCTATCTTCCCTTGAACTTGGTTTCTCACTTCTTGCATGAATTAAGAATTTATTTGCTTGAACTGCTCATCAGTGATAAGATCCAAAGGACTAAATGAGGTGAGCTCTTTGATTAAGTTATCCAACATGTGTAGCATTTTATCTTCCTACTATTTGTGGTCCTTGAAAATGTCCTTCACCTACTTGGACCAACTTCTCAGGGCTTTGATTTTGTTCACCAATATAGTCATAGCCATATCTAAATAAGCTAGGCTAACTATCCTAAATTTAGGGAAATGATTCTTAGTCAAAGATTTGATCAAGTCTTTCACTTGATAGCTTAAATCCTATCATTTTCCATCTTGAACAAGCCATGAAATTTTTATTACTTATTACATCTTATTTGGTTTTGATTGAATTTAAGTAATTGAATAAGTTAATCATGGTGTCCTCATATAGCTTGAATCCATCTTCTTACATTAACAAGATGGATTTTTCTTTCAAAATTTGTTCTATGGTAGAATGCCCTTAGTAGAGCCTCCTCGCAGACATGTTATTCTCTTATGATGGGCTACTAGTTCTTAATGGTCCAAAATAAGCTTGACCAATTATTTTCCCCTGTATTTAGAGTTGTGGCATCAAATTATGTGTCTTTGAAAACCTTCCCTTCTGTATCTAAATTTAGATAGATCTCCACATATTCTTTTGAAACACCTTTTCAAGATGCCATGGTTATGGGCTTCTCTAGATTACTTACTAATGGTCTGAAGTTCAATTTTAAATTAAATTATCCTTGCACAAGTGATAATTCAATTTCCTTGGCTTGATTATAATGATCAAAAGGTTAAATAAGGGTTTCTATACTTGTGAGGGATTTCTTGAAGGTTTTTATAATGATTTAATGGTGGTGGCTATTTGGACTTGTGTGAGATTCATGACTTAGATCCTAATTGGATTACGTACTTATACCCCTACATTTCCTAGGTCAGTGAAATCTTTGACTTGACATATTATACTTACGCAACTCTGATGTGGCATCACCGTGGTTTCCCTCTGGTATTTTTGTGGCACTTTGCTTATTGGTATTTAAAAAATGACCATTGTATTTTGAAAATTCCACCTTTATCTCACACCACTGGATCATCCTTACATAGATTAGTGTGGACCATCAATTTTGATTTGAAAACTCAAACATTATTGGTTGATTACTACATTCCCCATAGTTATGACACTTGTTAGTTTTGCATTCGCTATGAGCTTTATTGAAATGTCAACATTGATATCACACCATTGATCTCATTTTCATGGATCAATCACCCTCTATTGATCTTGATCCACTTAATTATGCCTCCTAATATGTAGATCATTGATCAGAATGTGTATGCTCATCTACATATCGTCAATCTTTAAAATATGCTTGAGATTTAATTTGTGGCTTATGGCTATGTCACATGTTGTCTCTACATTCATCTTTAGGATTATTAAATTTTAAAACATTTTCTATGCACCATCTAGTCATTCTCACTTGAGTAAACACACTCCATTCGATCTTGATTTGTAAGGTCAAATGCCATTGGCTGCTTAATTTTCTTTTAATATGATTGTGACCCTTGTCACTTTCTCACTTGTCATGGGGCTCTGTTAAGTCTTGACTTAATAGGCACTGTTAGATAAATCTTACTCGAGTAAACACATACCATTGATCTTTGGAAGATGTTAGAACTTTAGCTTAGGGCTAGGGATTTGATTTTTCAACTTTAATCTTGCATCATTGGATCTTGATCACCCAAGAAAATATAAGCCATTGATCCTGCAAATGAAAATGATATTTAAGTTAAGCTCAAAAAAATAAAGAACTTAGCATAAAGTTTTTGGACTATGGTTTTATTTAGTGTTAATAAACATAGGTACAACCTTAGGATAAAATATTTAAGCTAGGTTTTAAAGCATGACAAAGGGGACCCTGTACATAATAAAATACATGGCATAAAGTCTTAGGATAAGGCTTAGAACATTAGAAAAGGGGGCCCATAGTTATTTAGTTATGCAGAGATAAAAGGAACAAAAGGGGATGAGGACATAAAGGATTAAGTATAAATTTTTAGACTAAGGTTTGGTCATGTTGATAAACATGACTAAACCTTAAGATAAAAATTAAATTAGGTTTATGACTTAATTAATCATTCTCACATAAATTTCTCCCAAGCAAATTTGAATCTGATTCAAAGGGACCTGAACTAGGGTAATTTGAATGAGGTTTTCAAGATGATTAAACATGACTTCAATTTAATTTTCAACAAACCCAAGGTTAGTAAAAGATAAAATTAACATTAAGATATGGAACCCAATAAATTGCTTGTTCCAAATGGACTCCATCAGACCTGCAACTTGAAACATAAAGATCCAATGTTAGCAAACTTAGGAAATATGAAACTGGAATCATGAAAGAATATGCTAACCAAAATAGTTGTGGGTGATATTGAAATAAATAATTAACAACAAACATGTCAAAGGTACTATGATCAAGTGAATTTTCAATTTTAAGGTACAAATTTACATAATTTAAAATAAGGGTCCCTATTTTTCAAAAATGGGGGTATGTTGATCTCAACAAGTGGTTGCTCACAAAATGATGAGAGTTTAAGGCAATGGTTACTCAAAAAATAATGAGAGCATAAGATAATGTTAAATAAAATGGGAATGGAAGTGAAAATGAAGAGATATCAAGTTGACCCAAGATGCCCCATGCACCCAAGCACTGCCTACATAGTTTATGTGGACTTGAGGTCGATGTAGTTCTCCCTAAAATAGGAGTATATAATGAAGGAATGGTAATGATGAGTGGAAATGATTAGGATTGGAAAAGGGGTTCCCACCTAGAATAGGACCAAGAGTCACCAACAAATTGGATAATAAACTGGATAACTATTTTGTGGCTTTATATCTCTTTTAGAGATTTAAGCCAATTTCTTTGAATTTTTGAATTTTAGTATTTTCTAGGTATTTTCAATATTTTTGGGTTTTTCAGAATAAGGAAAGTAAGGGAATATTAAAAAATATACAAGGAACTATATAACAAAGGAAAATAACTTAGGTAGGGGCTCAAATGATAGTTAAACTGGTTGTAATAGTACTGACCATGAACCACTAACATAAACTGAGGAAAATGAAAATACCATGAAATAAAAAGATAGGAATAGGAAGGAACACAATGGGGAAATAATATGGGAAGAAATATTGAGAGGATGTCTCAAGGAACTATCAATCAGGTAACATACATATAGACATACCCTAATACACTTGTCGACAAAGAGGTTACTAATGCTGATCAATCTAGAGTGCCAACATAAATTCTTGTCGAAGATGCATGTAACACCTATTTATTGTAATCAAGATCATGATGGTGATGAGAAATAGGAGGAAAGATAAAAATAGTCTAGGGAATGGTAAAACAAGGGAAATGGGTGAATGCAGAATGGATGCCCCCACATAAGGGATTTCATAGACAATAGTTAAATTTAGTTAAACATAAAATCATTTAAAATGCAAAATATTCATAGGATCCTCAAGATCTTATCCCTTTGGTGTAGCAATCCTGTATACCCTAGAACCATAATTTACAATAACCATATAGGGACCTAGCTAATTGGCTTCAAACTTGCCTTTATTTTTATGCTCAATGTTGGTATTCTTTTGATTTTCCTTTAGCACTAAATCACCAATTTCAAACTCTCTAGGAAGAATATGTTTTTTATAGCTATGATGTAGCTAATTTTGACAAGATCTGAAATAGTCTAATGTAACTAACCATTTATCATATAATATCTCCAGATCTTGCAATATGGTTACTTTATTATCTTCATCATCAATAATGTTCTATAATTAAATTCACAAAGAGGCCAAATATATCTCTATAGGGATAAAGGCCTCAGAACCAAAGACTAAGGAGTATGGTATGGCTCCTGTAGGTGTGCGAGTACTAGTATGGTAAAAGCACAAGGATAGGAATACTTTTAAGTGCCAATTATGACCAATGCCATTGATAATATTCTTAATAATCTTAATAATGGTTTTTTTGATGCCTCATCTTGGCCGTTACCTTGAAGAAAATAGGGTGTGGAACTTTTATGCTTAATATGGAATTGGGAACAAAGGGCTTTGATGTCTTTATTTTTGAATGATCCACCATTATCATATATAATGGTGGAGGGAATGCCATAGTGGCAGATGAGGTGATAATAAAAAATCTTAGAAATCTAATTTCTAGTGACATAAGTGAGGAGAATGGCCTCTATCCACTTAGTAAAATATTTCATAGCAGTGAGGATATGTTTGTGGCCATTAGAAGAAGTGGGGTTCATTTTACTTATAAGATCGAGCCCCCATGTTGAAAAAACCATGGTGTAGTGATTGGTTAGAGTGGTCATGAAGGAGCGTGGATCAAATCACCATGCTTTTGATAAGTAATGCACTTATTTACATACTAATAACCACCCATCTTCATTGTTGGAAAATAATACCCTATCCAAAGGACTTTCTTAGAAAGGATCGTACTACTAGTGTGGGCCCCAAAAATTCCTTTGTGTATGTCCTTAATTAGAAATTTGGATTCTCATGAAGTCAAACAATGAAGCAACATTCCATCATAACCTATATGATAGAGTGTGTTACCAAGTAGGGTATAATGGAAAGCATTATTAATGAAGGCCTTGTGTTGTTTTCATGATAATTTAACATGAATAATTTGGTCTTAGAGATAGGTGTTGACGTCGAAGATTGCACCCTTGGCAGGAGGCCTAACTCTTGCCTTCTCCTCGCAACTATGGAAACTCCTCTCTCACCTGTGGAACTGGTGAAGCTGGAGGGGAGAGTCTCTAGATAAGGGCTGGCTCCCTTTGATGCATCATGTTCATTCCAGCAAGTGCTAACACATACATACATACATACATACATACATACATACATACATACATACATACATACATACATACATACATACATACATACATACATACATATATATATATATATATATATATATATATATATGTATATACTAGGGGGTGAAAAGGGAGAAAGATACAGGAAAAAAAACTACTCTAAAGAGGTGATGCACCAAAATAAATTGACCTTCTCACATCCACTCTTGAAACTAGAAAAAAACATACATACACTTCAGACTTGGCAGAAGGACCAGGCTACTAGAAACTAGCGGGGAGGCTTTCATGAAAACACAGAAATAGAGATCCACTAAGGTGCTATGAAATGCACACTGTAAGTAACTTCTTTGTTTTGAACTTCTAAATGTAGCTCTCCTCCTGTTAGCTACAGAGATGGCACCTTATAGACAATAGATATGCTGGTGTTGAACTTGTGAAAGCATCAAGAAACAATGACTGAACACAAACAAACACTCAAGACATACTCAGATATATCTATCCAAGATAGAGGTGAAAACTACGTTTATTGATTTAGGTGGAAATTTTGCCAGGGCTACACCTTATAAATGTGAAAGATCCTTTTTTAAATGACAAGTCCTCAATATATAGGAGAAGAAAGGAGGCCTTTTGGTGCCCCTTTTCTACAAGTGGCCCATTGCATCCTCTCATTGGGAAGAGAAAGTTTCTCAAACATTAATGAACTATTCCCTTTGTCTAGTTGTAAGGCCACTTCTTTAAGATTATTTACATGGTTTGTCCACTCATAAATGTGAAATGGAGAAAACTGGTTGCACTGCTAGCTATTTGCATCTCAAATGGTCAATTCACAGGCACTATTTCACCTACTAGAGTCACTTCTCAAATTTGCGCTTCCCTTCACCACTTGGACTACCTACCTATTCCATGCCTGGCACTTTGTCCTTTCCCTATCTTTTCCCTTTTGGCTCCTTCAGCCCTTAGGGGCAAACTTCCAGTGGGTCACTACATTTTTGGGATCTCATGGTTAGCGCTCTCTCATTTTGAAAGCAAATGGCTATTTCGCTTCGCTAATTTTGACATTCATATAGCCATCGTCATTTTGAAAACCAATGGCTAATTCACTTTGTTAATGTTGATGGCCTTTGGGGCATCACTGTCCCTATCAAAATATCAGTCGGGCCCTTCACTGGCTTTGCCATGGGCTTGCCTTCCTTGGCCCTCTCTACGGGTCCTTTTGCTTGAAGTCCCTTTAGCCTTCGAAAGTGTCCCTTTGCTATTTTGGTTGAGAGTCCCCTGCAAGGGCACTTATCCTTCGGGGTTGTTCGGTGGGTTGCTATGTTCCTTTGGATTGTCTCCTGGGCTCTTGCAGGGTGTCCGTGCTTCGCATATTTTCTATGGGATTTTGTTCACAGACATTTTCCCATGGACAAAAAGTCCACAAAAATTCTCCCCAGCCCCAGCGTTTGAAAGAACTGCACCCAAATTCCTTCAAACTTTTTGTCTGAAGGAATTCCTTCAAACCAAAAGTCTAAAGGAATTCGAGACTTATCAAATTTGAACTTAAACAAATTTAGACTTACCTAGTTGCTTTTTCCTTTGAAGTGCCTACCCTCTGCTAGGGAAATTAAACTTTAGATTGTCCCTCAGCCAACTGGGCATACCCTTAAACCAAGCCATTGAACCAAAATTGGTTCAATAGTTCAATGGTTCAACCATTGCATGCCAATGAACTTGAACTAAGCTGACTGATTGAACTAGGCCAATGAACCAAGTGTTGAACCAAGCCATTGAACTAAAATTGGTTCAACAGTTCAACCATTACATGCCAATGAACCAAGGTGTTGAATATTAAACCACTCGCTTTGAACTAAGCCCATTGAACTAAACCATTTAAACCAAGCTTGTTGAACCAAAATTGGTTCGACAGTTCAATGGTTTAACGCTTGTTGAATCAAGTTGTTGAACTTGAAGATGGACTTTTGAACCAAATGTCACTGAACCACTTGAACCAGGCCATGAACCAAACTCATGAACTTGTGCAACCTAAAAAATGACTGACATGAATAGCAAGGGAAGAAGGGGATCAAAATTTTTGCCTATGGGCAAAATTGGTCAACAAATTTGGTGACTCCTAGGGGAATCATGCCTGCTATGCTTAGAGACTAGTTGCCTTGCAATCCATTGGGCATAGAGTCAGATGGTAACTTGGAAAACCAACAATAGCTCTGATAAATCTAGAACCAGTCACGCAGATCTACTTCTAAGGAAATGAAAGCACACAAGACTAAGAAAACTACTATTTATGCAACAACACTTAGGGAAAATAGGAAAGAAAACAAGGGAAAATATATACAAATGAAAAGAGACTCAGTGGTAATGCTTCAAATGTATCCCATTAATTGGGATACACAATTCTTCACCATCAAACTTGGAGAGTTAGAATGCATTATGCTACTTGCACTGAGTAATTATGTAAGGACCACTCCATAAGGCATCGAATTTTGCATGCTTTCCAAGCTTAGCTCGGTCTTCATCCCATTTCAAGACAATGTCTCCTTCAGAGAAATATTTTGACACAAATTTCTTATTGAAGTGTCTTTTCACTTGCTTTTGGCAACTAGAGATAGAAGCCATAGCATGGTCCTGTGTCTCTTGGAGCTCCATCAACTCACACAACCTAACCTCCATGCTACTTCCTTCTAATTATAGCTGGTGAGTGAGTTCCAATGTTGGTAATTCAAGTGAGATGGGAAGCCTAGCTTCCCTTCCATATACGAGCATATATGGAGAATTTCTGATTGCTTTCTTTAGAGTGATTCGATCGGCCCACAGAGCTATCTTCAGCTTGGCATGCCAAGTCTTTTGATTTTCTTCTGTGGTCCTTTTTATGATTCTAATCAATTTTTTTTTGGTGGAGTCAGCCAGCCCATTCCCCTATGGGTAATAATTTGGTGAAGTGCTGAGATATATACCATACCTTAGCACCCATTCACTTGTTTTGGTTTCCAGAAAAGCCAAGGTGTTATCTAAGATTATGGTGGCCGAGACTCTGAATCTTATCACTAGGTCCTCATAAAATCCTAGGATTACACTTTCATTTGCCTCTTTCAGAGCAATAGCCTCCACCCACCTTGTGAAATAGTTCATGGCAGTCAAGACCCACTTGTGTCCAGCACTAGAGGGAGGATTGATCATCCCTATGAAATCTAGGCCCCACTGCATGAATGGTTGCTCTACCTAAATAGGTTGTAGAGGCATGGCAGCCAAATGTTGTTTCCCATTGAAAAGTGCACACTTCTGGCACTTTCTTACCTAGGCATGGGTGTCCCTAAAAAGAGTAGGCCAAAAATAGCCAACTCTCATTATCTTTGTTGCAGTAACTCTAGGAGCAAAATGACCACCTGCTGGCCCATCATGGAACTCATACAGTATTTTATCATCCTAGTTTGGGTCAATGCATCTTAGAAGGACCCCAGAGAGATCTTTCCTAAACAATAGTCCATCAATCAAAACATAATGGAGAGACTGGAGCCTAAAGTACCTTCTTCCAGTCTTATCAAGACTCTGTGGGCACTCACTAATGAGAAGGAAATGCCTCAAGTCTAATGTCTAGTTCTTCATGACAGTTGGTTCTTCTGCTATGGTTGCATCGTGAATTAGCAAGCTATCTTCCTTATTTTACTTAAAGTCTATAGCAAGATGTTTGCATAGGCCTCTTTCCCTCACCAGCTTGGTGATCTTGATATCTACATCATACTCCATCACTTTGGTGATCCATCCTGCTCTCTTCTCATTTAGGTCTCGATTGGTCAAGAAATCCTTGACGCCAAGATGTGGGACCATGAGGTGAATCCTAGTATTAGACAACATATGCCTAAATTTCTTCAGGCTCCACACTACTGCCAAGACTTGCTTCTCTACATACATGTATTTGACTTCAAAATCCTCTAACCCTTGGCTAAAAAAAGCCAGTGGTTGCTCAAGGTCATCACCATTTGCTTGGGTAAGCATGGTAGAGATCACCTCTCCATTGCTAAAAGTGTAAAGGTTGAAGTCTTTGTTGAAGTCAAGGCTAATCAAAGTAGGATCCCAAGTTATGGCCTACTTAATGGCTTTAAAGCTATCTTTCCTTTGTGTTGTCCACTTGAACTCCTCACCCTTTTTTAGCATAGAGGTGAGGGGCTTGACTATCTCAGCGAAATTCAAAATGAATCTCCAAATGAAATTTATCCTGCCAAAGAAACTCTGCAGGCCTTTCTTGTGCTTTGGTAGGGACATCTCCAGGATAGAATGAACTCTCTCAGGGTCAATGGATAAGCCCTCCTTAGACACAATGTGGCCAAGGAGTTTCCCCTCATGAACAATAAACACACATTTCTTTGGATTAAGAGAGATGCCAAATTCCTTGCACCTATCAAAAATCTGCCTGAGGTGTTCCATGTGTTGGCTCACTTCCTTGGAGAATATCATCACATCATTGAGGTATACCAGCACATTGTTGTTTATCAAGCCTCCAAAAGCCATTTGCATGGCTTGCTAGAAGGTAGCAACAACATTAGATAGCTCGAATGGAATCTTCTTGTAGGCAAACATTCCCCATTTAGTGGTGAAGGTCGTTTTGTGATGGTCACTACCTTGCACCAAAATCTAATTATACCTTGAATAACCATCCAGGAGGGAAAAACACTCACTGCCTATTACCTTTTGAAGGATCTGCTCCATGCTTGGGAGGGGATAATGATCTTTTAAAGAGACTTTATTAAGGTCTCTGAAGTTGACACATAGCCTGATCTCTCCATTCTTCTTTCTAATAGGAACAAGATTGGCCAGCCAGGAGGAATGTTTGTTGGAAATATAATCTTAGACTCAATCAATTTGGCCAATTCCCTCTGCATGAGAGGCTCAATTGTCAGGTTGACAGGTCTCTACTTCTGTGTGACTGGCCTGGCACCTTCTTCTAATTTGATGGTGTGCTAGGCGAGTCTTGGGTCGAAGCCCTTCAAGTCACTATAATCCCATGCAAAAACATCTATGAATTCTTGACACAACAAAATGAAAGCTTGCCTTTCTTGAATCATGCAAACTTTTCCAAGCACAAGCAGCTTGTCCTTGAAGATCTCAACCTTTTTGTAATTCTCCTCTTTAGTTGTGATGCATGCCTTGTCATTTCTCAATTGGTCATCTCCATTGAAGATGCTCTCAAGCGTGACTAAACCTTTAGGGAGCTTATTGTTCTTCAACTGAACAATCTAATTGCCGTATTGCTGCTGCAACTTCACTTGGTTCTATGTTGCAAACTCAACTTCCTCATGTAGGAAGAAAGCTATTTGCTGGTCATTTTTGAAAACTTGCCAATTTGCAATGTTGTTGGGGACAGAGGGCTAAACTACCACCTTCAAGTGGCATGAACTATAGTCTTGACCTATTTCCTTGGAAACATCGAACTGAGCACCAATTGCTGCTAGCCTATCCACTTGTTTGTTCTACTCTCTAGGAATGGAGGTGATATTGAAAGCAAGGAAATATTCTACCAAGTCTTAGACCCTATGCTTGTAAGACTTCAGCAAGGAATTCTTGGTCAGATTTTGGCCTTTCACCTAATTTACAATCAGCTCACTATCTCCCAAAACTTGCAACTCCTTGATCCCTCTTTTTCTTATCCATTCTAGACCATGGATAAGGGAATCATATTTTACAACATTACTTGTGTAAGAGAATTAGAAATGGAAAGTTTAAAAGTACCTATCCTTTGAAGGGGAGACCAACATCGCCCCACCACTAGCTCCCAACTTACTTCTGGAACCATCAAAATATAGCTGCCATAGACTTAGGTCCTCTTGGCTTGCCTTCATGATATTTGGTATGAAGGTGCCCTCTTCATGCATGCAGTAGACTCCAAGGTTTGCTTCCTTTATGAACTTGTAAGGATCATGTTCGAAGTTATCATTTCCCCACTCATCCAAGAGTAGGTCTGCAACTCCTTCAAGAGCAGAGGATGGAGAATGGTCTATTTGGGACTCTTCTGGGTCAATAATGGTGTAACTAATATTCATAACCTTGGGCTAGTATGGTTCTAGATGGTCCTTTTAGAGTGGCTCAGATTCAATTTTTACCTTGGTCCCATACTTGGTTCTAAAAACTAGATATGACCAATTCACTGCTAGGTAACCACCTATCTTTGATGTGAAGTCCCTAGACAAGTAATTGTGAAATAAGGAGGAACATCCACTACCACTATATCATGGGGAATTGAGAAGGTTGGGCAAGCATGCAATGTCAAGCCTAAACCCTTCAAAATCCCAACTATTTTGTAGGTGTCCCATCTAGCTGTAGGACTTCTTTGTTTATCTCTTCATATTTTAGTCCCATCTTGTCAGCTATACACTTGGGCATCACTGAGGTACTATCCCCACTATCAATTATGCAATTGTGTACCAATAAATCCCCTATGACCAAGGATACATAGAAAGGGGGAGTTTTCTCTTCCTTCTTTACCTAACTTAAAGTGGAAGGCTATCCATTCATCATCAAGACATTATCAGTGCTTGCTGGGACAACTTGTTGATCCAGTTCATGTAATTCCTTCTTCAATATGTCCTTCTATCCTAGAAGAGACAATGAATCCAATAAAGATATTTTCATATGTAGCTTCTTCATCTAGTCCACTATATTGACCTAGGGACTGCCTCCCTTCAAGCTTTCTTTAGGGCTAATTCCAACTTGAGCTATAGGCTGAGGGGTTGAAGGTATGAATAGCTGTCTAAAGTTTGGGGCCTTCAAATTTGGGTGTGATGGAGAAGGTGATGCTACCGCTTGGGTGGTAGCTTGGGCTTCTCCCACTACTCTTCTCTTAAACCTTGTGTTGGTTACAACATAGCCAGCCTGATTGTCTGTAGCACCCACATAATTCACTAAATAAAATTCCCCTTCCAGATGATTCATCAGGGTAGAATTAGGCTGGGCTTGATTGCTACTCATGATGGGTTGCATTGAATGCTTGAAGACTTGAGGTTGAGTAGCTACCTGATTGTTTGCATTTTGGAAATAGCCCATCATCTCATTTGTATAAATAGCCTGTTCCTGACCATATCCCATGGTCAAACAACTTGGTTGTTCCTGTGTTAGATTGTTTTGAATAGGCATCATGACTTTAGAGGATGAAGGGGGGCCTAAGTTGTAGTTTTGAAATGGCCTGGTCTGAGTGAGCTAACCTTGTCCTTGATTATAGTTTTGGAAAGGGGGTCTAGGGGCTTGACCATAATGCTGGTAACCCTGATTCAGTTTGTTGCCTTGAGCTTGCTGCCTTTTGAGAGCTACAAGTTCATTTGACATGCTCTGCAATAGACTTTTAACCTCATGAAGCTCATTGGATAGAACAACATCTAGTTTCTCTATGGTAGGTAGAAGAGCTAATGTGGGAGTAACAGCCTGAATTGGAGGTAGGATTTCTGGGAACAGTGGCATGTGAGGTCTAGGGGCTATTTTCCTAGCCTATACAAAGCAATTTTTAGCTGCTATGGCTATGTCATATGTAGTTGGCAATATAGGCCCTCTCATGGATTGTATCATTATTGTAATATCATTGTTCAATGCCTTTAAATAATATAAGAAAGTGTAGCTAGGAGTCAGCCTTACCAGGATGGGGATTCTATCCCAAGTCTTCTGAAACTGCGTGTTGAAATCCTACATATATTTATGCGAAGCTTTCTTTATGGTTGTCAACTACTCAGCAAGCGAGAGCCATCGCTCTTCTCCCAAAAATGATTTGTCAATTAAGTACCTAATTCATTCCAAGAGTGGATTGAATTTATAGGCAAGGTCCCATACCAGTCAAGAGCTTTGCCTTTGAAAGACAATGCTAGCAATCTGATGGCGATATTTT
The DNA here is from genome assembly GCA_037957365.1 of Torreya grandis. Taxonomy (NCBI): domain Eukaryota; kingdom Viridiplantae; phylum Streptophyta; class Pinopsida; order Cupressales; family Taxaceae; genus Torreya; species Torreya grandis. The sequence continues at coordinate 6,304,278 of JARHVA010000255.1, read as the reverse complement.
CCTCTATTACATTATGAATATTGTAGAGATTAGAAATATTCCTAATATGTTTGACGACTGTAATGGTCCCTCTCCATTGAAAGAAGGCACATTTTTGAGGGCTATTCCCGAGATTGGATCATAATGTGGGAAGTTCAAGGGGATCTGACCACGAAAAGCCACAAAAGGCAATGCCATAGCTGGGATGGGCTGTAATTACAATTATACTACATATATGTCCCTTACAACAAGTCTAGGAGGGTGGCTTGTTGGATAAGGATGGGTCCTCTCAAACCTTACCCTTTTTACAGAGTTCAAAGGCAACTTAATGAAATCGAAAGGAACCCCTTTAGAAGCAGACCTTGTGGTGACTTTAGGCATAGAAAGTTAAGAAACTAGTATTGATTTGAAAATTGAACTCTTACCAGTGGAGTCACCAGATGCTAAAAATCTTTGATTTTCTATAATAGGACCAGCATCAATCTTGAAACCTTATTGAGTTGTCAAACTGTGTCCCACCGGGAGTGCCAAAATGATTGACGTCAAAGATTGCACCCTTGATAGGAGGCTGAGCTCCTACCTTCTCCTCACAACTATGGAAACTCATCTCTCACTTGTGGGACTAGCGAAGCTAGAAGGGAGAGTCTCTATATAAGGGCTAGCTCCCTTTGATGCATCATGTTCATTCCATCAAGTGCTAACACATACATATATATAGATATACTAGGGGTGAAAAGGGAGAAAGATTCAGGAAAACAAACTACTCTAAAGAGGTGATGCACCAAAATAAGTCAAACTTATCACATCCACTCTTGAAACTAGATAAACACATACATAAACTTTAGACTTGGCAGAAGGACCAAGCTGCTAGAAACTGGTGGGGAGGCTTTCATGAAAACACAAAAATAGAGATCCACCAAGGTGCTGTGAAATGCACATTGTAAGTAATTTCTTTGTTCTGCACTTCCAAATGTAGCTCTCCTCCTATCAGCTATAGAGATGGCACCTTGTAGACAACAGATAGGCTGGTGTTGAACCTGTGAAAGCATCAAGAAACAATGACTGAACACAAACAAACACTCAAGACATACTCAGATATATCTATCCAAGATAGAGGTAAAAACTACGTTTATTGATTTAGGTGGAAATTTTTCCAGGGTTATGCCTTATAAATGTGAAAGATCCTTTTTTAAATGACAAGTCCTCAATATATAGGAGAAGAAAGGAGGCCTTTTGGTGCCCCTTTTCTACAAGTAGCCCATTACATCCTCTCATTGGGAAGAGAAAGTTTCTCAAACATTAATGAACTATGCCCTTTGTCTATTTGTAAGGCCACTTATTTAAGATGATTTACATGGTTTGTCCACTCATAAATGTGAAATGGAGAAAATTGGTTGCACTGCTAGATGTTTGCATCTCAAATGGTCAATTCACAGGCACTATTTCACCTACTGGAGTCACTTCTCAAATTTGCACTTCCCTTCACCACTTAGACTACCTACCTATTCCATGCCTATCACTTTGTCCTTTCCCAATCTTGTCTCTTCTGGCTCCTTTGGCCCTCAGGGGTGAACTTCCAGTAGGTCGCTACATTTTTGGGCTCTCATGGTTAGTGCTCTCTCATTTTGAAAGCAAACAACTATTTTGCTTTGCTAATTTTAATGTTCATATGGCCGTCATCATTTTGAAAACCAACACCTAATTCACTTTGTTAATGTTGATGGCCTTCAGGGTGTCACCATCCCTGTCAAAATGTTAGTCAGGCCCTTCATTGGCTTTGCCACGAGCTTGCTTTCCTCGGCCCTCTCTATGGATCCTTTTGCTTGAAGTCCCTTTAGCCTTCAAAAGTGTCCCTTTGCTATTTTGGTTGAGAATCCCCCACAAGGGAACTTGCCCTTTAGGGTCCTTTGGTGGGTTGTTATATTCCTTTCGATTTTCTCTCGGGCTCCTGAGGGCTGTCCGTGCTTTGCATATTTTCCACGGGCTTTTATCCATAGACATTTTCCCACAGACAAAAAGTCTGCAAAAATTCTCCCTGGCCCCGGCCTTTGAAATAATTGTTCTTGAATTCCTTCAGACTTTTTGTTCGAAGGAATTTTAGACTTATCAAATTTAAACTTAAACAAATTTAGACTCACCTAGTTGCCTTTTCCTTTGAAGTACCTACCCTCCACTAGGGCAATTGAACTTTGGACTGCCCCTCAGCCAACTAGGCATACCCTTGAACCAAGTTGTTGAACCAAAATTGGTTCAACAGTTCAATGGTTCAACCATTGTGTGCCGATGAACTTGAACTGAGCCAACTGATTGAACTAGGCCAATGGACCAAGTGTTGAACCAAGCCATTGAACCAAAATTGGTTTAACAGTTCAATGGTTCAACCATTGCATGTTGATGAACCAAGGTGTTGAATATTAAACCACTCGCTTTAAACCAAGCCCGTTGAACTAAACCATTTGAACCAAGCCCGTTGAACCAAAATTGGTTCAATGATTCAATGGTTCAATGCTTGTTGAATCGAGATGTTGAACTGGAAGATGGACTTTTGAACCAAAGGTTATTGAGCCACTTGAACCAGGCCATGAACCAAACTCATGAACTTGTGCAACCTGAAAAATGACTGGCATGAATAGCAAGGGAAGAAGGGGACTAAAAATTTTGCTTGTGGGCAAAATTGGTCAACAATAGGTGTATATGTCTTGGTACCAAGGGGGATCTAGACTAATAATATCACATACCATCTCAAAATTTGGATATACATGAGCTAGTTGAAGAAGGTTTTCAATGATAAATTGATACCCTTTGACACTATTAACTATTGATATTATATACCCAATGGTTTCAATTACATCTACTAATTGATTATTGACTCTTGGTATCTACTCAAATTGAATAGTTTTAAAATACAGTTTGAGGTATAACTAGTTTGGTATTAATCAGTAGCCTAATTAATGATCATCTATGAATCCCCATATACCATTAAATTTTTAATGTTTTATTGTATAACGAGATAGATTCTTAAAACAAGTGCTTCATATTTAGCCATATTGTTGGTGTAGTGAAATCCAATGTGAAATGAATTGGGAATGAGATCCCTTTGTTGTGTGATGAATAAAATACCAACTCTAGATCCATGAGATGTGAATGAACTATCACAGTATAATTTTCATTGTTTAGTTTCAATAGGTACTTCTTCTAGGGTCAAGATTGACTCATCTGGGAAATAAAAAATGAGAGGCTTGGTGTTTTAAACACTAAAAAACTATACACTACGGTTTTAGGTGTCACATTACCCTTTAAACCACCCCTTGGCCCCTCTTTGATTGTATTACCCCTTTAACACACCCTTTCACCCATTTAACCCTTTAGATAATTTGATTATTTATTTACATTAGTTAAATTCTATTTCCACCTCACCTACACAAAACCATGGCTAACCTATTGACACCTAACCTAAAGACCATTTCTACCCTAGAATTTAATGTCTTAACTCCCTAAACTTCTTCTGCATGCATCGCAATGCATGCCTTTAGTAACCTTAGACCATTTCCTAACCTCTCAATCACTAATCATAAGTATAAATGGCTAATTTTAGTTATTTTGACCTTTTCTCCCTTCCCATCAATGGTTAACCCTTGACTGACGATGGTTGACTAGGACCATCGACAATTACATAACACTAGCCCAAGACTCATGCTCAAGAGGTTGAAATCATAGATGATGAAAGCTAAAATCATTGAGAACAAATGACTAATCACTCTTGGTGAACTAAATCTGAACTAGAATTAATCCAAAGACTTAGAAGACACCTCACCATCATTTTGTCCACATAGCTACAGGCTCCCAAGTGGCTCATCACCTCCACTCTAGAACTTTTTGAGGCCATCAAGCTACATAAAGATAAGTATATTACACTTATCATAAGTTAATTTATTTGGTTTTAATAAGTTTAGTACCTATACCTACTTTCACCTTTTCCCATATCCTCTTCATGTTGGATTTCTATAATTCCAAACACCCTCCCCTCCACCAAGCACCCTCTGACCACTCTCAACCATCTAGAGTACAAAAACCCTAAGTTTGCTACATATGAAACCTTACCTCTATATTCATGCCCCTTAAACAAATTCAAACAACCCTAAGAACTTTCTATAACCAATCCCAAAGCTCTTTCTTCACCCTAATTTGAGATTGTCAAAACCATAGTGACTATCAATGATCACCTTCGACCACCAATGGTCATTTGTCGACCATTGGTGATCATACCCTAATTACCCATGGTTACTAGTTACCACTAATAGTCACTATGTAAATAATTTTAACCAGAATAACAAGCTTATACTACCTACCAACCCCAACCAAAACCTTGTTTCTTAACCCTAGTCACTACACAAAGGTAGAAACAACAACATGAACATACCTAAACCACACCTTAATAGTTTAACATTTCCTTTTAATGTTATTTTGTTAAAACAAGAATTTATTTTGAAAAGTATTTATTTCTTTTGATTAATCACTTTCATTTATGTTATGTAACCTTTATTATTAGCATTTTCATAATATTAACTTGTCTAAAAGGTGGACTGATAACCTCCAAATAAGTCATGTACTTCTTGGATCTAGCTCACGTTAGGCAATCCACCCACCTACCTAACTAATCAAATATTTTCTACTTTCTCTCTTATTTATATGTCATCCTCCCAAGCCAAAGAGTAGTATCTACAACCATCTAGATCATGGAGCATTAAAACACATCTAGGTTCTTCTACCTCACCCTTCCTATTTAAGTTTTACTCTATTCTAAAACAAATAAGTGAAATTTTAGTGAAACATTATGGCACGCCCAGTGGGACCCTTGAGTCTTTTCTTAGGTTCATTAGTTTTTCCTTCTTGTTTTATGCTCTTTCAAATGAAATCAAAATTTCTTTTGGTATAAAATTAACCTTTTTACTTGCATCGTTAATTCATATAGCTTAATTAATCAAGTAAATTAATTGTAGCCTCACTTATTTGCATACACAAGACCAAACCACCTACACCAAATCAAACATCAAACACTGGGCATAAGGCCCATCTAGGGTTTCATCTAATAGTGTTAAACCTTCACCTTTGGCTATCTTACTTAGACATCATTACCAAGAGGAGAAACCAAAACTTAGTTATTTTAATGAGTATAATCTTTGGCAATTGGTATATCTTGGCTAAACACGTAACACCCTTATAGCTATGGTGTGTTGTGAGGGGGTAGGCCTTGATATCAAGCCATGTATTGATTCTAATAAAGATAATTTAGATAGCCTAACTACCTGAAACCAACCATAAACTTGTTTTCTAGTACCCACTCTACAAAACAAAGTTGAGACACATAATTTCAACTTAAGGCATAAGACACAAGAAAGACAAAAAGAACTATAGGATTTAAAGTGATTTAGTGTGTGTTTTATCTTCTTTGAATTTTTATTGTATTCTCTTTATTTAAGTTGTGAGGAATCTAACTCCCATTAGAAACCTTCTACCATCTTGCCTTCATCTACCTCATATAAATTGCCTTGTTCAATGGGGATCCCTCCTATATTTTCTCTAGGGGATCCTAAATTTTTTAGATTCCTAGAAGATAACCCTCTTACCTTAAGGTTTTACCTTGCATCACGAGCCACTTGTGCTCCCAACCTTACCTACAATCAACCCAACCTCACCTATAATCAACCTAACCTTACCTATGATGAACCCAACCTCACCTATAATCAACTCGAACTCACCTACAATCAACCCAACCTCACCTGCAACCAAACCAACCTTACCTAAAATCAATCCAATTTATAACCAACAACCTCTCAACAACCATTTGATTATCATCATAACCAATGAATAACCTTTCAACACCTATTTGACCTTTATCATAACCCACCTCAACTACACCTATCTCAACCTCACCAATCTTCAGGTTATCAACCCTAAATACCATATCAATTACCTCAATCTCATCAAACTTTAAACTACCTACCCTAGCCATCATATCAATGATCTAAACCCCCTTTGTGGCAACCCTCTTTATCTCAAAACCAAGACATGGTATATCCTCTTAGCCATCCAACTAACAAATATCAATCAAACCTATCAAAATAACCCACCTTATCAACCTTATCAACCTTACCCAACCAACTTACCTTATCAACCTTAGCAACATTATCAAATCAAACTAACAACTATCAACCAACCTTCTCAAACCCATTAATTTTATCAAACCTACCAAACTTTCTAAACCAACCTATCCTATCAAACCCATCAAAACAACCTACCTTATCAACCTTACCCAACCTATAAAACCAACCAATCTTATCAAACCTACCCAACCTATCAAGTCAATCAAATTAATTTAAACAATCAACTTTATCAAACCAACCAATTAATTCTCAACCCAAACAACCATTGGTGCGCCCTCTTCCTAGGTAGTATACCCTATTGGGGAATTATATGAATCAATCCTTGACAAAATGTTGGAGGCTTTTGTCATTAGAATTTCTCAAATCAATCCCATCAATCATTATCTTCCAAAACCAATTTGGTTTATAGAGAATAATTTTTGTGCTTATCATTGCATAAATAGATATTTGGTTGATAGATGCCAGTCTTTTAAGATGTTTGTCCAAAACATTAATGATCAAAAGGAGGTCCCAAAGGATATCCTTCATGTTCCTCCTAACCTATTTTTTAATGTATTTAATCAATCAATCATTGAACCTATTTTTTTACCCATTATTGTGCAAACCCATAATCAAAACCCTCAACACAATGAGGCCTATCCATTAGATTTGGTCCTTAGTGAACTTATAACTAAATAAACCATAATCAAAACCCCACCCAATCCACTTATTGAACAAGTGAAACCTTCCCAACTTACTTTTGAAATCATCACCAAGGAAGAATCAACCTTAACCCAACCACTTATTTACCAAGTGAAACCTTCTCAATTTTACTATGAAACCACAAATAAGGAAACCAACCTACCCCTTCCACTTCCCCTTTTATTGGATCAACCTCAAACCAACGTACCTCTTCCACTTCATATTTTAGTGGATCAACCTCCAACCAATGTATCCTTTCCACTTCCTATTTTAGTGAAGCAAACCCCAACTCAAACTACCTCGACAAAAGCCAACCCAACCTCACCTATAGCCAACCCAACCTCAACCACAACCAAGTCAATCCAATTCCTCTATAACCTACTAATTTTGCATCTACCTAATGCCATTGTCTTTGATTTGATTCATTTTAGAATAGGGTAAAATATTTATCATCTTACCTCACTAAACAAGCCAAAAAAACAAGCAAACCAAACTGACAAACTAAATCAACCATCCAAACTACCTTCCTAAACCAATCAAACCAACATATAAACCAAATCAATCAACCATAGTCAACCCAAGTTTTTATCCAACCCCAACCAAATCATTTATTAACCTAAACCAAAATGAACCCTTCATTTATTATTTCTTAAATAAAAGTATCAACTCCCCTTTTATCTAATCTACCCACACCATACCTAAGCTCATTCATTAAGATAATCAGACATTCTTGTCCAACCTATCTTTGTTCTAGGATGGTGTTACCAACATCATTACGAGACCCCAAACCTACCCAAATCTGACCTAATAACATTTCCCTCACCTTAATATCATAGAGTAAATCCCTCTTGAACCACCGCCTATAACTTGAACTCCAACTAACAACTAAAAACTAAAAACTAATAACTAACAACCCTTGGGAGGTAGGTGAATTCATCTCCATCCCTCTTAAACCCTCTTTACTAACCAACATCTTCACTTGGAGCCTTTTTTCCACCTCAACCATTCATGGAAAAAGAAACTAGAGGAACTCTCCCTCCAAAATAATTTCACCATTCCCATCAACCCAACCTCACTTTGCCAAGATTAACACCAACATAAGACCTTAACCAACTCTTGGTAATTATACATCAACCTAGCCTAGCCTAGCCTAGCACCAAACCAACCTTAATCCAACCTTGAGCTCAACCAACATTTAAACTAACCTTAGAAAAATCTTCAACTTTAAACCATGCCTTAAGACCTCTTCTACCCTTAAACCTCAATTGACACCAGTCGATGGTGAACCACTATTGATCAACCGATGAATACCATCAATCACTATCATAACTAAATCCTAACTCGAACCTTGCCCTTTCACCCAAAAATGACTAAACTAGCTTAGCAAATCTTACCAAAACACCATTGCAGCCAAACAAGCCTCAGTACCATTGCCTAACCAACCTTGCCTCTTGCTTTTATCAATCTTTAATCTTTTCCACATCTAATCTAGTGTTGAAAAGTAATTTGGGGACCTCTTCATTCTTGATTGACTCAAACTATTTACATGTAAATGTGGATCTAGGGCATATCTAAACCTAAACCCCTCAATGCTTTGCATTTGTGTCTATTCTTTTGTTAAACCAAGTTTTTAATCATATTGTGTCTAGCTTAAGTTCATCCCTTATTTTCATCCACCTTCATTTCCTTATTTTAAGGACAACTGATTCAAATAGGATCATGTGATTATTTGTCATAACCTTAGCCTAATCCTAAACATGGGTACCATGGCTCTACTCATGACATGATTATTATTGACACCTTTTATCCCTTATAAGATGAATTCCCATGGTCATTTTCACGTAAACCTCTTTCACCCATTATTAACCTTCTTGTGCTATGTTTTTACCTCCATAAAGGAAAGCCTTAGGCCTATATAGACTAGTCCATGTCTAATCCAACATAAAATAAATTTGGTATACCAAATATCACTTGGGTCAAAAATATCTAGCATGCAAACTACTCCTTTGAAGGAAAATTACCCAAATCTATCAAAAATTTCTTAATAAGGTAGACTAATCCCTCGAAAGACAACTATCAAAATAAATAAATCCAAATCTTAGACCACTCCCTTGAAGGATAGCTAAGTCAAAATTTTGTTAAGCAAATAATCACTTGGAATCTTCCTGTATCGATCAACTTCCTAAACCCATCAAACAAAATCATCATAATACCTTAAGTCAAATGTCAAAATTCACAATAAATTAATCCCAAGAAATCTTTAATATACTTTCCACGCCATTTTTAGACTTCTTGCATTGATCAATCTACACCAAACTTAGAGCATGGACTTTTCTATAATGGTTCCTAGGTCACCTACAGAAGGGGCAAGCCATCCCCACAATAAAATTACACTACCATCGATTCACCTATTTCATCCATGTCCCCTTTTACCCCCTCTAAAAATCAAAGGATTTTAAGCTTACTTGACACTATGTGATCAAGTTATTTCTTTTAGCTAAATGAACTAACAACAATATAAAGCATGAAAGGGACTTAGGTTCATAAACCCATCCACCTTGCCATTTTGGTATTTGTCAATATAAGTATTTAGCATCCACCTTATACTTTCATGACCACTTGTTTAAAGGGTGTGTGTCTCTCCCTTTTGAGTCATTGAAAGACCCACCTACCTGACTTACACCCTTTATCCAACCAAGTGGTCCATCAAATTGGGCAACCAATTTGAGCACCACCCAACCAACCAATTTTATATTTAACCAACCACCACACCAAAACCATGAAACTATTGGAGAATAACTTATTCTCCATAAACCATACACCTATTAGAGAGCACCTTATTCTCTAACCAACTAACCAACTAAATAACCTCACTTTGGTCATTTTGGCCTACCTTTGACACTTTTTTTGACCACCCTTGCCTTGGTCATTTTGACCGCACTGACTACCTTGCCATACTTTACAACCTTATAACAATGTGCTACTTTTATGCACTGATCATTTAGGTTCTTCAAAGCATGACCCATTTGCATTCCAAACACCTATGACCTATTTCATTTTCATAAGATCACCTAATGTTTTGGATCCTTGTGAATCCAAACACTTAGCCTAAAAAACTTGAGTTTATAGGAGTAACCCATATTAGTTATGCCTAATGTTGTGGCCTAGTTACCCTATCACTTGTCCTTCTAGTGTCAAACCTATTTTACCAAGTACCTCAACTATGGTAGCCTAGTCCATGTGCAATCTATGCTATCACACTTAGTCACATTCTTTGCACTTATTCACGCTTACATATCCAACCAACCAACCCTACCACCCACCTATCTAACTCATCAAACTCACACCCAATTCTATTTTACCTCATCAATTCTTAGTTTGAGGGGGAACACCTCCTCCCATACTTGGGGCATCTAACCTTCTATCAACCATTTATTTTTGTTTTGTAGCTTGTTGACACAAACTACATAACAAAAAAGGGCAAAATGTACATACTAAAAACCATACACTATGGTTCTAGGTGTCACATTAACCTTTAAATCACCCCTTGGCCCCTCTTTGATTATATTAGATTTTTAACACACCCATTCACCCTTTTAGCTAATTTAATTATTTAATTAAATTAGTTAAATCTTATTTCTACCTCACCTACCCAAACCCATGGCTAACCTATTGACACTTAGCCTAACGACCATTTCTAACTTGGCATTTAATGTCTTAACTCCTTAGACTTTTACATGTATCCTAATGCATGCCTTTAGTAACCTCAAACAATTTCCTAACCTCTCAACCACTAATCATAAGTACAAATGGCTAATTTTATCCATTTTGATATTTTCTCACTGACCATCGATGGTTGACCCTCAACTGGCAGTGGTTGACTAGGACCGTCGATGGTTATATAACATTAGCCTAAGACCCATGCTTGAGACGTTGAAATCATGGATGATGAAATCTAGAATCATTGAGAGCAAATGACTAATCACTCTTGGAAAACCAGAGCTAAACTAGAACCAGTCTAGAGACTTAGAAGGCACATCATCTTCTCAACACCAAGGATTTGAATACCGTCATTCTGTTCATATAGTTCCAGGCTCCCAAGTGGCTCATTGCCTCTACTTCAAGAATTCTTGAGGCCATAAATATATATAAAGATAAGTATATTACACTTACCATGAGTTAAGTTATTTAGTTTTAATAAGTTTAGTGCCTGTACCTACTTTTACCTTTTCCCATATCCTCTTCATGTTAGAGTATTGAAACTCCAAACACCTTCCTCTTCACCAAGCACCCTATGACCACTCTCAACCATCTGGAGTACCAAAACCTTAAGCTTTTTACCTTTAAAACATTACCTCTACCTTCACACCCCTTAACCAACCTCAAAAAACCCTAAGAACCTTTTTATAACCAAGCCTAAAGCCCTTTCTTCACCCTAAGTCAAGACTATCAAAACCATAGTGACCATTGATGATCACCTTTGACTGCCAATGGTCATATGTCAATCGACAATGGTCATACCCTAACTACCTATGGTTACCAGTAACTGCTGATAGTCATCGTGTAAATAATTTTAACCAAAACATCAAGATTATATGACCTACCGACCCCAACCAAAACCTTATTTCTTAACCACAGTCACTACACAAAGCCAAAAATAATAACTTGACCATACCTAAATGACACCTTAATATTTTAACATTTCCTTTTAATGTTATTTTGTTAAAACAAGCATTTATTTTGAAAAGTATTTATTTATTTTGATTAATTACTTTCATTTATATTACCCAACCTTTCTTATCAACATTTTCATAACATTAACTTGTCTAAAAGGTGGATTGACAACATCTAAGGAAGTCATGTACTTCTTGGATCTATCTCACGCTAGGCAATCCACCCACCTACCTAGCTAATCAACCATTTTCTAGTTTCTCTCTTATTTTCAAGTCATCCTCCCAAGACAAATATGAGTATCTACAACCATCTATATTATGGAGTGTAAACCAAATCTAGGTTCTTCTACCTCACCCTTCTTTAAGTTTTACTCTCTTCTAAAGAAAATAAGTGATTTTTTTGTGAAACAGGTGTTAAATAAAGGATCCTCATCAACTTGATCTATAAGGAATTGCCCCTTAATGTATTTATATTATAATAATCAACCTCAAACTCACTTAGTAATATTACCCACTTAGACATGAAACCTATTAAAGTTGCCTTAGATGATAAATATTTGAGGGGATCAATCTTGACTATAATAATGGTCTTGTTATTTAACATGTAGTGACATAGATTTTGTGAAGCGAACACCATTTTTAAATAAGAATTTTTTATTGGTGAATAATTATGTTCATAAGCTACAAGTGTCCTACTCAAATAGTAAACTGTGTGATCCTTGTCCTATTTATCACGATGAGCCAAAAGTGCCCCTAATGCATGTTTTATTGCTGATATGAAAAGGAGCAATGGGTTACTTAGTGTAGGTGGGGTCAATATTAACATATTGGCCAAATAGTTATTTAGGTATTCAAAATCTTACTAAAAACATGAACCCCATTGAAATGTGACACCCTTCTTTAAAAGGTGAGTAAAAGGATGACACTTATATGCTAGTTGTGAAATGAACTGATGAATGGACTAGATTTTGACCTGTAGGTTATGGACTAGATTCAAATTAGGAGGAATTTATATAATAAATTTAACCTTAGTGAGATCAACTTTGATTCCTCTTTATGTCACAATAAATCTTAATAATTTCCCAAAAGTGATACCAAAAATGCATTTATTAAGATTGAGGTGTAATTTATATTCACGAAGTCTCTAAAATATTCTTTGTGTAACTTCAAGTTGTCTTGTATATGTCTTTGACTTGGCTAAGATGTCATCCACATAATCCTCAATAATATCATGAATCATGTCATGGAAGATGATAGTCATGCCACATTGGTAAGTTGTACTAACATTATTCAAGCCAAATGGCATGACTTAATAACAAAATTTCCCCCACAGAGTGGTGAATGCTATTTCATGTTGGTATTCACATGTAATATTTATCTGATTATATCTTGAGAAACAATCCATGAGGGACAACACATCATATATTTCCATTGATTTGACTATCATTTCTATGTTTGGCAAAGGGAAGTCATCCTTAGGGAATACTTTATTAATATCTCTAAAATGAATACGTAAATGAATTCCCTATGGTTTATTACTTACTATAAAAATGCTTGGAATCCACTATGAGTAATTAAAATTTTTAATGAAACCTATTTTTGATAGTTTTTCTAGCTCTTTGTTAACTAGGACAACATTACATGGATGCATTTTCTACAACTTCTAGTTGATCAATTTAGCTTCTAGATGTAAAACAAGCTGATGTACAACCAAATATTGGTCTAAACCCAACATGGTCATATAAGACCATGCAAATATGTCAATGAATTACTTCAAGATAATAATAATGAATTCACATGTTTTATTAGTGAGGGACATGCCAAATTAAATTATTTTTGGATCATCATAAGTTCCAATATTTACTTCCATATTACCTTCCACAAGGAGTGTAGAACCATCTTCAAGAATATTCCATAATGAAAAAATTATCTTATTCAATTACTTGTGAGCCACATGTCTCACCCATGTAATAAGAATCAAAATTATCCATGACTGATAGTGTCTAATTAACAAACTATTCTGAAAAGTCCCAAACCAATTGTTCAAAGACTCTTTGTTCCTCTAAATTGATATTAGAACCAACTGTAATACTTGGCCTTGGAGGACATTGAGCTTCCTGAGGAGGTAAGTGAACTTCCCCATCCTAGGGTATTTAAAACAAGTTTTCACCCATGGACTTGTATTTTTATTTACTTTTTCCTTGATACAAAGGCACCTCAAAGAGGTTTTCACTAGAGGATCTTGATGTTTTAATTTTTTCATGACCAAGGAAGTTCACTTGCTCTCTAAAGTAGGTAGTAGGGTCCAATGTGAATTCAAACCCTATTTATGATCACCAAATAGAAACTCATCTTTGAGACTCATGACCTTGATAATTGACACTTCATTTTGAAATTCATATAATGGTATAATATAATCTTGCTGGTCTCAATCAATTAGGTTGGGATAATAAAGGGAAATGACAGAATGTGCTGTTATGGTAAGAATGGCACTGGTATGAAATAAATTGGCATTGACAATCTCATTGTATGTAATTTAATGGGATGTTATTTCATTTATAAGAGTTTATTCATCATTCAATAAAGTAGTATCAATTTTTAAATATTTGGGGTCACCCCCAGGTAGTGTGAATCCAAGACCTCAATTTCTTATATGTTTTTTCGTAGGGACAGTTCAAGAATGCCTTATGATTTTATCCCAAATTTTTCCCTTATATTATAGATTGTCCATGATTATATTAGGAATGGGGTATTTATCACTTTGAAAATAAGTAGCAAAACCATCACCATATAACCAAGACCCTTCATAAATGGTAGGTTGATCTTGGTTTGGTGACATATCTTTTATAGATACAAGTAACTGTTTCTGATGAGAATTGATATTATTTTGCCATACCATGTGGTTCTTGCCAAGGGTTGTGGTAGGTTTAGGTATTCCATAGGATTTAGGGTACTTGGACAATTTACCAATGTGGAAAACATCCTAAATATTATATGTGGCAATGATGGCCTCTTCAATGGTAAGGTGAAAGGAAATTGATATAGGAGGTGGATTATAAGAAGTGGACACAAGGTTATTAGGGTCAATGTAATTAAATTTTTGAGACTTGGAAACTATTTGTTTATCCTTCTTGCCTACAAATTTAGTGCTAGGATAATAATTGTAGTTCCCATACTCAGCTTCTAGGTTCTTATAATACTAGTATGGCTATAAATAGTTAAGAATAATGACCTCTAATCTAGAATGAGGGAGTTTGATACATTGGTGTAATGTGGAAGGGACTAATTTTACTTCATTTATCCAAGGATTACCACGAAGTATATTATAGGGTAACTTTATATCAATGACATGGCAAAGGGTGTCATGGGTGATAGACCCAACCATGATAGGTAGACAAATGATACCTAAAGATTCCCTTTCTACATTATCATAGGATTTAATTATGATGGTATATGGATACATATCTAATACCATATATCCCAAATGTTGGATCAATTTAAATGAAGCTATATTCAACCCTAAACCATTGTCTATGAGAACCTACTTAAATTTGTGGTGGGAAATGATGGATTCAATATATAAAGGATTATTATGTAGGGGATCAAGGGATGATGTATCACTTTGATCAAATGTAAGTAATTTTATTGGGGATAAAAACCCCACAAGAACTTTAAATTAGGTAGGATCAATGTCTTTGGGTACTTTGGACTATTGGATAAGGTCATTCAATATTATCTTTTGAACTTCAGATGTATGTAAGATATCTATGATGGAAATTTGTGTGAGGGTTTTGCTTAATTGATCACCAATATCATACTACTTCTCAATAGAAGGGTGAGATGGATTATTTTTAGAAGGTGTATAGTCTTGAATGGGATTAGTATTAGAGGAAGGAAAATGGCCTTGTAGGGTAACTCTTGGATGTCTAGTTATGACTGCATAATTTTTATTGGGAGGAAATTACTTGAATTAGAATAATTAGGTAGAGGTATAGGAATGTAATTAATGAAGGTCAAGGTGAAATTAAGTTGATTTGAATTTGTGTGGAATTACCTAAAGACAAAGGTTGATGTCCCAAAATAGGATAAATAACACTCTGATGAGTGTTAAATAATGTATGAGGAATGAATTTAATAGTAATAATGTAGTAACTTGTAACACACCCTATGACATTTATATAATCTTATGAGACATTGTGATAACCAATTTGGTTGGATTTGGTATCATGATATTGATTATGATTTCATTGGTTCTTATTTTGGCATTATGCATTTTTTAATTGTGACCCTGGCCCTTATTCTGATTATCCCTTTATTATTGATTATTATGCTTTGGAAAGGGATCTTTGTAGATACCCATATCTTAGTTGTTATTAGAAGGTATTTTCTCCATTTTTGAGTAGATATTGGATAAAATGCATGATTTTAACACATCTATAGATTGTGTGGTCAATAACATAATGACAATCACAATACTCATTCTCTCGATACCATGATGGATTGGGTTGACCCTTTAGAAAGGGTTTTAAAACTAGCCAAATAATCATATTAGCTACAACTAATTTGTGAAACACTGCTTCAATGGACTCTCCAAGGTTACTACAAATTATATTTTTTAAGTGTCCCCTTCATGGGGAGATCTTTGTAGCATGAGTCATGGATTAGGTGGGGTATTTTGGATAGGTGGTGGCTGCACCATTTTCAAATGTCTTGCTTTTGTGACCCCATTACCAATCATGTTTTATTTTTATTAAAGGTCTTAGGTTTTTCATTTATGCTTGTTTGAATTGGTGCTTGAGTTTTGGTTAGTGGTTGGGCTTGAGAGTATATCTTAACTAAAACTTTATCAATAAGTGCTTTTTCAATATACACCCCCTTGTCAATGATCTCTTTAAATGTGTTTGCAAAATATTATAGGAAACTTAAACATTTAGGTTATGTGAAAAAATACCAATTAACTATTTATCTAAAAAATTGTGTGAAAATGGATTTACTAAGGCTCTCCATCTTTGTAAATTTTTTTAGAAGATTTCTCTACCATGCTACTTAGAATTATGTAAATCAACTACCTTCAACACATGCTCTATGATTTAGGAGAAGTGATTGAATTGTTTTTGTGATAGGTCATCAAAAGTGGTTACTAATCCTTTTGGAAATTTGAGGAACCACTCCAAGGCTTGTCTACCCAAAGCACATGAAAAAAATTAAAGCAAATAGATATTGTTGAAAGCTACCTCTTGAAACATGACAAAAAATGCCTATAAAGACTCTATTGGATAACCTTTCCCTTTACATTTGTCAAAATTTGGTAGTTTTAAATGAGGTGAGAAAGGTACTTGAAGAAACCTTAGGTTAAAAGGGTAGGGGCATATTTCATCAAATTTATAATTTTTGCTTTGGTTACCTGTTTGAAGTTCTGAGACTATTTCCTTTATCTTATTCCACTCTTGGATATTGGGATCACTTTATGATGGAAGGAAGGTATTTTTTTGGGTATTCATGGATTAATGGGTTTTTTTGGGATTGGCATAAGTAGGGATGGATCCCCTTTGTGTAGTTATATTAGTCATATTCACCCTATAGCCTAAATTTTAAGTTTTATAAGGGATTTGTTATTAGTTCAGATTTGGATGGGAATTGGTAAGGCACTATTGATTTAGAGGAATCTATCATTGATTCCAATTTATCTAATATCATGAACTAAATGGGATCTACTATTGGTTCATAATAAACTATTATTTTTGTAAATTAGAAGAGGCAAGCAATATATGTTGTGGACTACTCACTACTTATTGTGGTGGTGGAGTGTTTATAACTTGCTATTACAAATTGTTAGACACTTTTTTCACATTAGAAAGGACTTCTTGGTGATTGAAAAAGGTATGCTACATTTTAAGTGTAATTTTTTATGAAGCATTCATTGTAATTACCCATTCAAAAAGAGCGAATGGATATACATTAGATGTAGAATTGGCTTAGGGTGGTTGTGGTTGTTCAAATGACTAGTTTTGGTCTATAAATTTGGTATTACTAAATGATGTTTCTGATATATAAATCATCAAATTAGTTACAATTTGTATCATGGAAGCAATAATTTATCTATGTTGGGATGGGTCAACAAGTTGCCCTTTCCCTTTGCTAGACAATGTGATAGTTGGTTTTGAACTTTGGGTAAGATGTTGACTTTGACTAATGGTTATTATTTGAGGTAACTCCTCTACTCAAAAAAGGATACATAATTTATCTAAGGGGAAGTTAAGTGGGAGATTAGCTCTAGATTCTAGCAGTCTTAGGAGTGCCTCATTTTTATCTTCCATATTTTGATTTTAAAATTGGCCTTGATTAATTCTTGCAATGGGAGAGAGGTATTAAAACCCAAGTGGGTGGTTTTCCCCATCCATACAATTTTTCATAATTCCTAAGGTGTCCATAAGGATCTTATAAGTTTTACTCCTCAAAACTAGGGTTGTAAGAGGTTCAGCTACAAGTGTATCTAAACATTATTGAAATGGTACTTGGATTTAAGAAGGGTTCAACCTTTGTTGGTCTTTGACTCTAACTTTAGAATTGAAATAAAAATAAGATCAAATGGTTTTTTATTTTTAGAATTAGATTGTCATAAGAAACCTAAGTTTGAATCCAAAATCGAATG
This sequence comes from Torreya grandis, assembly GCA_037957365.1. Taxonomy (NCBI): domain Eukaryota; kingdom Viridiplantae; phylum Streptophyta; class Pinopsida; order Cupressales; family Taxaceae; genus Torreya; species Torreya grandis. The sequence goes on along the minus strand of JARHVA010000255.1, from coordinate 6,286,129 downwards.
GACAACATAATGATGCCAACTGAGATAAAAGTTTTTTCCAATTGGAAGGTGTAATTCCACAAAATGTAAGAAGGATGGTTTTGGAAAGTGGGAAGCACAACACCTTAGTGTGTGAATATTTGAAAACATGTTTTTGGACATTAGTTCTTTAGGACTTGACATACTTGTTAGGTGTGGTTTTAAACAAAAAATTGATTTTTGAAAAAACACTCAAGTAATCATGGATGTACCTTAGAAACTGACACAAGATTATGACATAATCACTAATCCTTTTGATATAGTCACCTTTGAGAGGTTTTAAAAGTTTAATGATTCATTAAGTGATTAAAATAAATTATGGTGGAATTCTAATTTCACCCTTTTCTCAAAGGTCTGTATGAAAAGATAATCTTTAGGGGATGATAATTTTTCATCCTTACATCAATCAAAATTATGTGGTAAAAATGACTTTTATATTAAAGTTTTCATTTAGATTTATAGATGGTCCCCAAAGGGTATGAATCTATAAATTGGAGGGTGAGACTCAACATGCTATTCTTCAAAGGGTCTAGTCCCTTTGTGACCACTTCATCTATAAGATTTTAGTGAAGTACTATTGCTTGAGTCAAGCTTCAAGGGATATTCCAGCTAAGATACCATTTTCATAGCCTCAATTTATATACCCTATTAGATAATAGGGTTGGTATGAATATTGGGTAAAGACATCCTAGTCACCATTCCCTAAGAACTCACATGAAGGTGATGAAGTCCACCCTATACAATAAAAAAATTAAAAAATGGGAAAATATGTTTATTTATGATTTTTAAGACCCCAAAAATGAATAAGATAAAAGTGTAATCTAAAAAATATTTTAGGTAGATAAGAAGCAAGTAAACTATGTTTTTTTGGTCACTCAGGATCCCTAAAAGGGGCAAGGGGAGAGCATAGACAAAATAGTATATAAATAAGAAATGAATAAAAAATAGCTTAAGTAAATGATGAAATACAAGTGCTTTTAGAAGCATTAAATCAAAGTGTATGCTCATTGTTAAATACCAAATAGAAAGATGAATGAAGCTTTCTTTGTTAATAATGTAAAACAACCTTTCAATATATCAAAAACCATAACAAAATAGGTTAAGAGTTTAAAAAATGATTTTGGCTATCGAAGGAAGTTAGGTTTATGTAGTTTTTAAGCCTCAATAAATATCACACATAGTGATCTTATGGTTGTGCAGGATTATCTCACTAATTATAGATAAATATAATTATTCTAAAATGAAACAAAGATATAGTTTTGGTGACCTAGTTGATTAATAGGATAACCTCACCATTATACAGGATGAGTTCACTTTTTCAATAAATAACACCACAAAAACATAATTAAATTTGAGAAAACTCACTAATTAGCATGTTAATATCACCATCTTTATATCAATACCATTGATTGGCAAGTCAATCTCACTAAAATCAAGAAAACATTGTGAAGTTAGTAACATAAAATTTCTATTCAATAAGATGATATCAATGATTCATACATCAAGAAAACTAATGTACTAGTCAATCCCACTGATTACAAGAAAATATAGTGAAGTTGATAATGAAAAATCACCATTCAATAGGATGATCTTTTTGATTCATAGGTCAAGCTCATTGATGTGTAGGTTAATCCCACTAATTAAAAGAAAATATAATGAAGCTGGTAACACAAATTTTTCATTCAGTAGGAGAATCTCACTGATTTATAGGTCAATTTCATCAATGTGTAGGTCAATCCTACCAACCTATTTAAATACACATAGAGCATAGAGAATAATACAAGGTAATATCATTGATATGCAAGTCAATATCGCCATTCATGGGAGTGACCTCACTGATTATCAGTGCAATCTTACTGATAAGTAGAAGATAGAACACGAAAAAATTAGAAGAAAAAAATTAGAGTCAAATAATAGTTTGATCTTGTAATCAAAAGAATAAGAATGCCTAAAAAGATATTTTTGGGGTGTGTGGTCCCATAGGGCATGCTAAATATAAACCAAGAATATAAGAAGGGTTAGTTTATTTTTTAATATTCAAAATATAAACAAAATCATGAAACACAACTCCTCAAGCATGGATACTTAGATTGGGCAAGGTTTATGAAATAAAAATAAATGGAAAGCATAAACAAGTAGACTTATACCTTCCTCATGAAATCTCCTTCAAAGTTGGCTCACATACATGATTGGCCCCCAATATAGAGCTCAAAGTCTTTATAAATGTTGTGGTATAAGATCCATCAACATCTCCCCAATCACTATCTAGTATTGGTTTATGGATTAGTTGGAACAGAATAGGTGAATCTTGTGGTTGATTTTTGTAGAGTTTCTTTGCACAATCAAGCTTAATTTTGGTTTATGGTGGCCCTTGTATTTATAGGCTTGGTAAAATGATAAGGACCATCCATCTCTAGATTAAGATCAAGGGCCTAAGATTATTCCAATTTGGTAGACCAAATACATTCAATTTTGGAGTTAATATTGTAATTAATAAGCATGGCTCAACATTCTTGATATTTGTTGTATTTACATGGATATTTTAGATTCTTGAATTTTGTGACCAATGATGTCACTTTTAGATTTTTTTTGAAATTTGAATTTCAAAAATTATATATTCATCAAATTACCATGGATTTTTCACTTAACCATTTAATTGAATTTACTTAGTTTAATAATCTTGACTACCCTTTTTACAATTCTTGGAATTTGATAAGTTGTCATACATAATTGGTCAAAAATGTCAATTTACCAGGTCACAAGTTGATTGGAGATGAATTAAAATTAGGTGATGATTTCATATAATGAATTTACCCAATTAGGGATGCATAAATATACTTTAAAAATTATACATGACATGTGCAGATAAATCAGAGCATTTTCATTGTATTTGGTCTAGCCTATACATTATTGAGGGAAGTCATTCTAAGTTGTAATTTTGACATGAAAGTGGTAAAAATTGGATGTCTAAAGTACCTAATAGTTTATATCTCCATCACCTTAAAATGGGGGAATATATGTGGGAACATGTCATACAATCACAACCTCCACATTATTCACAATTTCCATATCTCAATGGGGTCATGTCACAAAGACATAAACTCCACACACACTTTTTCAACATTTTCAAAATTTAGTGGGGGCATGTCATAAAAACATGACCTCCACACTTATACATTGACTCAATATCTCCATATTTTAGTGGGAGCATGTCATAAAAAACATGATATGCACACTTATACACTTCCCCAGTATCTCCATATTTTAGTTGGAGCATTTCATAAGAACATTACCTCCACACTTGCACAAACTCCACTTTAGTTTTATGATTCATATATACACTTGGGTTAGAATTTTATAGATTACATAGATTTTTCATGGATTTAAAATAGTGTTTTTATATTTATGACACATATAATCAAACTTAGACATATTAGAGGTTCATATTCCATGTTATTACAGCAAAAAATTTCAAAAATTACCAATTATATTATTCATTAGGATGCACTGATTACACTAGGATGTATTGTTATTGACCCTTTTCTAATATAAAAATTAGTTCATTTTATAGGTTGAGGTGATTAAATTATTCAACTTCATCATATTTATAAGTTCGAGTGATTATATAATCAAATATCACCAAATTTATAGGATGAGTTGATCAAACACTCAAACTCACTATATTACATATTCACACTTGAGTTGTGTAATTGAGATATACTGATCTCAATGGCCATGTCTAGACTCATCTTTACACCAGATTGAGGGAATAATACCTTCCAATATTCCTCTTCAAAATATCTAAGGTTTAGGTCTAAATATCTTCCAGATCTAATGCTTCATAAAGAATATCTTTACCAAGTCAAAGCATCAAGAGGAAACATGGTTGTATTGATAGACAAGTGTACTCTTTCCTTGCTCTCTTTCTTTTAAAGCATTTCAATAATTTAAAATTTTAGTTTATATGCATTAATTTATACTATAACATGATATTAGTTATAATTAATACACTAAAAAATCACTCAACGTGGGCTCAAACAAAGGCAAGGTGTGTTGTACACACACCCAAGTATGTATTTATTTACTTTAAACTAGTAATTTCCCCCTTATGCATTACTATATTAAAGGAGGGGAAAATGTAGATACTAAAACTAAATATTTACAACATCTTAGTATTGTAAGTTTGACAAATATCAATAAGGGATATACCCTTTAATTATAAACCTCTATACTACTGAAAGGCTCACATTCACCATCTCATTATGCCTAGATGCTTATCTCTTAGTTTGATCCTTATTATCTGATGACTCAAGTCCCTTGCACTACACATAAAGCTTAAAACCTGTTAAAGATCATCTAGTGCCAATTTTTGATTTGTGCATATTTTATAGCCTTATGGACACTATCTATATGGACACTACCATCGATGATAGTGTCCATATCCTTATCTAGTTCTTAGTTACCAAAAGTCATCTAAATTGAAAGTGTTTCAAAATCTACGAGTCAATCTATTTCTTTTATTAAACCCTACCATGATATATTTTCAAAAGGTGTGGTATAAAATACAAGTCTAATTCTTCTCATTCATCATATAAAAAATACCAAGTAAATAATTAATAAAGATCAATCAATCAAGTGCACAACGAAGCTATTTTACCCTATTCATCTCTATTTTTATCTCAAGCATATTATAAATCATATTATAAGTTTGAAGCATCTAGAGAGTAACCCATAAGTAATATTTTTAAAATTAAAAGCTAGATCATTGCATGCATCTTCATATATTATATTTCACCCTTGTTCATACACATTCCCATACATAAGGGAAAACTACATAAGTCTGAGGCCATCCTTGGAGTATTGGCTATGTAGGAAGTGTTTATTGACATAGGGTTAGCCAAAAACCATGAGACCACAAACCCATTTTTAACAAATTCATTCTAAGGTTGAAGAACTAAGGTTTGATCAATTGGTGAAGAATAATAGATTATATCCCAGATCAAAATACATTAACAAAAAGACAACATAAAACCTAGAATAATGAAGTTAGTCACATCAAAATCTAATCATCATCATGTATTGGACACATAAATTATAGTTAGACACTAGTGTCAATGGTAATGTCTAGATTTGATAATAGTGTATCTACAAAATTAAAATTTATAGAATATGATGACCAATCCAGAATATTGATCTAGATACTTCCCCTATTTTTAGTCAAGTTATTATTACACATAGTAAACCCAAGTATTATTTATATTTATTATTAAAATAAATTGAATATATTTATAATTTTTTACTTTCTATATTTAACATATCTCAGCATTATAATTCATAATATTCATTTATTTGAGTTTGTAATTAATTGACATGTTATAGATTAGTTTATCACCCTTATGATTGAACTATTTATCTATTATTAGCCTCATTCAAATTACATATAAAATTTAAGGTTAAATATCTCCCATAATTCTCATAAAAGTATTTTCATCAAATAAAGTACTTTCATCTTCTCTCATTAGCTTTTATCCTCTTGCAAATTGGAGTATTAGTGGGATTAGAATCTTGAAGATTGTACTTATTTAACATGGCTTGGACATATTTGGATTTAAAAATGTACTTCATAGGTCTAAGATAAGTCATTTAAAATTATTATTTCATAAATTCCTTTAATCTTTCAACATCTCCATATATCTACTCATAAATATAAAGTCATCTACATAGAGATAAATGTACAACACATTAGAACCCAATTCTTGTATGTAAAAAGTTGGTTCATTTTGACATATTACAAATCCTTAATTTAATAACCAAATATAAATTATTGATTAATAATCTATTGGAGCTTTATTCAACCCATAAATATCCTACTTAAACTTATATACCCAAAATTATTTACCTTTCACCTCAAAACCTTATGGCTACTCCACATCTACTTCTTCTTCAATCACTCCATTTAAGAATGCAATTTTGACATCCATTTGATGGATTTTACATAATTTATGAGAATATATAACATTCATTAGTATTATAGTATCTTTATGTGCCATGGGTGCATAAATTTCCTCATGGTCAACCCCATATGTTTGTGCAAACCCTTTTGAACCTAGTCTAGCTTTTAACTTGTTAATTATACCATCACTCTTGAATTTGATCTTATAGAACCACTTGGTCAAAATGAAATATTTATTATATGGAAGCTAAAAAATAATACATGTATCATTCCTCTCAATTTAATCCATCTCATTTTTCATATCACAAACCCATTCTTTCATTTGACTAACTTCTGCATAACTTCTAGGTTCACTAGCCACATATGACAATGCAAACATAATATTTTTATCATGAACATCATAAAAATCATTACCTTACTCATGTTTAATAATTTTTATCCTCATATCATATTTATTATATAAAATATAAATGTCTATATGTGGAATCAACAAATTTTTGTACTTACTTGGAGTTGATGAAGATGGATGATTAGTCTCTTGAGAAGAGCTAGTATTGTTTCCTATTAAACTAGAAACATGCGTAGGACTTTGTAAGGCCTAAAAATAAACTTTAATAATATATCAAACTTAATTTATGACATATGCATCTATATTATTAAAATAAACATGCATCTTATACTCAAAATGTTTACAATCCCTAGAAACAATTATGGATTTACTAATAGGATTATAAAATTTTTATGCTTTACTTTCATCACTATACATTGTGAATTTGTAATCAATAGTATTATATATAGATTTGAAGAAAAATAAACATAATTTATTTCACCCTTACCTTTACTTGTGATGATTTTCATGATGCCCTTTCCTTCAACTTGGATGGACTTTTCATCTCCCAATTATACTTGACTTTTGAAAGAATCATCTAACTTGTTAAAATCATCTTTGTGACTTATAATGTAATTAAATAAACCTAAATAAAGACACAAAAAATTATTTTATACCTATATTACCACATTAAATGTGAGATAATAATTTTAGTGTTCTTTAACATCACTTTTTTCAGCTTGAAATGCCTTCTTTTCACTCTCTTGATTAGCTTGATTCTTAGTTTCCACTATCCTACAATCTTTTATAAAGTTTCATGGTTTTTTACAGTAATGACGAGTAATGTCTTTATTATTTTTTGATATAAAGTTATGTTTATATCTAACCTTTAAATTTTAGTTTTTTTTTAACTCCCTTGATTCTTATTTTTAAGTTTCTCTTTGGTATTTGAAACCTTTGCCTTGGTTTCGAGTCCCTATTCTTGATTTCCTGCATATAGTCTCATCTTATCCTTATGTGACAAGAGAGAAAGTAATAAATAATTAAAAATTATAGTGTTTATGTCCTTACACTCCTCAAGAGTGATCAAAATATGAAACCATATTTGAGTTAAAGATCTTAAATTTTTTCTTTACTATAACACTATCATGTATAATTTCTCCATAAACCCTCATTTTATGCACTAAGTCAGTATCATTATGCAACATTCTCCAACTACTTCATTATCTGAGATTCTTAAAATTTATTTCAATAGTTTGGATTTTTTATTCTCTTACCTTAATAGATCCTTGATATGGAGTTTCTATGGTATTCCATGCCTCATAGAAATTTTTACGACCATCAATTCTTGTATAGATGCTTGGGTCTATGACTCTCTAAAGATAAACTAAATCTTGTGCATCTGCATTTTATTCATCATTTTTTGTTATTTTATGATCTTGATTCAAAGTATTCCAATCTATAAATGGTTTTCACCCATGAAAAATATTCTTCTAAACTCTCTTTCATATAAGTATTCTCTTCAATCGATCTATTCAATATTCAAAGTTGTCACATTTGAAAATAAGAATATTCATAGGAGCATAGTTCATATAAGACATGATACTCCTATTAGTAGATAAAAAAACTTTTGAACCTTTCTTGAACAAGTATTTTATATCAAATTAAGGTTTTGGTGTATGTAAGGAGTGTAAATTAGTTTTGACTTATCCTGAAATTGAAGTTATATGTCAACCAATTTGTCTCAGAGTTACTAACTATTAATCTAGTACTATTGTAAGTGTGATTGTTGAAAAAATATGCACTAAATAACTTTAAATTAGAATACATATACTTACTAGTTTTCCTTTGTGAATACTTGAAATAGAAAAAAATAGATATAATAATATGCAAAAATAGTTTCCAATAAAAACTATGGTGCCATACTATTGCACCATTCTTTATTAACAAACAAGGTTAAATTTAGACAAGTACAAGTAAATTACATGATAATTTAATGATAAATTATGATATTACTTAAAAATGAAGATAACTAAAAATAGACTCCTAAAAAAAACTCTAATATAACTGAAAATATATTTAAGAGAACAAGTTTGAGCCATTGATAAGATTTGGTCAACATGCAAGAAGATTTTCTTAACAAGTAAGTAAACTATGAAAATTAGTCAAGGTAGGAACCCCAACCTCCATATATAATAGGCATGTAACTAAAATACTATTTAATTATGTTATCTAAACTCAGAAATGGTGCCCCACCTCTTGGAACTCATGGTTTTAACCAACATGGTCCAATTGAGAGTTTAAACTATTTTTTAGGAAATCTATGAAAAGTGTTCATATACCTCAAAATAATTAATAAAGCCAATGAATAACTTAAATAACAATATTATAATTAAGGAAACAAAAATTAAGATAATTATAAATTTATAACTTAAGTGCCAACATTTGCATCATAGTCAACAACATCATTCTAGCCCATATATCTATCTAGGAGTGTCAAGAAATTATATATGCCACGATATGCCATGCTTCATTATGTTATGCTCACACATCAACCTCCATAGATATCTATATAGGGTTGTTTAATCCTAAAATTTATATATTGGGGTTATCTAGGGTAAAGGGGATAGAGAGAGCCTAAGGTACAAGGGTGATAAAATATCTCTATAACAAGGAAATTAGATGTTAGACTTAGATATAACATATGTTGAAATCATTAAAATAAGATAAGTTAAAAATAGTAAGTATAACTATGATAGATATGTAAATGACAAAGAAGTAATGTACTTAGCTAGTTGTGATGCTGACATAGTTTTATATCTAGAATAAAAATAAAGCAAATTGGAAGATGATTCTAGAACAATCATCAAATTCTAAATTGGGTGCCTTTATAGCCTGAAACACTAACATCAATCTTGGATATTATATTGATGCTACTATTTGAACTTGACATAGGTGTCTTGTCTATAATATTTAATGTAAAAAGATGCAACCAACTAGATGCTTCTAGGTTTATCCTTGCCTTTGCTCTAGTGCATTCAGATCTACGTCATGGACTATCTTTCATCATAAAATTGTAAAATCCTAGTTCTTCATTCTCATAGTGACCTTGTGGAAAAATGGGTTAGTGTGCACACAATGTCAAGTTAACCCCAAAGAACCCTCTATCAATGAACACTACTTATATAGATGATACTATGAAGAGGTCCTCATATTGATGTAGTTCTCCCCTACATGTTGGCTTGTGTTTGAATCATGTAATATGTGAAAATCAAGTACAATAATGACTTATCTTATAACTTGGAAAATCAAGCTCTTGGACCACTCTTTTAGTAATTCATACATATAGATGTGCAGTCTATATGATTGATATGGAAATAGGAATAAATAGGGAAGCTTTGCTCAATTGAATGCTAGGTGAGGAATGAATGAGGGTTGATTTTATATTTATATAAATTCCTTTAGATAAATAACTCACATTAAAGCACTTAAAATGAACATTAAGATACTTTTCATTTGAAAATTATATGAATTTAGGGAATTGGACACTTATGTCAGAGCATGACACCTATGTCGATGTAGGTGTCCATCTTGGATGCTAGTGTCCATGAAATAGGAAAGTAGGTATAGACTCAAAACTTGTAGATGTGGAAGATAACATGTTTTAAGCATTTTGGGCAAGATTAAAGGTCTGGGTCATCACCATAATATTGATCAAACTAAGAAATAAGCCAAGGGGTATAAGATAGAGTTTATGCAAGAATTCAAAAAGAGGGAAAGGTGTAGAACTAAGAGGAACAACTAAGGTCTGAATTTGCTATAGATATTTTTATGCCAAAATCTTAAAAACATATTAAGCCTTAGAGGAGACCTATAATGTTTTTGAAAAAAAAATGAAAATGGCCTAAACCCCCTTTTCCAAAACCCAAGTAGAAACCAAAAATTTATGTGCATTTTTTAACTTTGTAAAGTTGTAAAGTGTACCCAAACCTTCACTTTCCTGCTTACCTAAGACCTAGTGGGAATCAAAACTTGCATTATAATTTGAAACTTTACAAAGTTGAAAACTATAATATGGACTCCAATTTTTTATCTCCATTAATACCTAGTGGTAATCGAAACTCACATTATAATTTGAAACTTTGAAAATATGCAAAGTGTAATGAAAACTCCACTTTTCACCTTTCACCAAAATCAAGTGAAGATCAAAATTCTCACTACACTTTGAAACTTTGAAAAGTTTCAAAGTGTAATAAGGATTATACTACCTACCTCCTAAGAATTTTTTGACTCCAAAAACCCCTCAATAGAAAGTAGAGAATGGAAAAAAAATTACAAAGTTACAAACTTGTAAAATTTCAAAGTGACTCCTTGGACCCGCTTTCCCGCCTATACATCCATCTACCACCATTGGTCAATATGTTTAGTATTAATTGCATGTTTTGGTATATAATTAGGTTTTTTACATCATTGTAAATATTGTAAACCAAAAAAAAAACTCCTTTAAGTGATTTTTCAAACCAAAGATTGAATATAAGTGATGCTAATTCTACGATGACCTCCATTGCCAACTTGTACGCATACACAGTATTTTACCAGGTCAACTAGTTTTCCTTTTAGTTGACTCCATTGTTCTATTTTTTAAAGTTAGTTTTTCATTTTCCATACCTAGGGTTTTATCTTTGGAATGTTTAAAGTATCATTGTTGACCTTATTGCTCATATTTTTTGTTAGGTTGTGGAGCTAAAAGCTTCACTGATGCAAATAGAGGAGGACGCTGAGCTACAGAGTAACCAACGTCGGTCTGATCAACCGACATCGGTCATATACAGTGTGTAGAGTAACCAACATCGATCAAGGATCGGTTGACGTCGGTCATCCCTAGACAGATAGGGACTGATGTCGGTCGCCTATGCATTCCAGAATTGTTAGGTACACGAACAATTAGTTGTTGAACAACTAGTTTGCACGTAAAGGCTACTTTTAGTCTTGAGTTGCATGTCTAAATATTGTAATTAAAAAAGTCTAATTATTGTTTTCATGAGATCTATTTAAGAGACTCATGGGGCTGTATTATAATCAAGGACAAGGAAGAGATCCTTCTAATTGTAAGATCTAGGTTTGTAGGTTGTGCAAGACCAAGTTGATCTACAGGTTGTGCAAGATCAGGGGAGATCTACATGGTAAGTAAGATCAGGTTGATTTATAGGTGAACAAGATCAAGGAGGTCTACTTGGAGTACTTTTGAGTACTTGGTACTAGCAGTATTGTTACTGAATGGTGGAGGGTACAACTCTATGTTTGAGTTGTGGTTGTAATTGGTTGAGTGAGAGAGATCTTGAGGGAGAATATATTTACGCCCTAGAGGTGTGGGAAGAAGACTGTGGCACTTCTTTATTGTATTTCCTTCTGAAGAGTATTAATACAAGATTGTGTATTGTCTCTCAAATTCTATGTTGTTTTTGATTTCTAGTTACTTATAAAAGGTAATCAATTGTGCTTCCTAATTCTGACATTTTTCCTATTTTTTCATTCACATGTTAAACATATTACTGCAACTGGTCTAGATTATTATAATTTCTTTAGATTTTTTTGAAAGTCTAGGGTTTTCATTAAGTTTATTAAACTTAGGAATTTTCCTAGCCTTGAACCTTCATCAGAGATTTCAATTACAAAAAACATAAATACCCTATTTAAATATAGGTAGAGATTCCATTTTGGTTTCACACCTTGGTTTCCTAAAAAGATCTGACGTACAATTTCAAATCATAATCTCATCAAACCTTTGGTCGGATTTTTCAAGTGTAATTGTAAGTTAAAACCCCACCAGACTATTTAGTCAAAATTTATAGCTATTGTTTCACATTATATTCCCATCTAAAATAAACCCCTACATAAACATAACAATTCTCTACCTAGTTGAAAGAAGAAAAATAACCTATAATTGTAAGCCCAAATCTTGATCAACTCTGTAATTGGTTTTCCTTACCCATTTACCTAGTGTACATGTCTAGAAAAGAGATGAAGTTCAAGTCAAAGGGACCTAGTGTCCCATCCATCCTAGATTCAAACATCAATGAGATAACTAACATAAATCTAGGTCACATAGACCTAATAAAATTATAAACTAGAGTCAATGCATAATTTAAGAATGATTGGATTCAAAACATTTATGATAGTGGTTTACCTCTGGTTGTAACCTTCCCACTCTTAGTATATATCCCCAAGCTTGTGTTCACCATGGATGAATATTATGATGCTGAGAAGAGATAAGTAGTGAATGATAATGGGGAGAAGATTTTGAATCTAGATCCATATTTCATTGATATTATGTTCTTAATCCTAGAATTTGAAAGCTACATAGACATTACTCTTCCAAAAAGTTCTATCAGGATAATAAGTGATCTTATTTATGAGTTTTAAATGAGCAATGGTTAAAAACCCCTATATATTTATCCACAAGGATGACTAAGACCCTAGCTAGGATAGAATTCAAGGATGAGGTAGGAAATATCATTATAATCTTACACAAAGTTACAAGAAGCCCAAATATAAAGAATTATCAAGATTGGATGTACTAGTGTATTTGGGTAATCCATTAGAAAAAATAATACATTAATTAGGACCAATTGATCAGTGACTCCATTCACAGATAGTTGATGGAGGTTTAAACTATAAACAAATTTTATATGACCTCCAAACTTGTCTATACTTTAGCAAAAGGGAGGGTATTCTCGAGATTAAACATAGTGCTAGATCACATTAATAAAGTTTATAACTACTAACCTAAACTTAATTTAGAGGGGATCAAAAAATATTTTAAAAGAGTTAATGATGCTTTTATCTACTATATCATAATCATGTTTGAAAAAAAAATAGGGAAGACAAGATTTTTTGATGTTGTAACAACATAAATTGCAAATTGGGGGTCATAATTTATTTAGTTTCCTACATGTTCATACATTAGAGTTTATGGATTTAGTGGGTGTCCTTACACCCTTTATAGACATGTAAGTGACAAATGGAACTTAATGGAACATGTGAGACAACTATTGGAAACCCATAAGTTCTTATCAAACATGCACAATATAGGGATACACTTCCTTATCAGTATAGGGATATACACTTGCCCTTCTCTATCTAAGGCTAAATATGTGGATGTAAATATGACCAAGATGAACTTGAGAGTTCTTGATGTTAGGCCCTTCTATGATGTGATTGATTATGTTACTAGTATATCAAGTTCATTGTATTTCCACATTCCCTTTTATGAAGATTATTGGGAGGATATGTAGGATGAAGAAGAGGTTAAGTTAAGAGATTATTCTAGAATGACCTTAGAATAAATTAAGACTTATGATATGGCACCAGATATAGAAGATTTGAAACGTGAGGAACATCTAGTGGATAGGGTATATTATGATAATCAAATCTACCTCTAAATTCTTCCTCAAGTCAGGTGGTCTATACCTAAATCTTTCTCCTTATTAGACAAAACCAACCTAGTTATAAATAGAACATTGAACTAGTTAAGGAACAAGGGGCTAAAATAACCAAAGAGACCCTGAATATCATATATAGGTTAAGAGAATTAAAAGATAAGGGTGTAGTGGCAACAACATTAGAAGGGTATAATAATGGAACTCAAGCATATTACGTAGTGGGGCCAACTGTCTTGCATAAGCAAAAAGCAAAAGTAGAAGGCAAGAAGGGCTTCTTTCAATATCCAAGTGTTAGAATCCAAACTAATGGATCAATCACTATTAGTTTCCATAGGGGACATAACTATAGTAACCCCTCCTATTGCTACTATCTATCTAGTACAAGTAATTTCCCCTCTTATTTCCATGAGCCACCAGTGCAAATAATTGCTCCTTCATCTAATCAATAAGTGCAAGTGTTTCCTTTGATAGTGAGCCAATAAAAATAGTTAGTTATTATAAATACATAATCACTTCCCTCTTATGCAATCAACTCCACCTCATCCCCTATATCTACTACCTCCCCATTAATCACCAACACTGCCCATAAGTATATGGTTATAGACTCAGTCATTCTGACTATAGTCCCACTAGTCATCATAGCCATTGGGATGGATGCAACTCCATATTAATATTTCATTACACTTATAATTAATTAAAATATATCTATTCCCACTACATTGATAGATTCCTTTACTTCCTTAGACACCACCCTTCCAAAAATTCCCTTGTTCTAACCACACATGCCTACTTCTCTACCTATGTCACTTCCAACTTCTGCACCCCTGGTAAGCACATCTACTCCACCCATCCAAGTATCCTCACCTTATTCCACTCTCACATTAACCCAAGCCCCCACTAAAGAAGTGTAAACATAGAAACCAACTGACAGAACTATGGCTATGTTGAGGTCAACATACCCCCATTTCTAAAAAATGGAGACCCTTATGATAATTTATGCAGATTTATACTTTAAAATTGAAAATTCACTTGTTTAGAGTGTCAATAAAATGATTGCACATTATTTGTATTTAAATATCATCCACACCTTGACTTGGTTAGATTATTTATTCATGGATCCAATTTGACCTTGTCTAGTTTTGATAACATTTTCTCTTCATGTTTTAAGTTATAGGTTTAATAGAACCCTCCTTGAATGAACTATGCCTAGATTTTATAGTTTAATCCCAACTTGGGATTTTATTAGCCTTTGTTCTATAGAAAGTCAAATTAAATCCATATTTAAAGCTTCTTGAAACCCTCATTCAAGAAACCTCAAGTTATTTTGGACCAAATTTAAATTGGTGGGAACAATTCATACAAAAACACTTTAAAAATGTCATAGACTTAGTTCAATTTTTATACTAAGGCTTCATAATTTTTTTAAAATGACCAATATTAGTCTAAAAATCATATGCTTGGTCCCCTTTATGTCCCAAGTCCCTTGTTCCCTTTTACCTTAGCATGGTCTAAATTTATCATTGTAGGTTCCTTTTATTATGTTCCTAAGCTTGGTCTGAGTAATGCATGGTCCTTTTGTTATAACTTGGAATAAAATATTAGTCCTAAAGTCTCATTCATGTTTATTAACATAAACAAGACCTTAGTCTTAATATCTTATCCTAAGTTCCATATACATTCAAGTCTTAACTTAAAAATTGTGCTTGTTTACAGGATCAACAACTTGCATTTACTCGGGCAAACAGAATTGAATAGTATGATATGTGTTTGATAAGTTTAATATTTTGATCCATGGGACATCTCACTTGACCCCATAGATCGAAATGAATGATCCACATTCACTCAGATGGCCAAGATCCAACTATGTGAGATCAATATTAAGACTAAAAGGGTCCTTTTTTATTATATAGACCTAGCCTAAGACTTTACCTTAAGGTTTTAATTATATTTATTAATACAATAAAACCTTATGCCATGACCTTTATTAGAAGGGTCCTTTTTGTTATGTTACAAGCTTAGGCTAAGATTTTATATTTTCCTAATCATGGAGCCCTTTTTTTATCATGATTTTAACCTAGTTAAAAGACCTTAGCCTAAAGTTTTATTCATATTTATTAATTTAAATAAAAACATTAGTCTATAACTTTGATCCAATTTATATATTTCCCAAGCCCACTTAATCCTTTTTATGATTGTAGGAACCAATCATGTTTGACTACACAGATCATGATCAATAACTCATATTCAATCAGACAAGGATGATCGAACAAAGAGAGACCGATGCTAAAAAGTCAAGCCATGGACCCTAGTTAAACATTGAGAACCTTACTAAGAATCAATAACACACATTTAAGTTTACATAGCTAGATCAATGGTGCATATTGAGTCAAGTTTTTCAACAAAGCTCCTAGTTAATGTGAGACTGCCACATGGTGAGAACATGTTAACTGACAAGACTGATAAAGTACACATATCAAAAGGCCAATGGGACTACCAAGTGGCACAACCTTAGTGCATAGTATAAATTAAAGCTCATGCATCTTTCAAATATAAATGGTCTATGTTGATTCATACCTATGAGATCCAATGGTGTGTAATCGACATTAAAAATTTAAAGACCTTGCACACAAAATTGAGATGGCCATGCGGTGGAATCATGTGAGCTTATAGAACTAAAAAGGTATAAATCTTAAAAGGCCCATAGGACTACCAAGTGGCACAACCTTAAAGATAAATACATATAGTGATCAATGATGTTTAACTCACATGATCAAGATCAATGGCCAGCATTGATCTATGCAAGGAGATCTGATGGTGCAAAATAAATGTAGTTTTTTCAAAAGGCAATGTTCAATTTTTAAACATTAATGAGCAATTTTGACATGAAAATGCCACATATATTCTATGATGATGCCATATAGATATAAAATGAAAAATTTGAAGATCTTGTGGGCTCAGAAAGGGTAAAGGTATAATTGAAGGATCCAAATGAAATTTGAGGCACAAAGCTCACTTAAGTAAAAATAAACACTACCATTAAAGCTGTAAAATATCCTTAACATGTAAAAAAGCCCTAATTCAACCCTGTATTGATCACAAACCAATCCAAGGAAAGTGAATTATCATCGAAGCAAGTGAAATTTAATATAGATCCAAAGAGTAGTCCACCATTGAGAAATTTGATCTATTTTAGACCATAGTAGCCCAAAAAAGCACTTCAATGGAAAATATAAAGCTTTATTTGACTTTAGATGTCAAGGGGAGAGTCTTCAAAGATATAAAATTTGATGCCATCACCTTAAATATCAGAGACAATAATTGGTCCAAGCTATTTTGGACCATCGAAGAGCAATCAATCATCATAAAGGAAGAGGAAATGAACTTATCTATGAGAAGGAGATATTATGATATAGTGGCTATTCATATGAAAATCCTACACTTTACAACATCCAAGCTTGAGGTAATAAATTTTATTGACATTCTATCTCTTATTTTTAAATATTTCAGGATTGATAAAGGCATGTTAGTCAATAAGCACACTCACAAAAGTATAATTTTTATCTTAGCCATAGATTTTGAGAAGTATTATAAGCTACCTAAGCCCCAAATATACATGACCACTATAAATAATTGGGCTAAATAAAATGACTTAAATACCATCCTTAAACTATGGTTGTATTATAGTAATCAAATATTCTCAAACTTCAATGATAATATCCTAGTTAGCCAATTCAGATCTGGGATCAGGATGATTATGACCTTGATGAACAGACTATGTTCAAATCTAACCACCACCTATGTGGATTCAATATAGGTACCCTTGGTATATTTTATGGTTTAAAGGGATCCCACCCCTCCCCTTTATGAATTTATTAACACCTACTTGTGTAGAAAAATTTCCACAATCAATAAAATACTAGGGGCCAATTTAACATGATATCATATTTGCTAGATGCATTGCTCGCCACCATTAAGATCCCCAATCTTAGATAATGGTAACTTAAAGAGACACAAATGGTTTCCCAATATTATTCAAAATTACATGTATTCAAATATAGGGACCACATCTATTTCATCTATGACTGTGTCTATCTAACCTTAACTGAGGCCATAATAGGGATTCCAATGGTAAGAGTTAGTCTTTTGGTCAAGAAATCAATTTAATCCATTGGTGATATATGGCTATATCCTGACTACACCATAATAAGGATTGAGGGAACATAGTGCATCCCACTTAGACTACTAGTTCACGTTCCCAATAAACTATCTAAATAAGAGGAAAAGAATGCTCCATAACCTTCCCATGACCATTATGAGGAATATGTTTTATCAATGGGATAATATTGAGGTTACCACTAAACAGAGGTCCTCTTTTAGATTACAACATGATGAACTAAAGTAGTGGGATCCCCAAAGAAGAATTATGGGGAACTTGAAAGAAAATCAAATCAATATGACCTATGAGCACCAACCTAGACCTTATGATCCAATATAAACCAAATATTCTTCATTCACTGAGGTCTTGGAAAGATTGAGAAAACATAACATCAAGCTAGAGGCTAGATTATAGAGAGAGTAGAAGCCAAGTGATGATATATGGAAGCTAGGGTCAAGGCAATACCATTTTCTAAGAGGTACATCTCCTAGACCTCTTCCAACACAAATGCAAAAAAGCAGAGGATACTTGAGGAGATTTCATCTTACTCAGCCCAAAAAATAGAACCAAAATCATAGGTTGAAGGAATGGACATAATAACATTGGAACTTGAGGAGACACTAGAAGATGCTCTAAATATGATAGCCAATGATTATGAATTTGATTAAAAAAGGGCTCAAAATAAATAGAAAAATAAATAAAAGGGGAAGGAATTAGCCTTCAACTTAGTTCTAGTGGATACCCCAAAGAGAAAAGCTAAGCTAGCATTTGTCCCAGTATCAAGAAAGAGGCCCAAGTTGATCCTCACTCACCCTTTGAATGAAGTCAACCTTTTTAGTGAGAACCCTATCTAAGGTCTAATTATCTCTGAATGGTTTGTATATGGCAAGTTCTAGAAGGTTCCTACTTTTCATCATCCATGGGCCATTACTAAATCAGTCGACATCATTGTCCATGATGAAGTTAAGCCATAAATTATAGATTTACAACAACAAGAAGAGAAAATAATAGCTATCCCAAGAGCTTTAGGTAGAACACAATTTGAGACCCTTGTTCCTCAAGTAACAAAATCTTCATTTGATGTTAAATTTGACCTAACAACCACTAGTTTATAGAGGGTGATTGAAAATGAAGCCATGGTTAGTGGGAAAGAATTCACCTTCTAAAGGATAGAGCCATTCATAGGTTTGACTCTGGTAGGAGGACATAAGCCAAGATAAAGCCTTATTTTTGAGGAAAATGTGCTTGAATTGGCCTAAACATAGTTAGCACAAATATAGGCTACCCTTAAAGTCATGTAACAACACAAGGAAAATCTGTAAAAAATAAAAGGATAATTTAGAGAAATAAGTTATATTGTCAATTCTTGATGATATTATTAATATGTTTTAATAATCCTTTTATGACATGTTTAATTCTTTGAAGTTAAGGTCTAGATAGAATTTATTGAGCCAACAAGATGCTACAACAAAGAGCTTAATCACCTAATGGTAGAATTCAAGAAATAAAATGAAGGGATTGATCAACATTTTGATACAAGATCAAGTCACTAGTTTCAAGACCATTAGTTTGTCTCATCTAAACACAGCCATGGGATTGATTATGGATAAGTTCAAGGGTTTAAGCACATGGTCTAAGTATTTAGAGGGTCTCTTTAAGGATGACAAGGATCTCTTAGTTAGGATGGAACATTTATTTGAAATCATGATCATCAAACCAACTACACTCAGTTCCATGGGCCTCATCATAGATCAAGATTTCAAGCACATAACCACCCTGGCCATGCAAGAAGTTATGAGTAAGAGCCAAGGAAAATTTAGAGTGGATAACAATAGGCTCATGGATATGATCTTAATAGTAGAGGAAAAAATTATTGAATCTAGAAGCATTAAAGAGGCCTTGAGAATAAATGATAGAGACTTTAGAAATGTGGTAGACCAAGAATATGAAATCTTCATTGATCTTATTGTTAACTTCAAGTTGATTGATGAGCAACATGAAAAGGCAATGAAGATTTTTTAGCATAAGTAGGGGACTGCATCAACACAGGGTCCTTAAAGTTGATTAAGAATATTATTTTTATAAAAACCTTATAATATTTTTAAAATAAAATATTATTTTTGTAAAGGCATGTGCATCTTGTAAAACACATTTCCTATAGGTTGGTCCACTTGGGAAAGTTTAGTGTATTCTAGAACTTTTGTAGAATGGACAACTATTCTTACACTTATACTTTTGTAATTGGATATGACTGATCGACATACTTCCTTGCATTCTATAAAATGAGTATTATTATTTTTAATAGGGAAAGAGTACTTAGAGCCAAATGACTTTATAAAATTTGAGCAATAAATACAAGCAAAGAAATTTTCAAAGATTGTTTAGTATTTGTTTGTGCGTTTGCTATCATGACTTCTCTCTCATTTGTTTATTCTAAATGGTTCTTATGAATTCCTAGTGTGTATATTTGAATGTAGATATATTAATTTGTGATAATTATATGTTGAATTAAGTTTCTTAGGCTAATTTCATTTTTATACTCTTCTTGCATTTGGGATAATGTTGTTTGTTTGCAGGGGTAAATCTTTAAAGTGAACCACATTCTTATTTGCATTATTCCCACCTTCCTTAGGAGTTTGACTGATGTGTAATAGGATTTGAACTTAAGATATTTCATGTTATTCATTGGTTAAGTGCATACTTGGATGCTATTTTAACTTTGTCATGATGTTTATAATGAAGATCAACAACACCTCTTTTCTGCCCTACCTTTCTTTTTGCTCCTTTTTAACCAATTCACTCTAGTTTAATTGTCATTGTAAATATCCACCTTAGATTAGTTCTTATGTTAGTTATTAATAATAATTCACTATTCTTAGCATATATATATATATATCATATTTTACATAGACCTAATATTTTTCCATGGTGGCTCTCAACCACCAAATATTATAAATATTGTGAAATAGTCACTGATTCTACCTCTATTCCATCAAAGATAACAAGATAATCGGAACCTACAACTCATGCATTAAGTTATTAGGAATTATAAAATGAAAAGTGTTCTTAAACACTATGGGCACCTATGATACACATTTAGGAATCAATAGGTAGAGCTTCACTGGCATTATAAGGAAGGCATTTAGTTAGATCTTTGTGAATTTGTAAAATCTTTGTTAATTTTGGTGTGTTTTGATCATAGATTGATGTATTCTTTAAATATTTATATTCCTTTGAACATAATTATGTATAGATAATTGATATTTATGGTTTTTGACCAGTCTTTGGGCTTACTTTAGACAAATATTGATATTATTTGAAGATCCATGGATATTCATGCAAAGGTAGTTCATGCTTTGTGTATTCCCCACGTTTAAGGTTAGTAATAACAAATTTGTATAAATATTGATTAGTTATTTATAAATTTGAGTTTATTCAAGATTATAAGTGTAAATATCCCTCTCATTCATTAGGCTAGATGTATCTTTGAGCTTATTTAGTTAAATATAGTTGTGCTTTACATGTATTTGTGAAAAATTGGCTTAACATTCAAAGTTAATCATTATACTTTGTAAAGGTTGGTTTGATGCATCATACTTTAAATAGGATTCAAGGCCACAAGCTAGAATTTCCAATAGTGAGACTAAAGTGAGTGAAAAATTTCAAGTTCTCAACCAACTTTACCAAGTTAGGGTGCTCATGTGTTTAAGGTATGGCTTCGCTAGGTGGTTCTTTTATCAATGTGCCTATTTAGGTACATGACTTACCCAAAAACCTTGAAAGGTATTTATCTTATTTTAATCCAAATAATTTTGTGACTACTAAAGAACATATTAAATAATTTAAGGTTTCTTTGAGATTGTTAAATATAGTTAATGAAGATGTAGCGTGTAGATTGTTCCCATTCGCTTTCAGAGATGTTGCATATGATCAGTTTTTCAACCTACCTAAGAATTACATTACTATTTGGAATGAATTTAATAATATTTTCATTGATAAATTTGGAAAAATTATCAATCCATGCACCCTTGAGCAATAGTTCATTATAGTTAAGAGGGATTTCAATGAGACCATAAAAGCCTTTAATGTTAGGTTCCAAAATATGTTTAGTAGGACCATGGCCCCATATAAATCTGATGTGGCTCTAGTTTTGGATATTTATAGGGATGCCTTAAACCCCATGACCTCTATGTTCTTAAAAATATCTATAAATGTCATCAATACATTAACATTGTCTTATGCTAAATCTATGATCATTAATGACTAGATGCAACCCCAAGGTCAGATGGCATACTCCACCCCTAATTCCAATCAAAATATACCTACTCTGAACCAACCTCTAGTTTGGAACCAATTACTATTGAGTCATCCATATCCTGGCCAAAACCTATGGTTCCTAAATATCACTACTAGTGGGCTTCATCCAAAAATTAGGGACTTCTAATACCCATAACCAATAGTAATGCTCCAGTTCATGAGCCTAAGACACCAACAAATTTAAATGACTTGATATTAGAAATGGTCCAAAAATTGAGCACTAACTTTTTTTAGTTGTAAAAATAGGTAGGAAATATATGAGAGGGATCTAATAGAAACTATGCTTCTCAAAGGTTTAATAGTCCTCTTAATGGGTTTCATGATGATAGCAATGATTGATCATCTAAAAAAATACAAATGAGCATTTATGATATAGATTTGGCTAATCATTGCAACATTTTTTAAGCATCTCAAGGTGAAAGAGGTACAACTAAAATTGTTCCTAACCAAGACAATATTAAAGGGACACCTAGCTTTGTAAGGACATCTCAAGATTTCATGACAAAGGCTTTTGATTTTCCATTTGAAGAGGAAAGTGAACTTGAAGATATTTTAGAAGAAAGAACAACTCTTCAAGATGAGTAGCCTCATGAGCAAGATCAAATAAAAGCTAACTTTTCTTTAGAAGATAGTTATGAGGACACTTCATATGAAATCATTAATGGAATAGAGAATACTACTGAAGAAGAAGACTATTGGTAGAAATTACACCAAGATTCCTTGAAAATGGGTAAGGTGTTATGAGAAAATAATGATGTCTTAGAGATCCCAAAACCAGATGAACTAGAAATCAATTGGGTAGAAAATCTACCTTTATTCACTAATGATGAAGATGAAGTGAGAGAAATAGATCAATAATTGTCATATCACTTCATCAAAAGATTAGGAGTATGGGACCAACATGTCTCTAATAGTAACAATCTAGATGAACATCATTTAGTTGATCAAGATGAAGAAGCCTTTTGGGATGACTTGGGATATTTTTGTGCCAAGATTGGTAGTCCATTTCTACCTCATAAAGAACCTAATGAAGACATCGGTCTAAGGATGTTAGCTAAATTGCCATTATTAACTGAAGATGATTTAAGCCACTATCTATTTATGGATGAAATGGAACTAGCCCTCTTGTTGCAAATAAAATGAATTTGAGAGGAAGATGATTGTGTTTTAGACCCATATATTCAACCTCTATACTAGAGAATGGAGATGGGAAACCAAGATGCATCACCTAGAAGACATAAACATGAAAATGATCCTATCCATAAGAAGGGGCCATTGCAAGGAAGTAATCATACTTCAAATTTCTATGGTAGGCTAAATAAATTTCCATTTTATCCTAGAGGTAAGTACTTTATGGAATTAGGGTAGGGCTTAGTTAATTTCTTTCTTGTTCTTTCTATCCTATCCCTTGTTTGTATATAGTGCCTATACATATCTATTTTCTTTCTCTTTCTTTGTTTTTTTCTTTCAATAAGTCCTTTTGGATAGATCTCAGCTCAAAATTTACGTAAATACTTAGGAGCTTCATGGTTCAGAAAGGTAGGTATGAATCTTAAGCATATGTTGACCATGGGTTTGAAATAAGAGCTTAATGTTATAATTTTGAGAAATTAGTAAGGATTAGTCGATAGGTTAACTATTCCATAAGATTTTTAACATTATTTTAATCTAAACTTGGTTTTAAGAAGGACTACACATGTGGGATGAAATCTTGAATCATTAGGACACAGTCATTTTTGCACTTCAAAAACATCTTTGCTTAGGACAAAGGCTACAACCATAGGTGATTGTTTGAAGATCAAAAACTTGACCAAATCCCTAAACATGGCTAACCTAGTTCCCAGCCTTTGCTAAGAAGCCAAAAATGATCTAAAAAATACACAAAAGTAAGAACTTATTACAATATCAAAATCTTTCCAAGTAGAGGTGATTCTGGTAATCTCCATCGAGGCTATGGATGCCTTACTGGAAGTGGAACAAGGCCTTGAGTGGAGCCAAATAAATCTCTATCAGGGTTATAAATACCTAGATGGTAAAAAATCAATGCCCAAGCCTTCTGTGAACTAAAACATGGTTCTTAATGAATATCAAAACATGTTATAGGTCAATATTAATGGTTAAAGACATGAAATCTGGAAGTTGTTCCCTAAATCTCATGGTAAATAGTAAGTGGAATCAAATCAGACACACAACATAGCTAGGTTTTGATGTTTGATCCTAATTCTATAGGTATAAGACTTCTTTTAACCATGAACCAATCTTGATAATGTCACTAATCAAGTGGAATAAGTAATATAGTTATTTTTTTGAACCAGAGTCTCTAAATTCTAACATATTGCTATGTTTCTCCTAGAATTCTCCATTCTTTGAGGTCAAAATACCCCTATTTCTAAAAAATGGGGACCCTTGTGATGAATTGTGTAGATTTGTACCTTAAAAATGAAAATTCACTTGATTAGAGTGTCATTAACATGATTGCATATTTTTTATATTTGAAGATCATCCACACCTTGACTTGGTTGGATTATTTTTTCATGGCTCAAGTTTGACCTTGTCTAATTTTGCTAAAATTTGCTCTTCATGTTTCAAGTTGTAGGTTTAATGAAACCCTCCTTGAATAAACTATGCCTGGATTTTACAGTTTAATCCCAACTTAGGATTTTACTATAATTTGGTCTATAAAAAGTCAAATTAAATCCATGTTTAAATATTCTTGAAACCCTCATTCCAGAAACCCTAGCACAGGTTCTTTTAGACCAAATTCAAATTAGTGGGAACAATTCATGTGGGAACACTTTAAAAATACCATAGACTTAGTTTAATTTTTATACTAAGGCTTAGTCATATTTTTCAACACAACCAAACCTTAGTCTAAAAATTATATACTCGGTCCCCTTTATGTCCCAAGTCCCTTGTTCTCTTTTAACTTATCATGGTCTAACTTTATCATTATAGGGTCCTTTTATTATGTTCCTAAGCTTGGTCTATAAAATGCATGGTCCTTTTATTATAACTTAGACTAAAATATTAGTCCTAAAGTCTCATTCATGTTTATTAACATAAACAAGACCTTAGTCTTAAGATCTTATCCTAAGTTCCATATACCTTTGAGTCCTAACTTAAACATTGTGCTTATTTTTAGGATCAATACCCCACATTTACTCAAGTAAACATAATCAGATGGTGAAATTTGGGATTGATAAGTCTAAGATTCTGATCTATGAGACTAATCTCGCTTGATCTCATGGATCTAGTTTGATGATCAACATTCACTCAGATGACCAAGACCCAATGACATGAGATCAATATTAAGATTAAAAAGGTCCCTTTTTATTATATAGACCTAGCCTAAAACTTTACCCTAAGGTTTCAATTGTATTTATTAATATATTAAAACCTTAGGATAAAACCTTATGCCATAAATTTTATTCGAAGGGTCCTTTTTGTTATGTTACAAGCTTAGGCTAAGATTTTATATTTTCCTAATCATGGGGCCCCTTTTTATCATGATTTTAACCTATTTAAAATACCTTATTCTAAATTTTTATTCATATTTTTTAATATGAATAAAAAATTAGTCTATAACTTTAATCTAATTTCTATATTTCCCAAGCTCACTTAATCTTTTTTATGATTGCCTGAATCAATCACATTCAACTACCCAGGTCACAATCAATGACTCACATTCAATAAGATGAGGATGATAAAAAAGAGTGAGATCAATGCTAAAAATTCAAGTTATGGATGCTAGTTAAACATCGATCACCTTACCGAGAATCAATAATATGTGTTCAAGTGTACACATCTAGATCAATGGAGTATATCGAGTGAAGGATTCTCAATGAAGATCCTAATTAATGTGAGACTACTATGTGGTGAGAATGTGTTAATTGGAAAGACCAATAGAGTACAAGGATCATAAGGCCTATAAGTTACCAAGTGGCACAACCTTAGTGCATAGTATAGATTAAAGATCATGCATCTTCCAAACATCAATGGTCCATATTGATTCATACCCATTAGATCTAATGGTGTGTAATCAACATTGAAAAGTCAAAGACCCTCCATGAAAACCCAAGATGGCTATGTTAGTGCACAAAATTATGCTAGATTAATTTGGGTCTTTGTATGAGCTATGCCCTGTGTCAGAGTTAAATGAGCTTCAATGTCTTAGTTTCCTACATTCCTAGTAAGGAGGAAATGTAAGGGCATGTAATTTAAGAAATCATGTCTATTATCTTGGTTAGATGAGTCTCGAGGGATGTCTGTAAAAGATGAAAAATACCTAAGGAAGGCTTGGGAAAGATGTAAAAAGTAACCACGTGTGGAGCAAGGATTTTATGGCATGAGAGTCTATAGTAAACAATTGAGGGTGTAACCAAGTCTTTTTCCAAATCTTGGATCTTTCGTGCTTGAAAGAGGAAGTATGTCAGTGTCTCAAATAAAAATAGCCCACTGCACTTAAGTGTTTTGATGATTAAGGTGAGGAATAGTTTGATGAACCAAATGAAAAATATGTATTTAACTTAAGGTCTCCCCCCTAAGAGTGAGATTCAGGAGATGGGAGGATTTTGCACTCCTCCCCTTTTGAAGGAAGTTGGTATAAGTGGAAAAAGTGGTCATGATCCTAGTTTATTTTTTGATTTGGACACTTGGCATAACATCAACCCCTCAAATTTTTTGAGCCTCTTTTAAAAATTACCCCAATTACCTTTTTGTAGACATGGTGCTAAAAACCCATAGGGCCTAGATGTCTATTTTTAATAATAAAAATATTTTTGCCATGTGAAGGTGCTTGAGTGCTTTTTAACTTTAGGACCTTTTTGTAAATTGCCTCGCTCAATTTTATGGACATTTTCCAAAAGGTCCTCAAAGGCCTAAATGCCTAAGTTTTTGAAAAATAAGGATCATTGTAGGTTGTGCCATTGGTTTCATTAGGGGCTCAAGAATTTTTATCCTACAACACCAAAATGTCATTACAGGTAAAAAATGTGAGGAAATCCCCAAAGACCCAAATAGTATTTTTTTTACATCTATGATTCACTCATATTTTGCCATGTATTGTGAAAGAGCAGTTACTTAGCATGCAGGGGAAGGCCTAGTGTTTTCCCTCTATTTTTCAAATGAGGCTAAAGAAATTAATGGGGGTAGGTTTTGATTTATTGCCTTATCTTGGACAATTAATTGTAACCCTAAGTCTAAAATGTAAGGGATTATAATTGAGTCTTATTCTTCATTTGAACTTACCTTTCACATTTAGAACTAAATATTTGTTCTTCCAAGTGAATAAGTGTGCTAGAGTGAAGAATGACATGAATATAGTGAATCAGAGTGAAATTTACAAAGGATTTCTACTTTCACCTATGTGTAGCCTTAACTACTACAAATGGTAGTTACTTCAACATCATCCAAAGGAAGCATCATATGAGTATTGGATTCAATCAAGGACATTGATGTTATGAATTTGGATTTTAGGCATTAGTAAATGTTTTACAAGACCCCAACCCCACACAAGTAGTTTCAATGTTGGGATGAGCTACATTGCACCAACAATAGTGTTTCCCCTAGCTACTCCATACCCAAAGCTTATCATAGCATGTGCTCAAGCGTATCAACTAGATACCAAAACCATCATTGATAGTAGTCATTCAGTAGTATGTTCCTTTAATCTGGAAGCCCTCAACACCATGTTTGTCATTCCCCCTCAACCAAAAAGCATCACACTTAACATCAAGGAATTCCAACAATACGTTGACAATGATGAGAAAGCCATTTGAGAGGTAGTAAATTCATGTTGGGTGACCAAGAAAATAACCAAGGTCTTAAGAATTTCAAAAAAATTGAAGTTGGTAGAATTTAATGAGTTACCTCAATATGTTATAGCCATGGCCACTAGAATTTATGGGCTACCCAATGCTGAGAAGTTTTAGACATGGATGTTTTTAATCATGCTCTACATATTGGAGGGGAAGAAGAGGATCGATTGGTAAATCATCCTCAGTGACAATTTTCATGCATAGATAATGTGACTCCAAGAAACCATTGCCTCCAAGGAGAAATGTCAAGGTACATTTTATATGTCTTCCTACCTGATATATAGTTTGGTACACAATATGGTTTTCTAGGGACTTATTAGGAACCCCATTGGGAGGAGGATTCATGAAATATATCTTGAGGTAACCCTAGAAGGGTTTAGTAATATTTTTTTCAAGGTTCATAACTATTTCTTCAACCCCATAATGAGTCTATTCTACCCCCTAAGGAGCTTAAATAAAAAGGCTGCAACAACCAAGTAGGCAAATAAGAAGTTTGGCACCACCTATATTCAATTAAAAACATTTACGCACATTAGGGTGAGTGGGTATTTATGGATGCCCATTCAAATTGACTAGATACCTAGATGATAGATTGGTAATAATGGATTTGTGTAGGTAGATACTATCAATGCATGAAATGATTGTAGTGAAAAAGATAAATAATCCTTTCAAGTTTCCTGTGGTGATTGGTTTCTATTCATGCCCTTCTATGGCCAAGGCAAAGAGGTTGGAACTGGAAATGAGTTTGTATGCACTTAGTAAGATGTCACCCCAACCTAATTATGACATCAGATGGCTAATAAATATGGTGACAAACATGGTATGGCATCATTCCCACTATGAATACCTGTGGTCTAATTTCACCACCAAAGAAGATGTTAAGAAATGGGAGTACATGAGGTTAACAGTGTAAGAGGTCATAACATATGACATCATTCCTCTCCCCAAGATATGATTGATGACAAGATGACACTTTCCTCCACATATCATAAGAGCAATATTGAATTCTAGCTCATCACTTTGTTGGATTTCATTGAGGAAGAAAATTATTCCATCCCCAAGTGAGTGACATGGATAATGAGGAAAACCTTCAGGTGGTTGAAGGAGTATGGGGTCAACCTCAAGGCATACAACACCCCTACCCTCCAAGAGTTGAGTGAGGTGAAATAATTGGATGCATTCCTACTTGTACATAGTGGTGACCCTCCAGCCCCATCATCATCTATAGCAGGGAGAGGGAAAAGAAAGTTGGGAGACACCAACTTCACCAAGCTAGTAGATGTTTAGAAAATGATTGTAACCCAATCCAAAGCTGGGATATCTTTATCAAAGATAATGATCCTAGCCAAAAGTTGGGATAAAATTCTCATAGGTTAGGTCACACTAGCTAGCACTATCCCTATTTTAATTTTAGGGAGGGAAGATCTAGGGGTGATATCCACCTCAACAACTTCTCCCATAGCCAGTCAAACACTAGTCCCAACTATCCTAACTTTGCAATAGGCTATAGTTGAGCCTTCTCCAAAGATATAATCAAGGAAGAGAGGAGGAAAGGAACAAGAGGAGCCACCAAAATAAAAAGAGCTAAGAAGACCCTCTAACTTTCAATAAAATCTTTGATCAAGAAAAGGACAGTTCTCTTCAAAGACCTAATCACTGAGGAGTGCCCCTGAGAGAAAAAAAGATAAAGCTTTGTATGCATAGAGGGTCAAGGATATGAGTAAGGGGAGGACTCAGATGAAGAAAGGATAATAGATAAGGTAATGAAAAGATAGCGTGATTTCACTCATGCTAAGGTGAGAATTGGGTAGAAGACCCATATGGATAAATGTCACTCCCCTTCTAAAACCCTAACAGAAGGAACATCTATAGAAGGGGAACCAATAACTAAAAAGGTAAAGGTGATGAGGAAGGGGCTAAGACTTTAGATGATTCTCTATCTTTTGATGATGTTGTGAAGGTTGGTGTTGAGGTAGCCACCCAAGTAGAATCCCTAAATGAAAAGGAACCCCACTCCCTAGAAATAAAGGCATTTATCCAAGATGTTATTTCTTAATCACCTAGGTAGGACAAAGTCGTTGAAGTCAAGGGCACCCCAAACCAAGATGATGGGGATCAAGGTGAACCTGGGGATGACATTCAATCCCCCATTAGTAGTGCAAAGGTGGGAGAATAAGAGAAAGATAAAATAGGAGAAGAGGGATCAAGCCTAAAAATGGGCACCCTTACAAATTTAGAGGTCAATAAAGATGCTGAGGAGAGTGACCCCAAGGATGCTACTTCAATCAAAATCCCCTGAGGGATTCTCCTCACCATCAAGGTGCATGACCTAGAGAAGAATAAGGGTTTTGAGGCCATGCTTGGTGAAGAGTCACATAAACACAACAAAGAAGTTACCATAGCCTCTATATACCCAATGGCCTAGGATGTTATGAAAGGAGAAGCTATTGTTCTATCCTCCATACAACACATAGAAAAAGGGAGTTCAATTGACAAATTTTACATGGAGTCTTGCCAGCTTGTGTCTGATTTCAAAGTTTTGGAACAAGTTGAGCCGATCCCAAAGAAGGAAAAAGAAGAGAAGGGAAGTGATGAAGACACAACAATTTATATTGAGCCCTCATCCTAAACTAGTGATGATCCCATTAGTTTCTTCCCCATTGGCACCACTCATCACTACTACAAGGCCATCCTCAACATCTGCAACTTCAACGGGTCTCTAAACCAGGCCCCTTCTTTGGATTGTAGACCAAGTGAAGGAAAATAAGGATGTGATGAGAATTTTAGGGGATATTGATATATCCTAGATTATTAAAAAGCAAAAGGCCAAGCCCCCAAAGAAGGCTAGGATTCATGTTAGAATGACATTCACTGACATAAGGGAAAGAAGTGTTAAAGTAGCCATTCCTCCTCTGGATACACTGAACAAGGATACTCCCATGGAAAACTATTCCATATACCATTACAATATTGGGGAGACATCAAGGAAGGAATTTAATCATACTTAAAAATTCCTAGGTGACATGGTGATGCACAAAATGGATAAAGATAAAGCCACCATAGAGGAATTAAACACAAAAATTCACCCTATGATCTAGTACATGTAAAAGTTACTAAGTGAGCCCCAAGTGGTGACTCCAACTACCATCCAAGCTCCTAGCCTTTCCCATATACCCCTTAAAACATTGGACATCACCTATGGAAAATATTTAAAGATAAAAGGATGGGAGACAAAATATTGGCAACAAGACTTGATAGCCCAAGGCTAAGAAATAATCCATACAACTATGGAATGGCTAGATGATGAGATGCACATGTGAGGAGAGTGAAGCTCAATATATATTTATGATGATGATATAAAAATTTGGGAGGAACTTAGGCCCAAAATAGATGAAATATATAAAATTGGAAAGAATATTTTAATTGTAGAAAACATTATCTCTCTAGATAATATTAAGATGCCTAAAAAGTGTCAATTAACCATAAAACACAGGCTCACCATACTCAAGGATGGTACTTTTGATTTAAAAGGAGAAGAGCAGTAACTCAAAACTATGAGAGAAAAGATTGAGGCCACTCTAAGAGTAATGATAAGGATAGATGGTGTAATGGACCTAACAAAAGAAATATTGGAGAAGGCTCTGAAGGATCTCATTGATGCACCTCATGAAGCTTTCAATGGTAAAAAAATAAAGGACCTAGTATCTCTCGAAAAATCTTGTGACAAGTTGGAGGCATTGATATGAAATAAATAGGGAGTGATCTAGAGAAAAAATAATTATTTAGAGGAATATGATGCCAAATTCAATCACCAGATGGGCCTAGACAAAATGATCCTCACCAATATGATCGAGAAGTTTGTTACACACAAAGACAAGCTAGTAAAGGACACATTCATTTATGTGGATTATACATCATGATGAGATACCCTTGGTTTATTTCCCAAAAAAGGGAATCATCCCATACATCCCTTTCTCTTCTTGTCCTTTTCTCCTTTTTTTCTCTTTCCTTTTGAGGAACTTTTGTATTTTTCCCAATAGTGGTACGTCACTTTTCGAGTTTGTTTTATTTAAAGAAAGGACATTTTTGTTTTTTTGTGTAAGTGGAAAAAGTTTTGTTTTATCCCTTATGGGTTATTTTACATGTACATAACTATAAATATTATTCTATAGTGGGAAATAATATCCTTTATCATCATGAGAGCATACCTGTAGGTCTAAGGAATCAAGTTTGTTACAACCAACCCCAGGCTCATGAAAATATCTTCCAACTAGAGTATCTTTATAGAATATGCCAAGTATGGTTATGGAATGTTATAATTAAAGGGGGTTTGTCCCTTTACAAAGGTCAGCTAAAAATTTGAGTGTAAAAGAGAATAGCTTAGAGAGTCATCCCTATGTAGTGCCTTGGTGCCAAATCGATTTCATTTGTAAAATTGTTGGCAAGCTTTGAGATCATCTATGATGTTCCATTGTTATAGAGTCATTTTTAAAGAGTGTCTTATGATATATAATTTTAAAAAAATGTGTTGTGATAAATCTTTTCCCATTAAATGAATAAAATATGTTCATGATTTCCATTTTGTCTTGTTGTTCAAATTGGTTGTCTAGTGTATGTTTCTTTATAGTAGTCATTTGGAAGGTACAACCAAAACATAAAATACTTTATATTTTAAATTTTGGGGAATGAATCATTGATATCCTTTTCAAGGGTAGTCCTGGGCTCATAGATGCAATACGAAAGAATTCTTGAAAGGTAACCTGTAGTGTTGCTTGTAATCTTTCAAGGACGATATGTCAGGGTGCGAAACACTAGAAGCATGCAATTGATTACCAAATACCAAGCAACTATAATATGCGAAAATAACCAGATTCACCAAGTAACTAGAATTCAGAATAACATAGCATATGAGAGACAATACACAACTTGTATTAACACTTTATACAAAAAAGAATACAATAGAGAATATCCCACATCTTCTCCACCACCTTACAGAGGTTTCCCACACCTCAAGTGAACAGTAATTATTCTCCCCAAAGCTCTCCCTCTCAGGTCCCAACACCCAACTCAAATACAGAGTTGGTGTTCACCTCCCGTGCTCCATGCACACCACAAGTGCTCCACGCACTCCACAAGTACTCCACGTACTCAACAAGTACTCAAGGTACTTCAAGTAGATCTCCCATGAATCTGCAACAACCTGAAATTCAACAGACCATACTTATGGAAGGAACTCCCTTGCCTTCCTGTCTTGCTCTATTCGAGTACACACCTGTACTCCAAGTAGATCCTGCCTGATATTGCTCCCTGTTGTGTTGCTGTCTATATGATCTTGCACACCTGCAAATCAAACACGGTTCTACACACCTGTGAACCTTGACCTTGCACACACATACACCTGCAGATCAACGATCTTACTTACCATGTGGATCACTCTACACCCTGAAGAACCCTTGTCCTTGCCTCACCAAGTCCTTATGATTTTCCAACCAGTACCAAGCTTGGCACTGATAGGGAACTAGGAGGAACACCCTTACTCACTTCACACACAGAAGGAGCAAACTTTGCTCAACTCAAACTAGAACAATTTTCCAATACAACCATGAGTCTATTATATAGATCTCATCAAACAATAATTAGACATCTAATTACAATAATTAGATCCGCAGCTCTCAGTCTATAATTAGCCCTGACCATGCAAATACTCGGTTCGTCAACCAACTGCCCGTAATTAACTCGCAGTCGAACCACACAGGTGATCGACGTCGGTCCCTGTCTGCCCGGAGGTGACCGACATCGACCGATATATGACCGACATTGGTTGCTTCTCTCTGCTATCTTGCTGACATCAGCTGATCAGACTGACCCCAGCTTCTCTGCAACTTAACAACCTTCAGCAACCTCCTCTCCTATTTGCATCAATGAAGCTTTTAGCTCCACAGCCTAACAATCTCCCACTTGGAGATAAATAGCTGCACTGTACCTGTACCTGTACTCCATCTAATCTATTTCTTGGTTTGTATCCCTCTTCAAGCTCAATCCTGAAGACAACCCACCACACATCCCGTGGTGTACCCCCTGTCATCCGAGTACCCTACCACATCCAAACCTACAACACCTGTAGTGAAGTCCTGACCCTGCATAGCAACACCTACTGCTGGTCCCTCTCAAAAAACCTGAGAACCCACTTCCCCGAATTGGCTCCTAACTCTGATAGCTAACACTGCATGGGAATACTCAGGTCTATACCAGACCTCATTTGATTTTAGACACTGTACCTGTCCAGCCCTTAGTGTGCTCCGGCTCTGCATCCCGAACCTCGCCAACACCTGATTCACATCAGCTCCCACTCGAGACAAAATCAACCTGTGATCTCCATGCCTCCCATGTCAAAGAATTTCACTGCTCCAAACTCCTCATGACATGACACTGAACTAATCTTACCCTTAGCTTAGCAAAACCCTGTATGTACACCCCTGCTAGCTAGCATACTATCCACATATAGCAACAGAATGATGTCATGACTCATCATCCACCTGGTAAGGCAAACCACAGTAGTTACCTGACACTGACTGAAGCCATGCTTCATCCTCCACCTGTCAAACCCTGTACCACTATCCTGCAGCTTCCTCAAGACCATATGCCTGGTCTTCCGTCTCACGTATCCATTATCTCTATTCTTCTACTAAGGAATCCATTCATCTCTGTGCTTTCATCCAGCTGGCAAACCTACCAAAACTCCTGTTTGGTTCTGCATCATATCCCTGCCTAGCTCCCACCTATTTCCTGGATCCTTCCTGCTCTACAATCAGCAACAAGTATGAAGAAGAAGAACATGAATTTGAGGGCCTACTTACGCCTTCAGTCCTCTGTATGGGTGTTTGAGACTCCTTGACAACATGCTGTCCACCCAAAATTCATTACAGTGACTGACCTCGGTCACTCCACAGTCTGCATCTGACTGACGTCGGTCTCCATGCGTCTGTACCTGACTACCAACCTGCAACCGCTGGTGTCCCTGCTGCCGACGTCGGTCCTCTTGACCGACATTGGTCTTACCTACTGCCGACGTCGGTCCCATGACCGACGTCGGTCTTACTCTGCCTGACATCGCCAGCTTCGGTCTGCACATGTCCGACATCGGCACCTGTCTGTTTGACGCTGGTTCCTTTTGACTGACACCGGTACCTGTGTTTGCCTGTGAGTGATGACTTTTTACCCACGAGCTCCTTTGAATCAAAACACATGTCCAAACTGCTCTGCTCAGAAGTATCCAGCCCCATCCACTGGTTTCTATCCGCCATTTCCTCCAAGTACACCAAGGCTTTCCAGTTCTTAAGCCTGTCAAATATATCTGTCTTCTGCTTAAGAACATGCATCTCCTTCCTGCTCATGTGACCAAGCCTACGAAGCCACGTCTCTGCAATAGAAGAAGAATCAGTAATATAAACAAGTAGATAAAGTATACCTATTTTCTTACCACCAGCTAATTCAAGTGCTACTGCTGTGAGAGTTCTTGTGCATCTCTCATCACCCAATCTTTCTAAAGAAATTAGCCATATCTCCAAACCTGGGACCTGCATGACCTTCATCAACACATGTGTGTTGGCTGCTTGCAATTTCAGCTTCACTTCCCCTTTGCCAATTCTTTGGCAAGGCTCACCAGCTCCTCTACCTGGGGCTGCATAGAAAGAGGCAACCGAATCTTTTATCCAAGATTCAACTTTATCCAAGAAACCTCTCAGAGCATCCTGTGCAACATAACCTGCAACATCTGCTTCTTCAATTTCTTCATGCTGATCTGCTACCAACCAACAATGTTCTTTTACCTGCTCTTTCTTTCCATGGGACCTTAAGTAACCATCTGTGCTTTTCAACTCCTCCATTCTTAGCTTACCTTGATCTGTCGTTGCTCTACTCCCACTCAATCAGAAACCCCTGAGAGTGCCCTATAACCAAAACATGAAACCTGCTTCCTGCAACCTTAGCTTTGATACCACTTGTTAGGGTGTGAAACACCGAAAGCATGCAATTGATTACCAAATACCAAGCAACTATAATATGCAGAAATAACCAGATTCACCAAGTAACTAGAATTTAGAATAACATAGCATATGAGAGACAATACACAACTTGTATTAACACTTTATACAGAAAAGAATACAATAGAGAATATCCCACATCTTCTCCACCACCTTACAGAGGTTTCCCACACCTCAAGTGAACAGTAATTCTTCTCCCCAAAGCTCTCCCTCTCAGGTCCCAACACCCAACTCAAATACAGAGTTGGTGTTCACCTCCCGTGCTCCACACACACCACAAGTGCTCCACGCACTCCACAAGTACTCCACGTACTCAACAAGTACTCAAGGTACTTCAAGTAGATCTCCCATGAATCTGCAACAACCTGCAATTCAACAGACCATACTTATGGAAGGAACTCCCTTGCCTTCCTGTCTTGCTCTATTCGAGTACACACCTGTACTCCAAGTAGATCTTGCCTGATACTGCTCCCTGTTGTGTTGTTGTCTATATGATCTTGCACACCTGCAAATCAAACACGGTTCTGCACACCTGTGAACCTTGACCTTGCACACACATACACCTGCAGATCAACGATCTTACTTACCATGTGGATCACTCTACACCCTGAAGAACCCTTGTCCTTGCCTCACCAAGTCCTTATGATTCTCCAACCAGTACCAAGCTTGGCACTGATAGGGAACTAGGAGGAACACCCTTACTCACTTCACACACAGAAGGAGCAAACTTTGCTCAACTCAAACTAGAACAATTTTCCAATACAACCATGAGTCTATTATATAGATCTCATCAAACAATAATTAGACATCTAATTACAATAATTAGATCCACAGCTCTCAGTCTATAATTAGCCCTGACCATGCAAACACTTGGTTCATCAACCAACTGCCCGTAATTAACTCACAGTCGAACCACACAGGCGACCGACGTCGGTCCCTGTCTGCCCGGAGGTGATCGACATCGGCCGATATATGACCGACGTCGGTTGCTTCTCTCTGCTATCTTGCCAACGTCGGCTGATCAGACCGACCCCAGCTTCTCTACAACTTAGCAACCTTCAGCAACCTCCTCTCCTGTTTGCATCAGTGAAGCTTTTAGCTCCACAACCTAACACGATATGTGCATAGTTTCTTCTTGGCTATTTTAAAAATTAAGAAAGAATTTATTTATAAAGGAGATATCATGATTGTGTGAACCCCTCCATATTTAGTTATTATCCCTCCACATCTTTTCATCAAACTTTTCTTGTAAACATTGTCCTACCCTATTCTACCCCACATACAACATACAACTATCATACCATAAGTGTTGCTTGCCTAGCAAATGCAATATACATTGTTCACCTAAAGTGTACTCACTTTATATACTCAAAATCATAGCACTATATTCCTTGATTACCCCTTATAATTCAACAAAAATTTTCACATTAAATATTACAGCCATTGTCCCATCTATCTTAAGTAGCTTTCATATAACTCAAGAATTTATGCATTCTATTTGACAACCCTTCCAAGGTGGAGTGTGTGAGTCTCATTATGCTTTGGTCATATTTAATTTTCCCTAATTATAAATCCCCATGAAGGTTTAAGGTTTGAAATACCTTCACCAAAACTAGCTACCCCCACTCGTAGGTCCTCTCACCTTTGTTCAGGCAGAGCCAAAAGTAGAAAGAAACTAACCATCCCCTTTGTCAGGCCTCTCCCAGTCATTGTCCTTATTTAGTTCTTTCAAGGTGATGAGCCCTCCTAGTTCTAATGAAATATATTCATGGCTCATCACCTTCAACTTGCATGCCCCTTATTGATTCTTGCCTCTAGGGTATGTGAGGTCGAGTTATAGTGGTGCATTATTGGGAACCAAAAGGACTTCTCTAGTGCCATTGTTGGGGACTTATCACCTTTATTATAGGCCTGGTTTTCAAAAAATATTGAATGTTTCACTAGCTTTTCTTCCAATTTGAGTTGCTCATACTTATTATATTATTGTTCTCATAATACTCTTTAGAACATTTACCCTTGATAGTAGGAATCTGTTTAACATCTTTGAAGGGTGTTATTAGGGTGTAGAAACTAGCCTCTCTTTATGGTTATGCCTAGTTTTTTATTGGTCTAGAAGTCTTTTTTCTAGTGGTGACTCTGTTCTATCATACATTTAAAGTACTAGTGCCTATTATTTGTAACTTATTTTGTTTTTGAACCCTCTCTTTAGATATACAAACTTGGAGGGTACTAGATCTTATTTTCAAAGGAATGCTTCAAAAGAGCTTATCCCTGAACTGAAAATCCATTTCAGAAGGTCCCAATTTTGGAAACCTGTTGTGGGTCAAGGCTCAGGCTATCAAGTAAGACCTGATCATTTTGTTCCTCTTCTCACACACCCCTTACTCTCTAACATCCCATTAGTTTAAGGGTACCTGAGTGCTTCAGATAGTTCTGAACTCCTCGCAAGTCAATTTCCTTCTCCCTAAAGAAGCATTTTCCCCATTTATAATTCTCTAAGCATGATCACTCTTAGCTTCCACCTAGTTCTCATTCATCATCTGATTCAAAAATGGAAGACCATGACATAAGGAGGAGGATTTTTAATGTAGATAATGAAAATGATGGAGAGGAAGATCAATATTTGGGTAACCGACATAGACCATTCATGATTTCAAGGTTTAGACCCATCAATTTCATTGGTATGCCCAGCTTTCCCAACGAGGTCCCTATCAAGATTAGGGGTGTTCTACCTAAGTTCTAAGGAAATAATGCAGTATCTAGAGAGGAACATATGAAATCCTTTTTAAATATTATTAAATATTATGAGATTGACTTGGAAGATATGTGCATAAACCTCTTTTTCAACACACTTAAAGAAGAAGCTTGAGAGTGGTTCAAATATAGGTACATAGCAAGCAATGATTAATACATTCAAGATGCAGTTTGGTGAGAGTATAGATCCTTGAAACCTAATTTCCAAATTTGAGAACCTCAAAAATAAACCCATTGAATATGTAAAGGATTTCAACTCAAGGTTCAGTATGGTGTTGAAGAGGTTGCCTGAGGATATTATGCCTAGTGGTGCTTGTTTCCTAATTAAGTATTATGATGTATTTGACAAAAAATGGCCTACTATCTTAGAGATAAAGCTCCCATAAATATAAGGATGGCTTTCAATTTGGCTATCCAAATAGAAAATAACATCAAAGCTGTGGGTAAGCCTTTGAATAAAAGTGCTAATGTCAAGCTCGTAAACCTTGAGAAATGCAAACCTCCCACAAAGGAGTGGACCTAAAAGAGATAGTGAATACCCTAGCCATTGTCATCAAAGAAATATCTTACAAGCTAGCTAAAGTTGAGAAGGGATTATCCCATGGTATCTCCAATCATGATGATATGAGGGAGTATAAGAGAGAGGAGTGGAATTATCCTTGAGATCAAGGTCAAGGTAGGCCACCTTTATAAAATAGAAATAATGACAAAGGAAAGGGGCTAGAAAAGGATGATAAGAGTCATACTCAGGGGCCCAAAAGGGATGTGCCAGATCCTTTGGATACAAAGATTAATGTAGTTTATGTTGACATTGACTAGTGTGATAAATGTTTCCTCCCTCACCCCCATGTAGCAAAACCTCTAAGGGATGTTTAGAGGTGGTTGGTTCTAAAGCTACATTTGATGAAGATGATATTTACATAGTATATTTCTAGGAGGTGGAGAGTTACATCTTTGAGGAAAAGGTGGTAGGTACCTTATCAGTCCCAGAATGCAAGGACACTCTAGCCTATGATTATTTCACTTTCAATTTTGATGAACTGGGTGAAATTGTTTTATCTCCATCTATAAAACTAATGGGTGTTGTCACTAATCAAGAATTTTGGGATGCGTGAGAGAAGGTTAGATCTTTGTCCCCAAATTTTGTCTAAAAAATTCATATGATGCATGAGTATGAGTTATGGGCTCTTGATTTTGAATTCCTAAGATCTGTGATGAAAGAGAAGTATGGGGACTCTTAATTAAGGACTGATAGTTGATGATTCATGCTACCATTACTAAAGAAAAGGAGTATAATATGATAAGAAAGGACCAAAATACTCCCCCTAAGGATGAAGGTGTTCCTACTCCTAGGGCAAATACCAAAGAGAAAACAACCACTAGAACTAAGAAGGTCCAAAATCTTACCAACCCTGGTCCTACGCCCTATCATGCTAAACCAAGAGCTGCCTAGGCCAAGAATCAGACCCATTTTATATCTAGTATTCTTAAGAAGGATGAGCCTAGGAAGCCTCCTTTGAAGAGTGAAGTCAAAAGTATCATTCCTCCTATTTTTAAACCCTTAATACTAGAAGGATATATTCTAGATGAAGAATTTATAAGTTTACCTGCTAATACTCCACTAGCCAAATATAGTGTTTGTGACATTGCCCATGTACTGAGCTAGCTAAAGGACACAATACATTTTGCGGAGCCACTTAAGATCCCATATCATAGATAGAGAGCTTTTGAATACTTAGGATTCATAGAAAAGGTTATTGCCAATGAAATTATTGAGATCGATCCTCCTTTCATTCCCCCTAGAGACAAGAAAAATGCCTTGGAATCTTCTAAGCAACACTTAAAAGTGTACCTAGGGACAACATTGGTAGAGAGACAAATGGATGTTGACCCATTCTATACCACTTTGGTAATTAGTGGATTGATCATCCATAATTTTATGTTTGATTCTAACACTTTCTATCACATCATGCTACTGGCTGCGCTTAATGAGATATGCATAAGAATAACTATAGTGTATGGATGATGCCTTGCCATGGATTCCAGAGAAGTGCCTATAGTTAACATGGTAAAAGGGTTGGTGGTACAACTTGCACAATATCCTAGACAATTCCTAAGTATGGATGTCATTGTTGTAGACTGTCCACCTAAGTGGGGTATGTTACTCTCTCAAAAGTGGGCTATTAGCATCAGTGGCAATGTTCAAATGGATTTATCTTATACCACAATACCTTTGGATGGTAGAATGGTTTAGATAAATCATGAACCACAAATGCTCCATATCTTGGAAGAACCCAAGTACCAATTGGATGAAGTGCTAGATGTAGACATAGACATCGATATCTTTGTAGGAAATGTTAAGTTTATAGAGATGCCCCCTAATGCTGATATCTAAGATGATGAATCCATTTGGGTTATGTATTTTGATGGAGCATGTTATAATGTTAGAAATGGGGCCAAAGTTGTTTTTTATACTCCTAAGGGCAAAATTTTTAAATGCTCCTTTTAATTGGCTTTTGAGTACATAAACAATATTGTAGAATATGAAGCACTTATGATAGGCCTCCAAATTGCTTAATAATATGGATTCAAAAGTTTGTTAGTGAAGGGTGACTATGAGTTAGTGGTTAAATAGGTTCAGGCTATTTACACCATGAGGTAGAAGAGGTTGAAGTAGTACTAAAATGTTGTCTGGGATTATTTGGAATGGTTTGATGCTTTCAACATCTAGTACTATGCTCGAGAGCTAAATCACTTGGCAGATGTGCTTACCAAGAGAGCTACATAATTTAG
The DNA here is from genome assembly GCA_037957365.1 of Torreya grandis. Classification (NCBI taxonomy): domain Eukaryota; kingdom Viridiplantae; phylum Streptophyta; class Pinopsida; order Cupressales; family Taxaceae; genus Torreya; species Torreya grandis. The sequence goes on along the minus strand of JARHVA010000255.1, from coordinate 6,244,510 downwards.
GATTTAATGATCCATGTTTGTGATGGGAAGGAAACCCTGTATGGGAAGGAAATAATCCATCTCAAGTCTAATACCATCCCCAGGGGATTAGTTAGTCTTGAGGTAACCTTTGATGGAGTAGACCAAATAAAATCTAGAAGTACTTCCATATCAAAAGAAATGACTGAGATTAACATTGGGACACTAAAAAACCCAAAGAAGATCTGGCTTGGTGTTTACTTAAGTAAAGATGAAAAGAAAGCATTCATCACTCTATTGAAAAAATACCAGGATTGCTTGGCATGGTCTTACGTATAGTTAAAGGCTTAGAGAGAGGATTTCTTTCAAAATTTTATTCCCTTGCAACCCAATACAAATCCATTCTACTAGAAGTAGTGTCCAATCAACCCCATCTTGGCCATAAAAATATAAAAAGAGATAAAAAAGATAAAAGATGGTAGGATCATCCAACCTATCATATATTTATCATGGGTGGTGAACCTTGTCCTTGTTAGAAAGAAAAATGGAGACATCCAGCTTTGTGTAGATTTCTAAAATTTAAACAAGGCATCTCTGAAAGACAATTATCCACTACCTAACATGGATAATATGCTTCAAGATATCACTAGATCATAGATGTTAGCTACTTTGGATAATTTTTTAGATACAATTAGGTGGTGGTTAAAGAGTCAGATAGAGTTAAGATTGCTTTCACCACCCCATGGGGAACTCATGTGTATGTTCAAATGCCTTTTGGTTTAATGAATGTAGGTTCCACTTTTTAGAGAGTAATGGATGTATCCTTTGCTATATTTATTGGCTAATTCATTATTGTCTACTAGGATAATGTCACTATGTACTCTGGAAAGAGGAGTAATCACCTAGCGTATTTAGACTAGTTGCTTATTAGATGCCAAGAGTTTGGGATCTCCCTAAACCTGAAGAAGTTCTATTTTGGAGTGTAAAATGTAAATCTATTAGGACACATTGTATCCCAATAAGGTGTTGTGATAGACCCTAAGAGACTAGAAGCCATCGACAAAGTGCCCATCCCATAGACCAATAAAGGTATTCGATCTTGCTTCAACCAAATTAATTTTTTTAGAAGATTTATTTCCAATTTTGTAGAGATTAATTTGTTGATCACTTCAATGTTGAATAAGGATCAAAACATAAAGTGGGAAGAAAAGGCTACCCAGTCATTTCAAAACATTAAGGTAGCCTTGAAAATGGCCCTTGTGCTTATTAGCTTGGACTACAAAAAAGTGTTTCAAATCTTTTCATTTGAATCTACACATACCATTATTGTAGTACTAATACAGAAGAATGATGAAGTTTATGAGAAACCAATTTCATTTTTTATCAAGGCACTTCAAGGATCTGAGCTTAGATATACCATAATATAAAAGCAAGCCTTCACTCTTTTAAAGGCTATCAAATAATTCAAGTCCTAATTTTTTGAGTTCAAAGATTATTGCCTATGTTCTTCACACTATGGTGAAGGAAATATTAACTTAAAATGAAACTAATAATAAGAGGTGCCGTTGGGTTAATAAACTATAAGAATATGACCTAGAGTTACAAACCACCAAGCTTGTTAGGGGTATGGCTTTGGCTAAGTTGATGACTGAAGCAAGTTTAGAAGTTGTGGAAGTAAATAATATAGAGATAATGATGTGTAACTATGAATCAAAGTATAATATATCCCCATGGTATAGGAACCTAGTACATTACCTGAGGACTCTGAGTTATCCTCCTCATCTAGAAAAGAATCAAAGATGGACATTGAACTTGGTATCCCAGAAGTATGTTCTATTGCAAGATGACCTCACATGGAGAAACCCTGATGGTGTTATCTTGAGATGTTTAGTGGAGAGTGAGGTCTCTCTAATAATAAAATAAATACATAGTGGTGTGTGTGGCATCCATTTTTACCCAAAGGTCACTACACACAAGATCATGAGGGCCAGATATTAGTGGCCTACACTATTCAAAGATATAACTACCTAGATTAGAAATTGTGAAAAATATTAGCAGTTCTATGGAAGGATGAAGGCATCCAAATAACTTCCCCTACAATTGGTCTTTGTTGAGGGGCCTTTCAGACAATTGGGAATGGATTTTATGAGTAAAATCTTATATTCCTTGAGCGTTGGTCATGAATGGATCCTGGTGGCTACTGACTACTTCACGAAATGGGTTGAGGCAATTCCTACTAGGAGATCAACCCACTAGGTAGTGATTGATTTCTTATTAAAAAATATCATTTGTAGGTTCAAGGTACTAGTCAAGATTGTATGTGACAATGCTATGTGTTTTAGAGCTAAACAATTGAATTCATTATGTGAGGATTATGGGACTACTTTGGCCTATGCATCCAACCATAATCCTCAAGGAAATGGACAAGTAGATTCTAGAAATAAAAATTTATTGAAAATTATCAAGAGGACTCTGGTTAACAACAAAAGAAAATGGGGTGAGCAATTGAAGTTTGCTATTTGGGTGGATAAATTGAATCTAAATCTATCCACTAGAAAAATCCCATTTGAGCTCATGTATGGGACCCAAGCTATTCAAACGTTGAATATAAAATTGCCTATGTACCAATTCATGTGACAAATGACCGAGGTGGGAATAAAAATAATCCATTATAAAGGGAGAATTAACCAGATCATCGAACTTGATGGATCTAGAAGGTAGGCTCATGAAAGGCACATAAAATTTAAGGAACATATCAAGAGGATTTTTGATAGAAAAGTTACTACATGAACATTTCAAGTCGGTGATCTAGTTTTGCTCTAGGACAATAGACATGAAGACAAAGGGAAGCATGGAAAATTCAATTTCCTTTAGATGGGTCCCTACACCATCAAATTTTAGATAGGAAATCACACCTTCTATCTCAGAGACATTGATGAAAAGATTTTTAAGCTTCCAGTGAATGGTAGACATCTTAAGCATTTCCTAGATTGAGTTTCTATTTTCCCATGTAAATATGTATATAATTGTCTATCTTATGGTCCCCTTGATCATATTGTATTTTGTCTATCCTTATCTCTTTTATTTTTGGTTTATTACCTTGTTGAAATGGTGATTCACCCATGGTATGTTTCTTATTGACTTCATAACCCAATGGATAGGTGATTAGTTTGGTGTTCTCTATGTACCCAATGGGGGTACCCATCCCTGAGCAGGAGCCTATGTTAGTTCCCAAAATTGTGTTGGAGTAATTTGGGTCTTTGTATGAGATATGCCCTATGCCAGAGTTAAGCGAGCTTCAATGTCTTAGTTTCTTACATTATTTGTTAGGAGGAAATGTTGGGGCATGTAATTTAAGCAATTATGTCTATTATCTTGGTTAGATGAGTCCAAAGGGATGTCTATCGAAGATGGAAAATACCTAAGCAAGTCTCAAGAAAGATTTAAAAATTAACCACATGTGGAGCAAGGATTCTATGGCACAAGAGTCTACAGTAAATAATTGAGGGTGTAACCATGTCTTTTTCTAAAGCTTGGATCCTTCACATTCAAAAGAGGAAGTATGTCAGTGTCCCAGATAAAAATAACACATTTTACTTATGTGTTTTGGTGATTAAGGTGAGGAATAGTCTGATGAACCAAATGAAAAATATGTATTTGACTTAAGGGACCCACCACCCCCCCACCACACCCCCCCTCCCCCCCGCCAAGAGTGAGATTTAGGAGATGGGAGTATTTTGCATTCCCCTTTTGAAGGAAGTTGGTATAAGTGGAGAAATTGGTCATGATCCCATTTTATTTTTTGATTTGGATACTTGGTAGAACATCGGGCCCTCAAATGTTTTGGGCCTCTTTGAAAAATTTCCCCACTTACCTTTTTATGGACATGGTGCTAAAAATCCCTAGGGCCTAGATGTCTATTTTTAATAATAAAAATATTTGTGCCATGTGGAGGTGCTCAGGTGCTTGTTAAATTTGAGACCTTTTTAGAAATTGCCTCACTCAATTTTATGGACATTTTCCAAAATGTCCCTAAAGGCTTGAAAACTCAAGTTTTTTCAAAATAAGGATCATTATAGGTTGTGCCCTTGGTTTCATCAGGGACTTGGGGCTTTTTGTCTTACAATACCAAAATGTCATAACAAGTAAAAAAGGTGAAAAAATCCCCAAAGACCTGAACATGAGTTTCTTTTAAATCTATGATTCACTCATATTTTACCACATATTATGAAAGAGCGGTTACTTAACATGCAAGGGAAGGCCTTACTTTTTCCCTCTATTTTTAAAATGAGGCTCAAGAAATTAATGGGGATAGGTGTTGATTTATTACATTATCTTGGAGCATTAATGGTAACCCTAAATCTAAAATGCAAGGGATTATAATTAAGTGTTATTATTTATTTGAACTTACCTTTAACATTTAGAGATAAATATTTGTGCTTCCAAGTGACTAAGTGTGCTAGAGTGAAGAATGACATGAATATAGTAAATCAGAATGTAAGTTATAAAGGATTTATACTTCCACCTATGTATAGCCTCAACTACTACCAATGGAAGCTACTTTAATAGCATTTAAGGGAAGGATCATATCAGTATTGGATTCAATCCAGGACACTAATGTTATGAATTTGGATTTTGGGGCACTGGTAAATGTTTTGCAAGACCCCAACCCCCCATAAGTAGATACCAATGTTGGCATGAGATACATCATACCGGCAGTAGCATTTTCCTTGATTGTTCCATACCTAGAGCTCATCATAGCATGTGCTTAAGCATATCAATTAGATACTAGAACCATCATCAATAGTAGTCATTCAATAATATGCTCCTTTACTCTAGAGGCCCTCAACACCATGTTTGGCATTCCTCCTCAACCAAAAATCATCACACTCAACATTAAGGAATGCCAATAATACATTGACAATGATGAGAAAGTAATTTCGGAGGTAGTAAACTCATGTTGGTTGACCAAGAAAAGAACCAAGGTCTCAAGAATGTTGAAGAACTTGAAGTTGGAAAAATTTAATGAGTTACCTTAGTATATTATATCCATGACCACCAAAATTTATGGGCTACCCACTACTGAGAAGTTTGAGACATGGATGTTTTTAATTATGCTCTATGTATTTGAAGGGAAGAAGAGGATCGACTGGGCCACCATCCTCAATGACAATTTGTATGCACAAATAATGTGCCTCCATGAAGCCATCACCTCCAAGGATAAATTTCAAGGTACATTTTATATGTCTTCCTACCTGATGTATAGCTTGGTACATAATAGGGTTTTCTAGGGACTTACTAGGAACCCTATGGGGATGATGATTTATGAAATATATCTCAAGGTAACCTCGAAAGGGTCTAAGAATGGTTTTTTCAAGGTGCCTAACTGCTTCTTCAACCCCATAATAAGTGTATTCTACCCCCTAAGGATCTTTAATAGAATATATATAATAGCCAAGTAGGTAATTGAGAAGTTTAGCACCACATATATTTAGTTCAAAACCTTTACATATATCAAGGTGAGTGGGTATTTTCAGATGCCCATTAAAATTGCCGAGATACCTAGATGATAAATTGGAAATAATGGATTTGTGTAGGCAGATGTTACCACCACATGAAATTATTATAGTGAAAATGATAAATAATCCTTTTAAGTTTCTTGTGGTGATTGGTTTCTATTCATGCCCTTCTATGGCCAAGGCAAAGAGGTTAGAATTGGAAATGAGTTTGTATTCACTTGGTAAGATGCCACCTTGACCTAATAATGACATAAGATGGATGATAAATATGGTGACAAACATGGTATAACATCATTCCCACTATGAAGACCTATGGTCTGATTGCACCATTGAATAAGATGTTAGGAAATGGGAGTACATGAGGTTAATAGTGCAAGAGGTCATAACATATGACATCGCTCCTCTCCCTAAGGATATGGTCGATGACAAGATGACACTCTCCACACACAATAGGAGCAATATTGAATCCCAACCCATCACTCTACCAAATTTCACTAAGGAATAAAGTGATTCCATCCCTAGGTGAGTGACATGGATAATGAGGAGAACCTTCAAGTGGTTGAAGGAGCATGGGTTTGACCTCAAGGCATACAACACCCCTACCCTCCAAGAGTCGAGGGAGGTGAAATAATTGAATGCATTCTTCCCTACACATAGTGGTGACCCTTTTTCCCCATCATCATCTACAATAGGGAGAGGGAAAATAAAGATGGGAGACACCAACTTTACCAAGCTAGTGGACATCAAGAAAATGAATGTGGCCCAATCTAAAGCCAGGATGTATTTCTCAAAGATAACAAGCCTAGTCAAAACTTGGGATAAAATTCTCATAGGGTAGGTCACACTAGCTAGCATTGCCCCTATTTCAATTTTAGGGAGGGAAGTTTTGGGGGTGCCAGCCACCTCAACGACTTCTCCCATGGCTAGTCAAGCACCAGTCCCAACTATCCTATCTCTGTAGTAGGTTGTAATTAAGCCTCCTCCAAACATATATTCAAAGAAGAGAGGAGGGGAGGAACAAGAGGAGCTACCAAAACAAAAAAGATCCAAGAAGACCCTCCAACCTCTAAAAAAATATTTGATCAAGTAAAAAATAGTTCTCTTCAAAGACCTAATCATCGAGGAGAGCCCCCTAGATAAAAAAGAAGATCAAGCTTCATACGTGAAAAGGGTTAGGGATATGAGTGAGGGGGAGGACTCAGATGAAGAAAGGTTGATAGTTAAGGTAATGAAAAAATAACACACCTTCACTCCCCCTAAGGTGAGAACTGGGTAGAGGACCCATAGGGAGAAACATCACTCCCCTTCAAAAATCTTGATAGAAGGAGCATCTATAGAAGGGGAACCTACAAAAGAAAAAGGTAAAGGTGATGAGAAAGGGGTCAAGACTTTAGATGATCCTCTATATTTTGATGATGTTGTGAAGGTTGGTACCAAGGTTGCCACCCAAGTAGAAGCCCCTACTGAAAAAGAGTCCCACTCCCCAGAAACATAGGCATTTATCTATGATGTTATTTTTCAATCACCTAGCTAGGACAAAGTCAATGAAGTTAAAGACACCTTGAAGCAAGACAATGGGTATTAGGGTAAACCTGGGGATGACATTCAATCCCCCAAAAATAGCATAAAGTTGGGAGAATAAGAGAAAGATAAAATAAGAGAAGAGGGATCAAACCTATAAATGGGAACCCCTACAACTTCAGAGGTCAATAAAGATGCTGAGGATAGTGCCCCTAAGGATGTTACTTCAATCAAAATCCCCTGAGTGATTCTCCCCACCATCAAGGCGAATGACCTAGAGAAGAATAAGGGTTATGAGGCCATGATTGGTGAAGAGTCACTTAAACATGAAAAAGAAGTCACCATAGCCTCTCCAGACCTAGTGGCCTAGGGTGTTACTAAAGGAGAACCCATTATTCTATCTGCTATCCAAAACATAGAAAAGGGAGTTCCATTGACAAATTATGCATGGAGTCTCGCTAGTTTGGGTCTGATTTCAAAGTTTTGGAGTAAGTTGAGTTGGTCCCAGAGAAGGAAAAAGAAGAGCAGGGAAGTGATGAAGACATAGTAATTTGTGTTAATCCCTCTTCCTAAACCAGTGATGCTTCCAATAGCTACTTCCCCATTGGCACCAATCATCACTACTAATAGGCCATCCTCAACATTTGAAACTTTAGTGGATTTCCAAACCATGCCCCTTCTTTGGATTTTAGACTAAGTGAAGGAAAAGAAGGATGTGATGAAGAAAGTATGGGATATTAATATAGCCTAGATTGTTTAAAATAAAAAGGCCAAGCCTCTAAAGAAGGCTAGGGTGCATGTTAGAATTACATTCATTGACATAAGGGAAAGAAGTGTTGAAGTAGCCATTCCTCCTTTGGATGCACTAAAGAAGGATACTCCCATGGAAAACTATTCTATCTACCATTAAAATATTAGGGAGCCATTAAGGAAGGAATTAAAGCATACTTCACAAGTCCTAGCTAACATGGTGACACAAATAATGGATAAAGATACAGCCACCATGGAGGAATTAAAGGTGAAAAAATAGGATATGATCCAGTACTTAAAAAATTTACTGAGTGAGACCTAGGTGGTGACTCCAACCACCATCCATGGTCTTAGCCTTTCACATATCCCCCTTAGAACATAAGACATCACCCATGGAAAATATTTAAAGATAAAATTATGGGATATAAAAGATTAGCAACAGGACTTGATAGCTCAAGGCCAAGAAATAATCCATATAGCTATGGAATGGCTAGATGATGAGACAGATAGGCGAGGAGAGCGTAACTTCCTAACATCTATTTATGATGCTAATATTAGAATTTGGGAGGAACTTAGGCCTAAAATAAATGAAATATGTAAAATGGGAAAGGATATTTTAATTGTAGAAAACATTATCTCTCCAAATAATATTAAGATGCCCAAAGAGTGCCAATTGGCCATAAGCATAGGCTCAGCATGCTCAAGGATGATGCTTTTGATTTAAAAGGAGAAGAGAAGTATTTAAAGACTACAAGAGCAGAGATTGAGGCCACTCTAAGAGAAATGTTGAGGCTAGATGGTCTGGTGGACTTGAAAAAAAACTATTGGAGAAGGCTTTAAAGGATCTCATCGATGCACCTCATGAAGCTATCAATGGTAAAAAAGTAAAGGACCTAGTATCTCTCAAACAATCCTATGACAAGTTGGAGGAATTGATATGAAAGAAACAAGGAGTGCTCCAGAGAACCAACAATTTGTTAGAGGAATATGACACCAAATTCAAGTACTAGAAGGGCCCAAATAGAATAATCCTCACCAATATGATTGAGAAGTTTGTTACACATAAAGACAAGCTAGCAAAGGACACAATCATCGATGTGGATTCTACATCATGACGAGATGCCCCTAGTTTTTTTCCAAAAAAGGGAATCATACCATACATCCCTTTCTCTTCTTTTCCTTTTCTCCTTTTTGTCTCTTTCTTTTTGAGGAACTTTTATATTTTTCCCAGTAGTGGCATGTCCCTTTTCAAGTTTACTTTGTTTAAGGAAAGGACATTTTTGTTTTTTTTGTGCAAGTGGACAAAGTTTTGTTTTATCCCTTGTGGGTTATTTTACATGTACATAACTATAAATATTATTATATAGTGGGAGATCATATCCTTCATCATCATTAGCACACCTGCAGGTCTAAGGAATCAAGTTTGTTACAACCAACTCTAGGCCCATGAAATAATCTTCCAGCTGGAGTATCTTTATAGAATATGCCAAGTATGGTTATGGAATTGTATAAGTAAAGGGGGTTTGTCACTTTACAAAGGTCAACTAAAAATTTGAGTTTAAAAGATAATAGCTTGGAGAGTCATCCCTGTGTAGTGCCCTAGTGCCAAATCAATTTCATTTATAAAATTGCACCTATGATGTTCCCTTGTTACAAAGTCATTTTTCTAGAGTGTCTTATGATATCTAATTTTAAGGAAATGTGTTGTGATAATTTTTTTCCTAGTAAATGAATAAAATATGTTCATGGTTTCCATGCCATCTTGTTGTTCAAATGCAGTGTTTGTTTTCACAAGATAAATAGATTGGTTGTTTGGTGTATGTTTATTTATGGTAGTCATTTAGAAGGTACAACCAGAACATAAAATAATTTCTATTTAAAATTTTTGGAAATGAAGCATTGATATCTTTTTTAAGGGTAGTCTTGGGCTTATGGATGTAATAGGAAAGCATTTTTGAAAGGTAACCTATAGTGTTGCTTGTAATCTTTCAAGGACCATATGTGCATAGTTTCTTCTTGACTATTTTAAGAATTAAACAAGCATTTGTTGATAAAGGAGATATGTGAACCCCTCCATATTCAATTATTATCCCTCCACATCTTTTCATCAAACTTTTCTTGTAAACATTGTCCCACCCTGTTCTACCCCGTATACTACATACAACTAGCATACCATAAGTGCTACCTACTTGACGAATACACTATACATTATTCACCTAAAGTGTGTTCACTTTATATGATCAAAATCCTAGTGATACAGTCCTCACTTACCCCTTGTACTTCAAAAATAATTTCCACATCGAAGATTGTAGCCATTTTCCCATCTGTTTTAAGTAGCTTTCATATGACTCAAGCATTCATGCATTGCATGTGACAAACCTTCCAAGGCGGAGTGTGTGAGTTTGGTTATGATTTATTCATATTCCCTTTTCCCAAATTACAAATCCCCATGAAGGTTAAATGTTTGAAATCCCTTTACCAAAACTAGCTACCCCTACTCGTAGGTCCTCTCACCTTGGTTTAGGTAGAACCAAAAGCAATAGGAAACTAACCATCCCTTTTGTTGGGCCTCTCCCAGTCATTGTATCCATTTGGTTATTTCAAGGTATTGAGCCCTCCCTAGCTCTAATGACATATCTTCATGGCTCCTCACCTTCGATTTTCACTCCCCTTCTTGATTTCTTGCCCCCAAGGCGTGTGAGGTTAAGCGATAGCGGTGCATTACTGGAAACCAACAAACCACATGGTGAAAGCATGTGAGCTTAAAAAAATTATAAGGTGCAGAGATCAAAAGGCCTATAGGACTACCAAGTGACATAACCTTAGAGCTAAATACATATAGTGACCTATGATGTTTAACTCAAGGGATCAAGATCAACGTCTAGTATTGATTCGTGTAAGAAGATCTGGTGGTGAGAAATAAAAATAATTTTTTCAAAAGGTAACGATCGATTTTTGAACATTACTACAAAATTTTACCACAAAAATGCCACATAGATGCCATGGAAATGACACATAAACATAAAATAACAAATTTGAAGATCTTATAGGCTCAAAAAGGGCAAATATATAAACACAAGGATCTGAATGAAATCTAAGGCACAAAGCTCACTTAAGTACAAATAAATGCCACCACTAAAGCTACAAAAAATACCTAACATGTATAAAATCCCTAATTTGACCTTGTATTGATCACAAATCGAGCCCATGAAAGTGAATTATCATCTAAACAAGCATAATTTAATTCAGAGCTGAAGAACAGTCCACCAGTGAGAAATTTGATCTATTTTAGACCATGGAAACTCAAAAAAGCACTTTAAGGGATAATACAGAGCTCTATTTAACTTCAAATGTTGAGGGGAGAGTCTTAAAATATATAGAATTTGATCCCACTTCCCTAAACATGGGAGATAACAACAGGTCCAAGCTATTTTGGACCATCGAAGAGCAATCGATCATCATAAAGGAAGAGGAAACAAACCTATTGGTGAGGAGATATTATGATCTAGTGGATATTCATATGACAAGCCTACACTTTATAGTGGCCAAGCCCAAGGTTATACATTGCATTGATGTTATATCTCCTATTTTTAAAGATTGTAAGATTGATAGAGGCATGTTAGTCAATTAGTACACTTGCACAAGTATAGTTTGTCTCAGCCATAGATTTTAAGAATTATTATAAACTACCTAAGCCCCAAATAGACATGACCACCATAAACACTCAGGCTTAATAAAATGACTTAAAGACCATCCTTACCCCGTGGTTGTATTCTACCAATCGAGTATTCTCAGAATTTAACAGCAACATCCCAATTAGACAATTTAGACCTAAGATCAAGATGATTATGACTTTGATGAACAGACTATGTGGAATTGGACCACCACCTATGTGGATTCAATCTAGGTTCCCTTTATATATTTTATGGTTGAAAGGGAGCTCACCCCTCCCCTTGGTGAAGTTATTAACACCTACTTGTGTAGACAAATTTCCACAATCAAGAAAAGGACTAGGTGCTAATTTTACATGATGTCATACTTGATGGATGCCTTGATTTGATTTACACCACCAAGGTCCCTAATATTAGAGAATGGTCACCTAAAGGGACATAGATGGTCTCTTAATATTATTCAAAACTACACATATTCAAATACAAAGACCATATCCATTTCATCTATGACTGTCTATCTAGCCTTAATTGAGGCCATAACTAGGATTTTAATGGAAAGAGTTAGTCCTTTAGTCAAGAAATCAATATAATCCATTAGTGATATATGGATATATCCTAACTACACCATAATTAAGATTGAGGGAACACAGTGCACCCAAATTAGACTACTAGTTCATGTACCTAATAAACTAGTTAAATAAGAGGTACCATACCAAATATGCAATGGTATAGATGGTATTTATAGGAATAATAGTAAAATAATGCTCCATTCGCTCCTCATGACCATTAGGAGGACTATATTCTAGCAATGGGATAATATTAGTGATACCTTTAAACACCAGGCCTCTTTCAGATTACAACATGATGAACTAAAGTAGTGGGATCCCTAAGAAAGAGTTGTGGGGAACTTTAATGCAAAGGTGATCAATATGACCTATGAGTACTATCCTGGACCTTATGACCCAATATACACTAAATATTATTCATTCATCGATGTCTTGGTAAAATTGAGAAAACATAACATCAAGCCAGAGGCTAGATTACAAAGTAGAAGCCAAGTGATGATATATGGTAGCTAGGGACAAGATAATACCATTTGATAGAAGGTACATATTCTAGACCTCCTCTAATATGTACATAAATAGAGGAGAGGAGACATGATGAGATTGCATCTTCCTCAACCCAGATAGTAGAACTAGAATCACAGGTTGAAGAAATGGACATAATAGCATTAGACCATGAGGAGACAGTGAAAGACACTTTGAATATGCTACCCAGTGTCTACGAATCTAATGAAGAAGATGCTCAAACTGAAGAGATAGATAAATAATAGGAGAAGGAATTAGCCTTGGAATTAGTTCTAGTGGATACCCCAAAGAGAAAAATTGAGATGGCATTGGTCTCAATATCAAGCAAGAGGCCCAAATTGACCCTCACACACCCTTTGAGTGAGGTCAACCTTTTGAGTGAGAAGAACCCTATCTAAGGTCCAATTATCCCCAAATGGTTTATATATGGCAAGTTACAAAAGGTTCCTACTCTAAATCATCCCTGGGCCATTACTAAATCAGTCAACACCATAGTCCGTAATGAACTTAAGCCATGTATTGTAGCTTTACAACAAGAAGAAGAGAAAAGAGTAGTTGTCTTAGGAGATTTAGGCAGAACACAAGTTAAGACCTTACTCCTCAAGTAAAAAAATCTTTGGTTGGTGTCAAATTTTATTGAACAACCATTAGTTTACAGAGGGTGATTAAAAATAAATCCATCATCAGTGGGGAGGAGTTCACCTTCTAAAGCATAGATCCATTCATAAGTTTGACTTTGGTAGGAGGAAAATAGCTAGGAGAAAGCCCTATTTTTGAGGAAAATGTGCTTGAATTGGCCCAAGTACAGTCAACCCAATTACAGGTTGCCCTCAAAGGCATGCAGTAACATAAGGAAAATATTTAAAAGGAAAATTTAGATAAGCAAGCTATATTATCAGTTCTTGATGCTATTATTAAGATGCTTGAAGCATCATTCTATGACATGTTTAATTTTTTGAAGTTAATAAGGTTTAGATAGAATGTATTGAGCCAACATGATGTTGTAGCAAAGAAATTAATCACCCAATGACATAATTTAAGAAACAAAATGAAGGGATAGATCAACATTTTGATAGAATATCAAATCACTGGTTTTAAGACCATTAGCCTAGATCATCTAAACACAACCATGGGATTGATTATGGATAAGATTAAGGGTTTAAACACATGGTCTAAGGTTTTGGAAGGTTTTCTTAAGGATGAAAAGGAGTTACTAGTCAAGATGGAACATTCCTTGGAACCATGATCCTTAAACCAATTACACTCAGCTTTGTGGGCCTTATCATAGATAAAGAGTTCAAGCATAAAACCACCCTGGTCATGTAGGAAGTTAGGAGAAAGAACCAAGGAAAATATGGAGTGGATAAAAATGGGGTCATGGATATGATCCTAACAATAGAGGAAATTTTTTTTGAAGCTAGGAGCATTAAAGAGGCCTTGAGAATAAATGATATAGACTTTAGAAACATGGTAGACCAAGAAGATGAAATATTCATGGATCCTATTGTTAACCTTAGGTTGATTGATGAGCAACATGATAAGACAATGAAGACTCTTTAGCATAAGCAGGGGACTGCATCAACATAGGGTTCTCAAAGTTAGGAATATTCTTTTTATAAAAATTTGTAATATTTTGAAAATAGAATATTATATTTATAAAGGCATGTGCATCTTGTAAAACACATTGCCTATAGGTTAGTCTACTTGGGAAAGTTTAGTGTATTCTAGAACTTTTGTGGAAAAGACAACTGTCCTTACACTTGCACTTTTGTAATTAGATATGACTAACTGACATAATTCCTTGCATTCTATAAAAGGATTATTGTCATTTGCAAGAGGGAGGGTGTTATTAGATCCAAATTAATTTGTAAAATTTGAGCAATAGATACAAGCAAGGAATTCTATAAAGATTGTCCACCATTTGTCTATGTGTTTGCTATCATGGCTTCTCTCTCACTTATTTATTTTGAATTCTATATTTGAATGGTTCTTATGAATTATTGGTGTGTACATTTGAATTTAGAGATGTTAAATTATGCTAATGTTATGTTGATTTAAAGTTCTTAGGTTCATTTCATTTTCTTACTCTTCTTGCATTTGGGCTAATGTTGTTTGCTTGCAGGGGTAAATCTTCAAAGTGAACCACATTCTTATTTTCATTATTTCCACCTTCCTTAGGACTTTGCTTGATGTGTAATAGGATTTTAGATTAATATTTTTCATGTTACACATTTTTTAAGTGTATGCCTAAATTATATTTGAAATTTATCATGATGTTTGGAATGAAGATCAATAACCCCTCTTTTCTACCCTACCCTTCCTTTTGCTCCTTTTTTAACCAATTCACTCTAGTTTAATTATCATTATAAATATCTACCTTAGATTAGTTCTTGATTAAAATTCACTATTGTTCTCATAGATATTTCATAGTTTATATAGATCTGCTATTTGGCCATGGTGGCTCCCAACCACCAAATATTATAAATATTATGAAATTGTCACTTGTTTTGATTCTATTCCATCAAAGATAATAGGATTATCACAACCTACAATTCATGTATTAAATTTTTAGGAATTCTAAAATTAGAAGTGTTCTTAAACATTATGTGCACTTGTGATACACCTTTAGGCATCAACAAGATACTCAACCCACCAAGTGGAAGAGATAGCCAAATCATTAGTTAAGGACTCACCAACAATGTCAGTGGTAGATACAACACTTATTATGGTAACCACCAGCGTAGTAGCTTTAGTTTCAGACTCAGGTAATAGTGACCATTGGAACAACACATGATTCACTGGTATCCACTCTAAGTTAGCTAGCATAATTAGTATCCAGGAAGAGTAAATAGATGATATATCTTAACATTCTAAATTTTGGTCTACTAGAAGCATTCAAATGATCAAAGAGAGGCCCCAAAACCATCTCTAAAATCTCATATGATACAAAAAAGGAAAAATATGTGGAGATAATAGTTCCCTTACCTGACAAGCAAAAATAATATTTAGTGGTGGGGGATTATTAACTATTTAAGGTGCACCTGGGCTGTTTGATAAGAGAAGGACTAAAACATGATGTTCATATGAGTATAAGTTCTCTTTGAGAAAATAGACTGTGACAAGGTCACTAAAGATGAGCTAAATAATTTAGCAAACTTGAGCAGTTGATAGCTACCTTAAGAAAATTCATAGACCCAATAAATCCACTTGAACCTACCTAGCCAACTCAATCTCTCTCTTAATTCCCTAACAAAGAAATATTTGAGACAATGAAAAAAATTGGTATAATGGGTAATGATACAAAGGAATAGGTTGAAGATATAATCACCAAAGGGAATAAAGTGATAGGGCTAGCCATGAACTTCTATAAGAATTTGAAGTATGATCTTGCATCTCTAAAGGCATAAATAAGTAAATATGAAGAAGAGGTTGAAAGGATGAGCCTCTAATTCCCAAATTTCAATCCATTGATTAGATAGAGAGTGACACCCTCATGTCTAAGAAAATAATAAAAATTCCTTTGGAACATGATGAGATGGAGAAGGCAACTAAATTTAGAATCAGAATACTCAGTGAGAATATTGATAAGGCCAAGAACACATGTGATAATGCCATAGATGCAATGTATGACATTGAAGATTTAATTTTCAAATTGTCATGTGATGCAGTAGATTACCAAGATAAACCTATTCCTATTCAAGAGCTCCAAGATAAATTCAAAGAGGTAATTAAGAAAGAATCAGTGTAAGACAAAACTTTTAATTTAAATTCCATCCATCATTTCATCAAGTACCACAATATGGTTGATCAGATGGGGAAGGATATCCAAGTCTATAGAGCCTCTTCCAGAGAACTATCTGAGGTAACTGCATAATGTGACATCAATAATCTTTTACATAGTTGGTCTTGATGAAGAGCACCTTTAAGAGATATTCAACAACTTTGATGCTTATATTGATAAGATACAAGTGAAAAAGGAAAAGGAATCCTGGAAAGTCAATGTTGTAGATTGATTATTTGATTATTTGAAAAATACATTCTATAAACTATAATTTTTATAAGATATATTTTAAAGTTACAAGTTCAAAATTTTAACTATTATTTTGACAACTCTTAAATTTAAGTTTAAAAGATCTACTTGTAATTTTCAATTATCTTTCTGTCAAGCTTTAGTTAAAAAAATGCAATTTTGTATTTTGGACTTTTCCTTTTGACAAGTTAAATGGCTTTAGTTGTAAAATCTTACATTGTAATTTTCACTTTTCTTTTTTTCAAGTTGAATGACTTAAAATTTGTAAAAGTCTCAACTACAAATTTCAAGTTAGGTTTAAAATATCCAAATATTAAAAAGTATTCAATTTTTGACCAAGCCATGGTTCATTTTATCACCCCATTTATTGGGAGAGATTTATTCAATAGAACTCAAGGCAAAATGGTTTAACTAAAAGACTCCAAAATATTTTTATCCTCTTTCAACACTTGGTGAAGTGCCCAACCATTGTAGAGTTCATTTCCTCCTACTCCACCAAAGATGCCTTTTCAAGCTGGGAATGATGACATTTGTATGGAGGTTCCCTAATTTCTTGATCCAAAACTAAGTGTAAGGGTTTTTTGACTTCTCTCTCAAGGGAGTGATTTTTTTGTATAAATATGGGTTTCTTACGTATCCCATGGATATTTTTTTTGATAGATTTTTTTTTGCCTTTGAGTAATTTATCTACATGTTGTAACGTAGAGAATACTAATAGACTGAAGGTTTGCCTTGTATTGTGTTATCTTTGCGTATGTAAGGATTTTATTAAATTTGTGAATGATCTAAGTCTTATTTTAGTTATATAAGAATCAATTTTGGTATTTATCTTTCCCTTTTGAAATATTATTGGCTAAAAATCAAGAACTTTGTTCCTTGTTTGATAGAATACCCAATATTACCTTTGATCTCATACTTATGTAAGATTGTACTTAAAGAGATTTTAATATATTATTGTTCAATTGTGTTCAATCAAAGAAATCATTAATTTACACTAGAACCCCTTGGTGCAACACCAATTTATAAATTTTAATTTTTTCTAAACTCTTTTCCTTTATAAGATTAAACCTTAGTTAGGAGCAAGATCACTAAGAAGTTGTAGTTTGAAGTGAACTAGTAATGTATCAATTACACTAAGATTAATGAAATGAAGCTGATCTTCTCTAGAGGTTCACCTCAATTTTCCAACATCCCAAAGCTTGGAGGTGATTTCATTCTACCATTATATTTCTCACATATTGCAACTCATACTATACTACAAAATAAAAAAGGTGCAAAATCTAATTGATAACACTACTTATTCTAGTTTCAATAACATTCTCACAAAAAATGTTATTTTTTGGTGAGATTTAATATTTCATAAAATATCTAAACTATTTGAAAGCTTGCCAATCTATATGAAGTGATAGATCTATGAAATGAATTTGGTAATTAGTCCAAAATATAACTTTTATGCATCCAAGAGACAAAATTATTTGTTTCAAATGATATACCTACCCTAAGTTCCTCCACTCTCTAATTTATATCTTCCGACATTTTCGGATACTAATATAACATTTATGACCATGAACATGAATTTTAAATCTAGTCAGATACGTATTTTCCCTCTTAGTCCAGCATGCAAAATAATTGACAATAAATGTTTTTGATTTAAGAGGCATGACCATAGATGTCTACCTCTTTATCTTCATTATTTAAAACTAGATACACCATGCATGGATCCCAATTACACCTAGAGGATGAAAATTTTCACTTCAATAATTCCCTTCTCCTAATAAAAATGAATAAATTTTTGGAAAACTTCAATTTACCATAAATCAGAAAATGTATGTCATCTAGTCAACTAAAAGTGCCATTAATCATGTATTGAATTCACCTTATTTTACATTAAATCATTTTATTAAAGAATAAGATATGGATATGTGGTATAATATTTATAAATAGTCCCAAATACTTATTTTTATGTAGTGAAGAGACAAGTTTCTTACCTCCAACCAATATTTCTACTTAAGTGGCATCAACTTAGAATTATGTCTCATCCAAAATGTCAAGATATGGAAACAATGTCTATGAATAGAACCATGAGATTTGAATTGAATCAGGTACAAGATTTTCATCTTGGCTTATCATTCAAAAACATTGATAAAAAATATTATCAAGTTTAAAGATGAAAATGGATATCTCTACCTTTGATATTATTGATTAAAAATGAGTTATTTTATAACCATGTTGTGGATGTAAAATAATTCCTAAAATAAAGTGTTCATTCTCTAAGTATGCTAGGTTGAGATATGGATACACATTATGAATTAAAAAATGTTATTATCTAAAAAAAATGGTGGGAGTTTGTGGCATATTTTGTTGCAATATAGTTTTCATGTGTTGGACCATAATTTTATAAATATTATGCGAATTAAATGAATTTTGAATGCTTGAAACTAAATTCTCAAATGACAACTACCCTTTTTTCAAAGATAAAATACAACTTTTAGGATGTTTTAAAATATTTCAAAATTATAAATTTATATTTTTTTGGAGATAAATATATTCCTATTGTGAAAAAATCATCAAAATGAGTTGTTTAAAGTCATGTCAAATAATTATGAATTACAAACCAACAATATAAAATTTCTATTTTGTTAAAATATTAAAAACTAACCTTAGAATAATTAAACAAAAATGTGTGCCAAACTAAATAGAGATTGGAACTGAATTCAAACAAGATTATATGATATCATCATATATTATTTTTTAATAGTAAGGTCTTGAAAAAATTAAACCAACAACACAACAATCAATCATTTAAGGTAAGTACACAATTGATAAGAATATAAGGTAAACTAACACAAACATTTATATAGAGTATTATTTAATAATAATTTAAAGAAGGTTAAATGCCACAAAATACATGTCAAATATATATTACATAATATGTATGAATATATCATGGAAAAACAAATGACAAATAAAAAATAAATATTGTATAATATTGAATCTCATATATGGATGAGTGATAGATACATTTCCATGTCGACGGATTAAAAAAAATAACATAGATTTACCATAATACTATGTCTATGAATCCCTTAGATCATCAAATATTTTTATCTTCATCCCTCGAGATGATGAAGAAAAATCATCTCCCGTGGTCTCTTGAAATGATAAAAAATTCTACCATCTTGCATCATATGAGGGATATTAAGAAGAAAATAAATAAATAAATAATTTATGCATTTAAAAATTATAAAGATAAATGTACGTAAATTTCGCAAACTAAATTATTAGAAACTTATAATAAATCTATTTTATACTATTATTTGCATACATGTGTTATTAAAGGAGTCAATCTTGAAAAATGTGAATCATAAAGATTTTTTGTGATTCACATCATATTGTGCATTACATTCTAAAAAATACCAAACCATAAATTGTGTAAAGAAAAAAGTAATTTCAAAATTTATATTAGTTCAAATTTACCCTCATGTGTTGCTTCAACTCTAGAATTATCATAGAAACATTAGGGAGAAGTTTGAGGAGATGATATGGAGTCCTAATAATATTTGATTGGTATAGAGTGATTATAATATCGTGGACATTATAAAAGAATTTAATTATAAAAAAATGCTAATAAAATATTTTATTGAAAAAAATTTATTATAAAAAAATTATATTAAAAATGTATGTAACAATCCAAATTTTAAATTGAAATTAAACTTCACTCCAAGAAAATATGTCCAAATTCCTTAGCACTCAATGTGAGATCCTCAACCACTCTCTGAGCATACTTTGGTAGTGAGTTAACCATCAACAAATTTCAAATAGATTTCAAAAATTTAAAAAGTTTTAATACAAATAATTCATGTTAACTAATTAACTAAATTAATAAATTTACTTGAGAGAAGGAATCATGTTTCATTTGCACTTACAATTGCTTCTCTTACCTCTGCATGTTTGTAAGGAAATCCTCAAAATCCATCAATCCAAGATTGTTTACGGGAGATAAAAGACCAACACGTATACTATTGTGCATGTCAAACTTTTTCAATGTGTAAATATGACATTGAGAGAACCAATAAATTCCAACCCTGAGAGTGGTATAGGAAATGCTTGTGCCAGCTCCTTTCCAAATATAATGGTCACTTATGATCCTTGCTCTATTAGTTTTTCATGAGAGATGTAATATTAAGAATAAATTATGTGTAACCTCTATGGTGAAAATATGTTTTAGGATAGAAGGAATATGATAAAAAGAAATTGGTGGAGGTACAAAAGGCCATTATTTTCACCTAGTATATAGTGTGGCATGTTTACTCAAATGCCCCAAAATTCCCTTGTGTTGAAATGATTCACATATTTTTACAACACAAAATTTATGTATAATGAGACATCAAGATTATTATTGAGCCATTTATCAAAACCATCTACCATAGTTTTAAAATTTTATACGCACCACTTAATAGAAAATTTTATCTTCTTTAGTTATTTAGGTTGTCTTATCATAGAATGCACCAAACATTTCACTAACTAGAGATGTTAGTGATATTAAATTATATATCTTTGTCATACGATGAGAATTTAGGAGTTTCCCTCTTTTTGACAACTTTCCATGACTCATGTGCATCACTTTTGCTACCCACATTATCTACAATTTTTTCTTAATTTCTTCTATGGTTTGTGCTAGGGTCATAATATTTTGGAGAACATGTCTTGTGACCTTAAACCATGGAATATGTTTTTGATTTGATACACATTTTTTAAATCTCATTGTGAATCAAATGAGGGTTTGGCTTATGGGGGTTTTCATCATCACTATTTTCCTCAGTCAGATTAAGATTTCAAATTGGGTTTGGGTTTAGTTCCATTTTCTTTGGTAAATTTGATTTAATATTATAATACATTATAAAACTGGAAATAATTTGTAAAACTCACAATGTTTTTAATAAAAAAATTAAGAATTGTAAAAAATGTTAGAATATTAGCTAGAGAACATATAACACAATTTGTGTCTGGTACGAGGTGTGAGAGAAGCATGATATAAGTTTGATAGAGGAAACATATATTAGTTTTTAAAGCTACGAAAAATATCATTTTAGACTGTAGCGAATGTGTATTTTGATATGTTTAGTTTTTTTTCCCTTATAATAGTCAAAATAGATATATATTTAGGATGGATATCCATCTAAAATGGATATCCAATTAGGCTCATATATTGAACCTAATTTAATTTTTGAATATGTGTTCCTTTGATAGAAGTATATCAATTTCCTTTACTAAACAAATATTTGTTTTCTTTTCCATGAAAACATGCCAAAACAATTTTCTAAGTTTCCTTTTTCCACCCTTAAATTATTACACACACTTGATAATCATTATCTAATTATACCTCCAAAAACCTTGCTTATTTTTCACACACTTGAATCGATTGCTAGGATAAGGGAAAATTTATCCGTTCCCTAATTGGAAAATCTGATCTAAAACCTCAAGTAAAGTAACATGTGTTTTGTACCTTATGTTATAATGGGGAGAAAATTTTAGCTATCTTGATATTTTGGAAGCCTCTTAACAATATACAATGTCAAAAATTGCACACCAATAATTTGAGTAATTCATGAGCTACATAAAATAGTGTTATGAAATGTGACTCTAACATCGATAAGAAGGTAAAACTAGTAAGAATTTGTGAAGAGGGATGAAGTAACAATAAAAGGGTGTCAAGAGAATGTCCAGGAACCTTTAAAAGTAAGAAAATGTTCTAATAAAATTTAATTTGAAACAATAATCGACAAATACACTAACATCCTAAAAACATGTAGTGAAATAACTAATAAATACTTAGAGACCATTTTTAGGAGTTTAAAATACCCTCTACACCTACCCTTATCATAATTATTATCAAAATAAATTAATTCCATATTAATACTTAAATAATATATATTTTATAATTTATTATCTATTTATTATTAATTATTATATTCCCCTCTCTCTCTCTCACACACACAACTAAATTGTTTCCTAGAATGCAATAAAATTTGTAAGTAATTTAGTTTTTCTAAATTATTCAATAAAATGTAATGAAATTTATATATATAATTTTAATAATTTTATTAGTCAGTATAAATTTTAATTATTGAGATTCCTAATTAAAATGCTATCATAATTTATAAATTTATTATAAACAAAATATAAAAATTTAATAAATAATAAAAATAATAACTAAATAATTACAATGTTTAAAAACATTTAAAACAGTCTTGAAAATAAAAAAATCCGAGAGAGAAAAGAACATGAACTGCAAAAACCAATAATGATGAAATATAATCACCAGATTTAAATATTATATATAATATTATTCATGCTCCGATGCCATTGGAGACTGGAATATCCAAATACAGTATTAAGTTGTAATTAAAAATCACTCGATTTCTGAAAAAGGGTTTAATGATGCAGATCAATGTTGTTTTTGGTGAGGATTCACCCTGTTGTAATTTTTAGTATCATTTTTTGGGTCGAACACATCCTCTCCATAGTTAAGAATCCATAAATCATGGTCGTGTAGATGCCATGGATGGATCTTTGAGTCATTGCTGGTGAGAGTATTCGCATTCTATAGAATCACATCCACCATTGTGTTTAATTTGAATTATTACACACCGTATATGAATATTGAAAACACCCCTAACTAGATAGGGATGGTTATAATTGCATTGAAATTTTTGAAACTATCATTTTGACATGAAGATGGGTTCAAATAGAGCTACAGATGAAAATTTATGGTCTTTGAAAGTTTGGCCTCTTTTTATCCATCAGATGTTTGGATGAGTGGAAGGATAAGAAAATTTGAAACAATTATTAATGTAATTTATACTGAAGAAGTTGGGAAAGAAACATGATAAATTGATACTTTTGTGGTCTTATGGGTAACAACTGAGTTTGATTCAATGGGAAAGTTCTTGGCAATCATTGGAACTATGGTTGGTGATAGAGTGAATGAAATCATATGTGTGAGAGTTTGAATGGGTATGTTGATTGAAGCACTGGTGTTTTTTGGTGCTAAACTAAAAGTAGAAATATAAATAAAAAATTGACTTGGTTTTCTACGCAAAAATGACTTAATATTGGTTCTATCAACATTAGACATTGAAATTTAAAGGCATTTTATAGATGTTAAGATTTACGTAATGAGAAAATGATGTAGTAGTAGTATAAGGACTAACTAGACTCTCTGAAAATATTTGTATAATATCCTTTATGGATTGATATATTTTTCGTCTTTCTCAACTTCACCATCATTTCTTGGCCTTGGTATAGATAACATTCTCCCAATAGCTATTAACATATCCTCCACTTCTTCATGATGTACTAGTTTGAGGAAATAAGTGTCTTCCTTAGGATCATGAAAATGCTTATAATACAATACATTATGGTTTTTTATATCAATTAAATTTTATTTATCCCACATCGTATTTGTATGATTGTGAAAATTATATATCAAGACATCCATTCTTTTAATATAAATATAACCAAAACTACCTAGAAAATGAGTCCATATCTTCAATGGAGTTGAGGGAAAGGATACAACATTTTTATATTGAACCTTGATGGCACTCCTTGGAAGTATTTATAGCATACTTAAATTACATCTAGCCTATTTTGGACATAGAAAGGTAGAACATGTAAATTTCCTAAGTTCTCCTCAATCATGAGAATAGTGGAATTTTTGAGCAGCCACTATGTCCCAATATTTTGAAATGTCTCCATTATGACTTGAGAAAGAAATTCTATTAAATTTCATGAATCTCACTATAAATCACACAATAAAAACAACTACAAATTATTGTGTAATTCTCATGTTAATTTTTCACATGCAACTTCCAAAAGGCCACTTGAATGGTGATGCTTAAGGAGTGTTTTCATTTTGAAAGATGAATTGATTGAATGGTATTATTTTAGATTAGGAATCTACCAAGTAAGAGGCCATTTATAAATTATTACATTTGTGAGATTTAAGTATTTTATTAATCAAATTCAAGGAAATTACATCACTAAGATTCAACTTAAGAGTGCTTTTCATAATTATAAAAATGAATATGATCCATATTGAATTCACATTTTCTATATTAGGAGCTATTTTTTTTAAAAATAGTTTGTTGGTTCAAATTTGACATATTGACCCATTCCATGCCTTCATATACCCATTCTTATATAACTTATTAATTGTGTGTTCTCACTTCTTGCAAATAACCTTTTTGGGGTTCATGTAAATGATATATTTCTCTAAAATAATTTTCATTGATAATTACTATAAAATTACCATTCACATTATCTATGGTATTATCATTTATCGTGCAACTTCAACACATAATCTAAATGAGGTTAGCACATGGGAATATTTCATTTATGATGGTGGATTTATGTAATTTTTATTTTTTAAGGGCCTTCACATCATATGTATATAAATATTGGGCTTGTGTAGAGACCTCATATATCTTAAAGCCTACCAATTTTCTACATGATTATGGAGTTATACATAGATCTATATACTAACACCTTTTATGTAAATTTTATACATAGATCTATATACTAACACCTTTTATGTAAATTAAGTGTCTCTCAATAGTTGTGATTAAGAAAAATACATTACTATTTGTTTTCCTTTAGATGTTGTGACTTTTTCACTTAACCTTAAACTTTGGTTTTTTGAGTTTGGTATTTTTTTAATATTTTATATGTATCAACTTATAGTTACCTCAAATAACATTACAATGATGGATTTATTTATTCAAATACATGTAATAATGTCAAAAGTGTAAGAAATACATGAAATTTTACCTAAATCCTAATGATATTACTATTAATTGATTATTCAACACTTCAACCTAAATTTCATGGTCCTTTTAGTTAAATACACATATTCTATAATTTCATGTTCACTCCACCTCAATGCTAATTGGATATCTATCATATGATTTTTTTTGGTTCCTCTTTAATCTTGCATGTCTTTTTAAAATATAATACTTATGAAATTAATTAAATTAATTTATTTACATTTTAAATCATGACAATCTATATAAAGTGATAGATCCATGCAAGAAATTCGGTAATAATTTAAAAATATAGTTTTCATGCATTCAAAAAGCAAAATTATTTCCTCCAAGTGATATATTTGTCCAAATTGCCTCCACTCTCCAATTTATAACTTCAAACATTTTTAGAATCTAAAATAATATTTGTGACCAAGACACAACTTTGGAATCTAGTCAGACCATGTGTTTTCCCTCTTAGTCCATCATGCAAAATAATTTAAAAGAAATGTTTTTTTACTTTAAAGTCACATATATAGATGTATACCTCTAGATATTCATGATTTAAAATTAGATACACCACACATGGCTTCCAAGTGCACCTAATGGGTGACATTTGTGACTTCAAGAATTTCCTTCTCATAATAAAAAAGAACAACCTTTTGGAAAACCTCAATTTTCTATAAACATAAAATGTATGCCATAGAGTCAAACTAAAAGACACATTAAACTTGTATGGAACTCATATATTTTTATCGTAAATAATTTTAATCAATAATAATATATGAATATGTGGTGTAATATCTATAAATAGTCCCAAATGCTCATTTTCATGTAATGAAGAGACAATTTTATTATCTCCAATATTTCTACTTAAGGGGAATCAACATATAATTATGTCACTTCTAAAATGTGTAGATATGAAAACAACATATGTGACCACAATTTTGAGCTTTGAATTGAATCAAATTTGAGATTTCCCTCTTAATCTATCATGTAAAATTATTGACAACAAATATTATCAAGTTTAAAGATGAAGTTGGATATCTATACCTTTGGTCTTCTTGATTAAAAATGAGTTACTATAGAACCATGTTATGGATGTCAAATAATGCTTAATATCATGTGTTCATTCTCTTATTATGCTAGGTTGAGATATGGGCTACACATTATGAAATCAAAAATGTTATTATCTTAACAAAAAAAGGGGGACTCGTGGCATATTTTATTGTAATATAGTTTTCATGTGTTGGATAGTAACTTTATAAATACTATGCAAATTCTATCAATTGTGAACACTTGAAATTAAATTCTCAAATAAAAATTGTTAGTTTTTCAAAGATAAAATTGTTAGAATAGGCGATTAGATGATCTTCTGGTAGAGCGAGTACACAAGAATTCTACAATGATGATGACCCTGCTTGTATTCAAAAACATGCAAAAACATATGCAATAATTATCTGATGTATTAAAATTCCTTGATTCCAAATTATCTACTCTATTAAAATATCATAGTGAAGAGGAATATAAATAAGGAATAGGGGGAGTTAACTTAGAGGAGAACTCATAGTTAGACTAAGTGTAACTCACTGTGAAACTCATAGGAGAACTCAAAGTGGCACTTAGTTGAACTCCAAGTGAAAATGAAGGTGGAACTCACGCTCTCACACACTTAACCTATAATCACATCTAAGTAAGTTGAAGCTACATGTGTAGGAATTATCTATTTAATAAGTAAATAGAATAATTATTACCCAACACCAAAACTCCCCTTAAACATAGCTTAGGTGGGTGGAAAAGAAAAGATGGGTCTCAGCAACAAGCCCTGATGAGGTACTCATGTACAATGCAACTCTAAAAAGGTGGATTAAAAAGGAAAAACCTAGTGGGAAAAAACTCCCCACCAAAAGAGAGATAAAGAAAAGAAGGTAGGACTAGAAAGCCCCACTCTAACACTCCCTTTAAGCATAGCTTAGGTGGGATATAAAATTGGGTCTTGGTAATGAGGCTTGATAAGGTACCCAAGTATATAATTATGATCCTAGTATCCTAAAAAATATGAAGGAAGCATGCCTCCACAAAGAAGAGATAAAAGGTATGCATAGAATGTCACATGGTGAGTATTGTAGTAGGTCCCTATGTAACAAACATTGTCTCTTCCTTTTGGAAGAAAGAAACCATGAGCTATCAAACTACTGAATTCCCACTTAAGTGGAATGTAGATAGGAATCATGGTGTAAATATCTAGAGAATTCTCAAATAGTTTCCTAATAATGCTCGAATGTGCCAAAGTCTAATCAGATTTCATAGGACTAACTGTAGAAGATGGAAATGAAGAAGAATACAATGAAGGGGAGAGAACAACCAAAGAAGGGGATAGCTATGAAACACTAATTGAAAGAATGTCCATGGGAAGGGAAGAGTAAAGCTCAAAAACCATCAAAATTAAAGACTGGTTTGCAAATGAAGCACTCAGATCTACAAGATGAATGTACATATGAGCTGTCGATACTCTCAATGTGTATACTCTCACTAAAATTACTAAATTCCTCTGAAATGCAAGTTTATGAAGGCTCTAAAAGGGTAATAATTTGCATAATAATGGATGTATAATATACAATGAGATAATTGAGGTCTAGCATAATCTCATCTTATAGTGGGGGCTTGATAGAAGGAAGATAAATATACACCATAGATGTATCATCAAAATAAATAAAGGCATGAGGAAAGAGTAAAATAGTCTCAGAAGATACATTAGGAATTGAAGGATGAGGTATGATATAGGTCTCAGTAGGATCTCTTAAAAGAGACTGTAGGATGTTATAAATAGTGCAAGGACACTCTGTATATTCCACATGACAATGAAGATCCATGGAAACATGTAGTAATAGGGTGGAAAAAACCTTGTCACAAGTATTAGCCCACTTATCAAACTGAAGAGGATTAGTGGGTGAAAGAATCTATCCATATAAGAATAGAATATGATTCTTGTGTGTGAGTAAGTGTTTCATGTAAGCATGCCATGGAGCATAATTTTCCTTACTAAGAAGGATCAATAGAGATGAAACAACTCTCCTCCTCTATATTCTCTCAAATGGGTTCAACATGATTGAGAGAAGACACTAGGGAAGTGCACAATTGCACAAAATATTGTGTAATGAACCCTTGAAGCATGCTCATGAATGGGACATCAGACATAGTTGAGAATGCATCAAAATGAGCAATTAATGTTAGAGCAAGGTAAAATAATGGTTCACACTCTAGAGATGGACTTCAGACTAGGTCAAAAATGAGTCCATACAGATGAGAGCAATCAATGCATGAATTATGTTGCATAAAGTAGTAGGG
Source organism: Torreya grandis (assembly GCA_037957365.1). Classification (NCBI taxonomy): domain Eukaryota; kingdom Viridiplantae; phylum Streptophyta; class Pinopsida; order Cupressales; family Taxaceae; genus Torreya; species Torreya grandis. The sequence continues at coordinate 6,215,824 of JARHVA010000255.1, read as the reverse complement.
CCCATATCAAAAGTAAGCCCCTAAAAAATGACACTTTATAAATTTAGTAAATTTTATAATAAAAAGTAGACCAATACGTGGGAAATTAAAAAAATGAACTTTAAAAAAATATGATGCTCAATTTTAAGCTATGAATCAAAATTTATATCACAATAGATATCCCATAAATGAGGCCTATTTAATAAAATTGCACTTGAAAACATTCTATCCAAACAAATGGCAAGGTAGTTTTCCATCTACTCATTGGAACTAGCATAAAATGATAGCCTCCTTAATTCAATAAAAGCACATGGCCCATGTAACCCTACATATAATTTTATAAAAAAAGCATTTTTGAGGGGGTTTTAATGAAAAATATACAAAGCTATTTAAATAAAATAAAAAACATGCTTTTTATTTTAATTATTTTAGGGCATATTTTAGGTTTTACATTGAATTTTCAATGAGATCATAAGACAATGAGGTATTACCATAGAGGAAGAAATTTAGCTAGAGGAGTTATATAATGTTAACAATTTGCATGTAAATAAAGAGAATGACATCACCATATGCATGCACAAAAAATGGTTTTAAAAGGTAGTGGAGGTCAATAAATTCCTTTGGATAGGTAGTTGAAGGATTAGAATGCGTTCCATGTCATGGATACCTAGATCAGGGGTTTGATCTGCAATCATCGTACTCAATCTAAAGGTTGAGAGTACCATTCAATCAAGAGAATGATGGATGTTATGATTGAATATTCAACACAAATTTGAGAGATATTGAACCACAAAGGGATAACCTATAATATATCTAAAAAACTTTATGTGGCCAAATCTATGACTATTCTATTTGACATTGGCCAAATAAATAACATAAATGAATGAATATGTTATATGGTGGTTTTGAGGTGTCAAAACTTCTATTTAGATCTAATGAAACACTATCAGATAAAATTAAATCACTATGGAAGTCTATTTTGTGATCCCAATGCAATGATATGATAGCTTGATAATGCCATATATTTGATATGGTAGCTTGATGGCTTTGCCTATGCCCAACATAGAATCGACAATGATAGTAGAAGAACTAGATAGAATATGGTTCTAAATCATACCATTATTTCCTTGGCATCACTATTCTCTAGTCTCTCAAATAGTGCTGATGCTTGGTTTCCATATCCTAGAGTCTGATAATGAGCTTCATTATCTACTTTGATTTTCACTACTAGACTATTTGATATAAATGCTCAGTCATTCACAATTCTTGTTGGACATTCCACCTCCATACCTGATTAACAACATGGATATCATGATGCTTTTGTTTCTCAAATCAAGATCTTGACACATATATTTATCGAGCAATTGAAGCCAAACCTTGAACTATTTATGTGTGTGCTCCTCCACAATAATTTGTAGTGGAAAAACTATAATTATAATTGAACCAAAGGGTATGGGTACCACACGAGGAAGGCCAATGTAAATATATTACTAATTTGTGTTATAATACAAAATAGAAACTACTCAAGATTTTAATATGAAAAACAATAGAAAAAATGGTGTTCATTTACCAGCCTTGAAGTTTTGTTACCATGTTAGAATAGGCCAATAGATGATCTTCTGGTAGAGTGAGCACACAAGAATTCTACAATGATGATGACCCTGCTTGTATTCAAAAACATGTAAGAAGATGTGTAATAATTGACCGATGTATTAAAATGCCTTGATTGCCAATTACTTGCTCTATTACAATAGCCTAGTGAAGATGAATATAAAGGAGTAGGAGGAGTTAACTCAGAGGAGAACTCATAGTTAGTTGAGCGTAACTTACTGTGGAACTCATAGGAAAACTCATAGTGTCACTCAGTTGAACTCTAGGTAGAACTCACCCTCTCACCCACTTAACCTCTTATCACACCTAAGTAATCTAAAGCTACATGTGTATGGATTATCCATTTAATAGGTAAATGGAATAATTAATATCCTACACCAAAAAAAATACAACTTTTAGCATGTTCTAAAATATTTCAAAATTATGAATTTATGTTTTTTGGGAGTTAAAGATAATACTATTGTGAAAAAATCATCAAAATTAGTCACTTAAATACATTTCAAATAATTATGAGTTAAAAAGTAGCAATATACAATTTCTATTTTGTTAAATTATTGAAAATTGACCTTAGAATAATGAAACAAAATTTTCTATCAAACTAAATGGATTCTGTAATTAAATTCAAACACAATTATATGATTCCATCATAGACATATTTTTATAGTAAGCCTTTGAATGAATTAAATGAATAAAACATCCATCAATCATTTACGGTAAGTATACAATTGATAATAAAATAAGGTAAGGTTCAATTCCACAAAATACATGTCAAATACATATTACATAGTATGTATCAAGATCTCGTGGATAAAAAAATGACAAATAAGTAAATAAATATTGTATAATAGTCAATATCAGATGAGAGATAGATATAATTCCATGTCGATAGATAAATTTTTTGCATGGATTGCCCATAATATCATACCTATGAATCCCCTATATCATCAAATATTTTTATCTTCATCTATCCCAAAATATAATTTTCATGCATAAAAAAAAATTTATTTCCTCCAATTTCCTCCACTCTCCAATTTAGAACTTCAAGCATCTTTAGAATCTAAGATAACATTTGTGATCAAGACAAAATTTTTGAATCTAGTCAGACCATGTGTTTTTCCTCTTAATCCAACATGCGAAATAATTGAAAAAAAGTCTTTTTGACTTTAGAGGCATATGTATAGATTTATACCTATGGATCTTCATGATTTAAAACTAGATACACTACACATGGCTTTCAAGTGCACCTAGTGGATGACAGTTATGACTTCAAGAATTTCCTTCTCACAATAAAAAAGAACAACTTTTTAGAAAACCTCAAATTTCTATAAACATAAAATTTATGTCATATAGTCAAACTAAAAGACACATTAAAATTGTATGAAATTCATCTATTTGTATCATAAATAATTTTAATCAATAATAAGATATGGATATGTGGTGTAATATCTATAAATAATCTCAAATGTTCATTTTCATGTAGTGAAGAGACAATTTTCTTAGCTCCAACCACTATTTTTATTTAAGGGGAATGAACATATAATTATGTCACTTACAAAATGTGTAGATATGAAAACAACATATGTGACCACAAATTTGAGATTTGAATTGAATCACGTATGAGATTTCCCTCTTGATCTATCACGAAAAAATATTGACAACAAATATTATCATGTTTAAAGATGAAGTTGGATATCTCTACCTTTGGTCTTCTTGATTAAAAATGAGTTATTATAGAACCATGTTGTGGATGTCAAATAATGCTTAAGATCATGTGTTCATTCTCTTAGTATGCTAAGTTGAGAGATGGGTTACACAAATGTTATGAAATCAAGAATGTTATTCTGTTAACAAAAAAATGGAGACTTGTGGCATATTTTTTCATAATATAGTTTTCATGTGTTGGATAGTAACTTGAGAAATACTATGAAAATTCTATGAATTGTGAGTGATTTTAAATTATCAAATGAAAACTATTAGTTTGTCAAAGATAAAATACAACTTTTAGCATGTTCTAAAATATTTTAAAACTATTAATATATGTTTTTAGGGAGCTAGAGATAATCCTATTGTGGAAAAATCATAAAAATGAGTTCTTAAATACATTTCAAACAATTATGAGTTACAAATTATCAATATACAATTTCCATTTTTTTAAATTATTGAGAATTGACCAAAGAATAATGAAACAAATTTTTTTGTACAACTAAATGGATGCTGAAATTGAATTCAAACATGATTATATGATTCCATCATACACATTATTTTATAGTAAGCCTTTGAATATATTATATGAATAAAACATCAATCAATCATTTAAGGTAAGTAGACAATTGATAATAAAATAAGGTAAGGTTCAATGCCACCAAATACATGTCAAATACGTATTACATAGTATGTATTGAGATCTCATGGATAAAAAAAATGACAAATAAGTAAATAAATAATGTATAATAGTCAATATCATACATGGATGAGGGATAGATATAATTCCATGTTGACAGATAAAAGTTTTGCACATATTTCCCATAATATCATGCCTATGAATCCCCTGTATCATCATACATTTTCATCTTCATCCATAAATATGATGAAGGATACTCATCTCTCATGGTCCCTCGAAATGATAAAGGATCCTAATTTATTGAAACATATGAGGGATATTAAGAATAAAAAAGATAAAAAATTAATTATTTTATGCATGTATAAATTATAAAGATAAATGTATGTAAAATTCACAAATTGGATAATCATAAATTTATCATAGATCTAGTTTATACTAGCATCTGCACACCTATGTCACTAGAGGAGGCAAAATGGAAAAATGTGAAACATCAAGGTTTTTTGGCATCCACATCATATTTTGCATTATGTTTTTAAAAATGATGAAACCATAACTTTTGCAAAGATAAATTTAATTTCAAAATTTATATTAGTTCAAAGTTACCTTCATGTGTTGCTATCTACTCTAAATTTTTTGTAGAAACATTAGGGAGAGGTTTGAGAGGATGATATAGGGTCCTAATAAATTTTTATTGGTACAAATTGATTAGAATATTAAGGACATTCTAAAAAAATAAAATTAAAAAAGTTACTAATAAAACATTTTACTAAAAATATCATTATAAAATAATTAATATTATAAATCTATTTAACAAGTGAAATTTTAAATTAGAATTAAATTTCATGCCAAGAAAAATGGAAAAATTCTGTGGAACTCAATGTAGGATCCTTGACCACTCTGTGATCATGCTTTGATAGTGAGTTAACCATCAACTACTTTAAAATATATATATATATAATTCTATAAAGTTTCAATACCAAAATTTCACATTTAACTAATTTATTGGAACAATAAATTTACTTGAGAGAAGGAAACATGTTTCATTTTATTTTACTGTTTCTTCTCCTAACTCTATGTGTTTATAAGGAACTCTTCAAAATTCATTGATGTAAGACATTTGTGAGTGACGTAGGACCAACACATATACAATTGCACATGTTATACTTGTGAGATGTGTAAACATGACGTTGAGAGAACCTATAAATGGAAACCCCAAGAGTGGAATAGGAAATGCTTACACTTGCTTCTCTTCAAAATATAATGGCCATCTATGATACCTACTCTATTGGTCACTGCATGAGAGATATAGTTTTAATAAAACGTTATGTGTAACCTATAAGGTGAAAATATAATTTAGGATAGGATGAATATGATAAAAATTAGGTGGAGGTACAAAAGTCCATTATATAACTCCTTTACACCTGATATATGGTGTGGCATGTCTACCCAAATGCCCCAAAAGTTCCTTCATGCCAAAATGTTTCACCTTTTTTTTCAACACAAAATATGCATATATATTTCATAGAAACTATAATAAGACATCAAGGTTGTTATTAAATAGTTTATATATATATATATATATATATATATATATATATATATATATATATATATATATATATATATATATATATATATATAAAATAAAAAAAAACATTTACCATCAATCTTAAAATTTTACACAAATATATAGATGTGTGCGCCACTTAATGGAAAATTTTATATTCTTTGGTTATGTAAGTTGTCTTATGATGGAGTGAATAGAATATTTAACTAACATATTTTTAGCTATATTAAACTATATAACTTTGTCATATGATGAGAATTTAGGAATTTGACTCTTTTTCGAAACCTGCCATGACTCATGTACATCAATTAAATTGTCACCCATGA
>JARHVA010000255.1:6200000-6207500 GCA_037957365.1 Torreya grandis | reverse complement strand
GTATTTTCCTGAAAAATTCAATGATGGTTTACAAATGTGGCATTCAAATTTGACAGATTTATTTATTTGAGATTTCAATGAAGTTTTGAGATCTAAAATTAAAAAGAAAGAAGACTTCTAATGGTGTTGTTTTAGACCAGGAATCTACCAAGTAAGATGCCATATACAACTTGTTAAATCTTTGAGATCTAAGTACTTGATCAAATTTGAGGAAATTACATCACTAAGATTCAACTTAGGAGTGTCTTCTATAATTACAAAAATTACTAGGATCCATATTGAATTCACATGTTTTGTATAGGGAGCTAATAAAATGTGGTTCATAAAAAACATGCCCATCCTTATACTAGGATTGGAATTTTTGACAGTTTGTTGGTTCAAATTCAATGTAACCCATTCCATGCCTTTATATACTCATTCTTATATAAATTATTAATGATATGTGTTCTCAACTAGTCTTTCACTTCTTGTAAATAACTTTGTTAGGGTTCATATAAATGGTGTATCTCTCTCAAATAAATTTCATTGATAATTATTATAGAATTACTGCTAGCATTATCTACGGTATTATTATTTATTGTGCAATTTCAACACATAATGATGGATTTATGTAATTTTGATTTACTAAGGGACTTCACATCATCTATATATAAATATTAGAATTTTGTAGAGTCTTCATATATCTTAAAGCCTATCAATTTTCCACATATCATAGATTTATACATAGCTCTATAAACTAACAAACTCTTATATAAATTAAGAGTGACTCAATTGTTAAGATTGAAGATTTAATACTATTTGTTTTCCCTTAAATGTCTTAACTTTAGCCTTTTAATTTTGGTTTGTTTTTTCTTCTTTTATATATATCAACTTACATTTACCTCGAATAACATTACAATAATGGATTTATTTGATCAAATACACGTAATAAACTCAAAAGTGTAGGAAATACATGAAATTTTACTCTTAAAATGAACATAAATAACTAAATCCCATTGACATGATTATTAATAAATTATTCACCACTTCAACCTAAATTTTATGGCCCTTTTAATTAAATACATATATATATATATATATATATATTCTATTATTTCATGTTCACTGCACCTCAATGCTAATTGGATATTTACCATATGATTTTTTTTGGTTCCTCTTTAATCTTGCATGTGTTTATAAAATATAATATATATGAAATTAATTTAAATAATTTACTTACATTTTGTAACATGATAATCTATATGAAATGATGGATCCATACAATAAATTTGGTAGTAATTTCAAAATATAATTTTCATGCATTAAAAAAAAACAAAATTATTTACTCCAAGTAATATATCTACCTCAAATGTCTCCACTCTCTAATTTATAACTTCAAACTTTTTTATAATCTAAAATTACATTTGTGACCAAGACACAACTTTTGAATCTAGTTAAGTATGTATTTTCCCTCTTAATCCAACATGCCAAATAATTAAAAACAAATATTTTTGACTGTAGAGGCATATATATATATATATATATGAGTGATTGAAAATTAGATACACCATGCACGTATTACAATGGATGACATTTGTGATTTCAAAAATTTCCAACTCATAATAAAAAAGAATTACATATATATATATATATATATATATATATATATATATATGATTGAAAATTAGATACACCATGCACGGATTACAATGGATGACATTTGTGATTTCAAAAATTTCCTTCTCATAATAAAAAAGAATATATATATTTTTTTGGAAAACTCCAATCTTTTATAAACATAAATGTATGTCATATAGCCAAATTAATAGACCCATTAAACATGTATGGAATTCATCTATTTGTATGGTAAATTATTTTAATCGATAAAATGATAGGAATATGTGGTGTAATATCTATAAATAATCCCAAATGCACATTTTCATGTGGTGAAGAGACTAGACAAGTTTATTACCTGCAACAAATATTTCTACTTAAGGGGCATCAACATATAATTATGTCACTTCCAAAATAAGTAGATATGAAAATAACACATGTGACCATAAATTTGAGATTTGAATTGAATGAGGTATGAGATTTTCTTCTTTATATATTATGCAAAAATATTTTTCCAACAAATATTAGTAATTTTAAAGATGAAGTTGGATATCTCAAAAATATTGAGGACAAATATTATCAAATTTAAAGATGAAGTTAGACGTCTCTACCTTTGGTGTTCTTGATAAAAAATGAGTTATTCTAGAAACATATTTCGGATGTCAAATAATGTTTAATATCATGTGTTTAATCTTTTAGTATGCTAGTTTGAGACATAGGATACACATTATGAAATCAAGAACGTTATTCTCTTAACAAACAAAGGGGTACTTGTGACATATTTTTTTGTAATATATTTTTCATGTGTTGGACAATAATTTGAGAAATACTATGTAAAATATATGAATTATGAATGCTTAAAATTAAATTCTCAAATGAAAACTCTTAGTTTCTCAAAGATAAAATACAACTTTTAACATGTTCTAAAATATTTCAAAATTATGATTTTTTTTTTTTTTGGGGAGTTAAAGATAATCTTACTGTAAAAAAGTCATCAAAATGAGTTGTTTACAATTATGAGTTAAAATCTAAAAATATACAATTTCTTTTTTTTTAAATTTTAAAAAATTGACCTTAAAAATAATATGATTTAAAAACTAACAATATACAATTTCTATTTTGTTAAATTATTGAAAAATGACCAAAGAATAATGAAACAAAATTTTCTATCAAATTAAATGGAGGCTAAAATTGAATTAAAAAATGATCATATGATTCCATCATACACATGTTTGAATAGTAAGATTTTGAATAAATGAAATGAAAAATATGACAATCAATCATTTAAGGGAAGTAGAAAATTGATATTAATTAAGGTAAGGTTCAATGCCATAATATGCATGTCAAATAGATATTACATAGTATGTATCAAGATCTCATGGATCAACAAATGACAAATAAGTAAATAAATACTGTATAACATTCAATATCATACATGGATGAGGGATAGATATAATTCCATGTTGAGAGATAAAACGTTTGCATGGATTTCCCATAATATCATGCTTATAAATCCTTTATATCATCAAATATTTTTATCTTCATCCATGAATATGATGAAGGATACTCATCTATCATGGTTCCTCAAAATGATAAAGGATCCTAATCTCTTTCAAGATATGAGGGATATTAAGAATAAAATAAATAAAAAATAATTATTTTATGCATGTATAAATTATAAAGATAAATGTATGTAAAAATAACAAATTTGATAATCATAAACTTATCACAGATCTAGTTTATACTAGCATTTGCACACATATGTCGCTAGAGGAGGCAAGATTGAAAAATGTGAAGCATCAAGGTTTTTCGGAATTCCTATCATATTGTGCATTACGTTCTTAAAAATTACCAAACCATAAAGTTTTAGAAAGACAAATGTAATTTCAAAATTTTTATTAGTTTAAAGTTATCTCCATGTGTTGCCTCAACTCTTAAATTTTTATAAAAACATTAGGGAGAAGTTTGAGAGGATGATACAGAGTCTTAATAATTTTTTATTGGTATGAAGTGATTATAATATCAAAGACATTATAAAAAAATGAATTTAAAAAAATTACCAATAAAACATTTTATTCAAAAAAGATCATTATTAAAAAATTAATATTATAAATGTATTTAGCAAGCTAAATTTTAAATTGAAATTAAAATTCATACAAAGGAAAATGAAAAAAATTGGTGGAATTAATGTGGGATCCTCTATCACTCTGTGATCATGCTTTGATAGTGATTTAACCATAAACTACTTTAAAAAAAATCTAAAATTTTATAACGTTTCCATACTAAAATTTTACGTTATCTAATTTATTGGATTAAAAATTTTATTTGAGAGAAGGAATCATGTTTCACTTTCATTCACTTTTGCTTCTCCTACCTTTGTGTGTTTGTAAGGAACTCCTCAAAATGCATCAATCCAAGATCATGTATTGGACATGTTGTACTTGTAAGATGTGTAAATATGACATTGGGAGGACCTATAAATGCCACCCCCAAGACTAGAATAGGAAATGCTTGCACTTGATTCTCTTCCAAATATAATGGCTAGCTATGATCCATACTCTATTGGTCTCTGCATGAGATATATAGTATTAAGAATAAATTATGTGTAACCTATAAGGTAAAAATATGTTTTATGATAGAAGGAATATGATAAAATATAGGTGGGGATATAAAAGGCTGGTATATAACTCTTTTTCACCTGATATATGGTGTGGCATGTCTACTCAAACCCTACAAAATTCCCTCATGTTTAAATGGTTCACCTCTTTTTTTTAAAAAAAAATGTGTATATTTTTATTAGAAACTATAATAAGACATCAATATTGTTATTTAATCATTAATCAAAAACCATCCACCATTGATCATAAATTTTTACACAAATATATGGATGAGTGAACCACTTAATGGAAAATTTTGTCTTCTTTGATTATATAAATTGTCTTATTATAGAGTGGACAAAATATTTCACTAATATCTCTTTAGTGATATTAAATTATATAACGGTGTCATATAATGAGAATTTAATAATTCCCCTCTTTTTGGCAACTTGTAATGACTCCTGTGCATCAATTAAATTGTTACCCATGATATCTACATTTTTTTCACAATTTCCTCTAAGGTTTGGGTCAGGGTCATAATATTGTGGGGAACATGTCTTGTGACCTTAAACTATGCAATTTTTTTTTTTTCATACACATTTTTATAATCTCATGATGAGTCAAGTGAGGGTTTGGTTTATGGGGATTTTATCATCACTATTTTCATTAACTGAGTTAAGGTTTCAGATTAGGTTAGTGTTCAATGTCAGAATAGGCCAGTAGGTGATCCTCTAGTAGAGTGTGTACATAATAATTCTATATCAATGATGACATTCAAACCTACATATAGCAAGTTTATGGTAGATTGAAGTTTTCCAAAAAAAATTATTTTTCATTAGGAGAAGGGAATTATTGAAGTGGCAATTTTCATCCTCTAGGTGTAATTTGGATCCATGTATGGTGTATCTAGTTTAAAATAATGAATATCAAGAGGTAGACATCTATGGTCCTGCCTCTGAAATCAAAAACATTTGTTGCCTATTTTTTTGCATGCTGGATGAAATTGGAAAAAATGTATCTAAATGGATTTAAAATTCATGTTTGTGGTCATAAATGTTATATTAGTAACCAAAAATGTTTGAATCTATAAACTGGAGAGTGAAGGAAATTAGGGTAGGTATATCATTTGGAGGAAATAATTTTATCTCTTGGATGCCTAAAAGTTATATTTTGGACTAATTAACAAATTCATTACATAGATCTATCCCTTCATATAGATTGGCATGCTTTCAAATTTTAATGAATTACTTAAATTAATTCCATAAATAATAATAATTATTTCAAATTGAATAAAAAATAAACAATTTATGTTTTATATAATATTTAGGTTTGGAAAAAAGGCTAACGAGACATTTTTGAATCAAGAATATGTATCATTTATTTAAACGAAGTGTATTTGGATGCCACACACATAGGGAAGACAATTCATATGAGGTATTAAGACCATGCTCCCTTAAAGCTTAAAAAGACACTTGTGGGTCTAATGAGTAGGTTAGAAGGACATCATCACGGGTGACAAGATCAATGAGGAGTCATGAAGATAAAAGATTGAGATTGGAAGGCATGGAGTTATTTATTAGTGTTCATAAGGTATTTAATATGACTAAGGACACTATGAGAGTAAAATATCTATTTGGAGCCTCAAATGACTCAATAACACAGTCAAGACTATGTACTACTATATTACCAACTTGAGAGACCACCAAATTATTGTGTGCCTTTATGAATGTGTTATGATGGTTTCAAGATGAATTTTTAGTCTGAACTAAGTGACTTAAAGGGATGAGAGTGCTGATAAGATCACCAAGGTACATTAGGATCATAAAATAAAACCTCTCTAAACCCTGTTTAGTAGAGATTAAGGTATTTTAGTAGTTTTTAAGGTAAAGTTCATATGTTGATTTCCATAGTTATCAAACTCTTTGAAAGCTTTTCCAAGTTGGTAAGGTGACCTTGACCTAGTAAGTGTTCTTGGCATCATATTGGTCATGTTTTGAATCCATGTCACCTATTCTTCCTCTGTCTCTACAATGAGCTAAATATGCACCTACAACGATCACAATAAAAAGGGCTATTTCAAGAAAGTGTCATGTTCAAATCCATTAAGGTAGGTGGTTTTCACTAAGAAATTAAATGACATTAAGGAAATTTTGGTATCTTGTGACCAACAAGGTGAGTATACTGGTTTTTTACATCTACAATCCACATACATTCTATTATAGACAATCACCTACAACCATATACTTTAATCAAAATCAATCTTTCTATGCAATGTGAACTTGTGAAGGTTAAGATGGTCAAAAGAAGAAAAAATGTTTCATGAGATGGATAAGATATATGAATAGAGTATAAGGATATTTTGAATATTTCTCATTTAAGACCAAAAGGAGGAGTCTTAAAGAGAAATTAAATTGATTGTTTAAGTATATCATTCATTACTTCATTAGGTGGTCTGTATGATATAACATGGAGATATGAGTAGACAAGAGAATGAAGTTGAGTTGTCACTCTTTCATGAGGTTTTAGGAGATGGGTAGTTCTATTTATACCTACTATATTGTCTTAATTCTTATACCTTCTTCCTTTAATCCTAAAAACTCCAAAATAGACACCTACAACCAATTGTAAGTCCATATGAGCTCTAAGAAGTTGGATGGAAGCATAAAGGTGAAATTGAAGGTTTGGATGAGAAGTAAATGCATATAATCTTGTAGATTTGTATTTAATATCATAATAATATTTTAAAATAGGATTTATCTCAAAATTTACAATCATTCATGGATGGCCACACAGTCAGGCTTGAGTGGGAACATAAGTAAATAAGCATATGACAGAGTAGGCCCATGTGAGATAGACTAAGGTGTTAGTATTAAATGGAGGTCATATTAAGGAAGAGATTTTTGGTGATTAAAACATATAGTTGAAGAGGAATTCAAAGCCTAATATAGATATTCAGGCCCAAATAAGAGAAACCAAGGTGTTAATGCTAGATAGAGTTCTTTTTAGGTAAATTAGTCTAAAATTGGTAGATTAAAATATAGGTAAAAATAAATTTGAAGGAAAAACATTGAAACCTATGAGAATGTCATTAATGATATTAAAATGTTGAGAAATACTCAAAATCTTAAACCCCAAGGTGACAACCAAGTAAGGTTATAGTGTGAATAGTGACATGAAAGGGTACAAATAATTACATTAGATTGTGAGATTTAGATGGATAAACAAGTTAATTGAAACTAAGATGATATCATGGAACATTAGAGAGTCTTATAAGGAGGGTATGTCATGTTCTTGTAGTCAAATAAATTTA
>JARHVA010000255.1:6102500-6195000 GCA_037957365.1 Torreya grandis | reverse complement strand
ATGTATGTCATATAGCCAAATTAATAGATACATTAAACATGTATGGAATTCATCTATTTATATGGTAAATTATTTTAATCGGTAAAATGATAGGAATAAGTGGTGTAATATCTATAAATAATCGCAAATGCACATTTTCATGTGGTGAAGAGACTAGACAAGTTTATTACTTGCAACCAATATTTCTACTTAAGGGGCATCAACATATAATTATGTCACTTCCAAAATAAGTAGATATGAAAATAACACATGTGACCATAAATTTGAGATTTGAATTGAATGAGGTATGAGATTTTCTTCTTTATATATTATGCAAAAATATTTGTTCAACAAATATTAGTAAGTTTAAAGATGAGTTTGGATATCTCAAAAATATTGAGAACAAATATTATCAAATTTAAAGATGAAGTTAGACGTCTCTACCTTTGGTGTTCTTGATAAAAAATGAGTTATTCTAGAAACATATTGTGGATGTCAAATAATGTTTAATATCATGTGTTTAATATTTTAGTATGCTAGTTTGAGACATAGGATACACATTATGAAATCAAGAACGTTATTCTCTTAACAAACAAAGGGGTACTTGTGACATATTTTTTTGTAATATATTTTTCATGTGTTGGACAATATTTTAAGAAATACTATGTAAAATCTATGAATTATGAATGCTTAAAATTAAATTCTCAAATTAAAACTCTTAGTTTCTCAAAGATAAAATACAACTTTTAACATGTTCTAAAATATTTCAAAATTATGAATTTGTGTTTTTGGGGAGTTAAAGATAATCTTATTGTAAAAAAGTCATCAAAATGAGTTGCTTAGATACATTTCAAACAATTATGAGTTAAAATCTAAAAATATACAATTTCTATTTTTTTAAATTTTAAAAAATTGACCTTAAAAATAATATGATTTAAAAGCTAAAAATATACAATTTCTATTTTGTTAAATTATTGAAAAATGACCAAAGAATAATGAAACAAAATTTTCTATCAAATTAAATGGAGGCTAAAAATTGAATTAAAAACTGATCATATGAATCCATCATACAAATGTTTGAATAGTAAGATTTTGAATAAATTAAATGAAAAATATGGCAATCAATCATTTAAGGGAAGTAGACAATTGATATTAATTAAGGTAAGGTTCAGTGCCATAATATGCATGTCAAATAGATATTACATAGTATGTATCAAGATCTCATGGATCAACAAATGACAAATAAGTAAATAAATACTGTATAACATTCAATATCATACATGGATGAGGGATAGATATAATTCCATGTTGAGAGATAAAATGTTCGCATGGATTTCCCATAATATCATGCTTATAAATCCCTTATATCATCAAATATTTTTATCTTCATCCATGAATATGATGAAGGATACTCATCTATCATGGTTCCTCAAAATGATAAAGGATCCTAATCTCTTTCAACATATGAGGGATATTAAGAATAAAATTTAAAAAAAAAAAAAATTATTTTATGCATGTATAAATTATAAAGATAAATATATGTAAAAATAACAAATTTGATAATCATAAACTTATCAAAAATCCAGTTTATACTAGCATTTGCACACATATGTCGCTAGATGAGGCAATATTGAAAAATGTGAAGCATCAAGGTTTTTTGGAATTCCTATCATATTGTGTACTACGTTCTTAAAAATTACCAAACCATAAAGGTTTAGAAAGACAAATGTAATTTCAAAATTTATATTAGTTTAAAGTTATCTCCATGTGTTGCCTCAACTCTGAATTTTTTTTAGAAACATTAGGGAGAAGTTTGAGAGGATGATACAGAGTCTTAATAATTTTTTATTGGTATGAAGTGATTATAATATCAGAGACATTATAAAAAAATGAATTTAAAAAAATTACTAATAAAACATTTTATTCAAAAAAGATCATTATTAAAAAGTTAATATTACAAATGTATTTAGCAAGCTAAATTTTAAATTTAAATTAAAATTCATGCAAAGGAAAATGAAAAAATTTGGTGGAATCAATGTGGGATCCTCTATCACTTTGTGATCATGCTTTAATAGTGATTTAACCATCAGCTAATTTTAAAAAATCTAAAATTTTATAAAATTTCCATACCAAAATTTCACGTTATCTAATTTATTGGATTAAAAATTTTATTTGAGAGAAGGAATCATGTTTCACTTTCATTTACTTTTGCTTCTCCTGCCTTTGTGTGTTTTTAAGGAAATCCTCAAAATGCATCAATCCAAGATCATTTGTGGGAGATGTGGGGTGAACACATATATTATTAGACATGTTGTACTTGTGAGATGTGTAAATATGCCATTGAGATAACCTATAAATGCCAACCCCAAGATTGGAATAGGAAATCCTTGAACTTGATTCTCTTTCAAATATAATGGCCATCTATGATCCATACTCTATTTGTCTCTGCATGAGAAATATAGTATTAAGAATAAATTATGTGTAACCTCTAAGGTAAAAATATGTTTTATGGTAGGAGGAATATGATAAAACTTATGTGGGGATACAAAATGCCATTATATAACTCTTTTTCAACTGAAATATGGTGTGGCATGTCTACTCAAACCCTCCAAAATTCCCTCATGTTGAAATGGTTCACCTCTTTTTTCAAAAAAAAATATGTGTATAGTTTTATTAGAAACTGTAATAAGACATCAAAATTGTTACTAAATCATTTTTCAGAAACCATCCACCATTGATCATAACATTTTATGCAAATATATGGATGAGTGCACCACTTAATGAAATTTTTTGTCTTCTTTGATTACATAAATTATCTTATGATGGAGTGGATAAAATATTTCAATAACATCTCATTAGTGATATTAAATTATATAACTTTGTCATATGATGAGAATTTAAGAATTTACCTCTTTTTGGCAACTTGTAACGACTTCTGTGCATTAATTAAATTGTTACCCATGATATCTACATTTTTTTCACAATTTCCTCTAAGGTTTGGGCTAGGGTCATAATATTCTGGGAAACATGTCTTGTGACCTTAAACTATGCAATTTTTTTTTCAAACACAAATTTATAATCTCATGATGAGTCAAGTGAGGGTTTGGCTTATGGGGATTTTTATCATCACTATTTTCATTAACTGAGTTAAGGTTTTAGTTAGGGTTAGTTTTTAATGTCAGAATAGGCAAGTAGGCGATCTTTCTATAGAGTGTGTACATAATAATTCTATATCAATGATGAACTTCAAACCTACATATAACAAGTTTATGGTAGATTGAATTTTTCCAAAAAAATGTTATTTTTCATTAGAAGGGAATTATTGAAGTGACAATTTTCATCCTCTAGGTGTAATTGGGATCCATGCATGGTGTATCTAGCTGTAAATAATGAATATCAAGAGGTAGACATCTATGGTCATGCCTCTGAAATCAAAAACATTTGTTGTCAATTGTTTTACATGCTAGAATAAGAGGGAAAACATGTATATGACTGGATTTAAAATTCATTTGTGTGGTCATAAATGTTATTTTATTAACCAAAAATGTTTGAAGCTATAAATTGGAGAGTGAAGGAACTTAGGGTAGGTATATCATTTGAAGGAAATAATTTTCTCTTGGATACATAAAAGATATATTTTGGAATAATTAGCAAATTCATTGCATGGATATATCCCTTATATAGATTGGCATGCTTTCAAATTTAAATGAATTACTTAAATTAATTCCATAAATAATAATGGTTATTTCAAATTGAATAGAAAATATAAAATTTATGTTTTATATAATATTTAGGTTTGGAAAAAAAGGCTAATGAGACATTTTTGAATCTAGAATATGTAGCATTTATTTAAACTAAGTGTGTTTGGATGCCACACACATAGTGAAGACAATCCATATGAGGTGTTAAGACCATGCTCCCTTAAAGCTTAAAATGACACTTATAGGGCTAATGAGCAGGTTAGAAGGACATCATCACGAGTGACAAGATCTATGAGGAGTCATAAAGATACAAAATTGAGCTTGGAATGCATGGAGTTATTTATCAGTGTTCATAAGGTCTTTAATATGACTAAGGACACTATGAGAGTAAAAGATCTATTTGGAGCCTCAAATGACTCAATAACACAGTCAAGACTATGTACTACTATATTACCAACTTGAGAGACCTTCAAAGTATTGTGTGCCTTTATGACTATGCTATGATGGTTTCAAGATGAATTTTTAGTCTAAACTAAGTGCTTTAAAGGTATGCAAGTGCTCATAAGGTCACCAAGGTACATTATAATCATAAAAGGAAACCTATCTAAACCTTGTTTAGTAGATATTAAGGTATTTTAGTAGTTTTTAATTTAAAGTTCATATTTTTATTTCCATAGTTATCAAACTCTTTGAAAGCTTTTCAAAGTTGTTAAGGTGTCCTTGACCTAGTAAGCATTCTTGGCATCATGTTAGTCATGTTTTGAATCCATGTCACCTATTATTCCTTTATCTCTATAATGAGATGAATATTCACCTACAATGATCACAATCAAAAGGGCCATTTTAAGAAATTATCATGTTCAAATCAAGGTAGGTGGTTTTCACTAAGAACTCAAATGAAATCAAGGACATTTGGGTATTTGGGACCAATAAGGTGAGTAGAATGGTATTTTTATTCTACAATCCACATACATTCTATTACAAAAAATCACCTACAACCATATGCTTTAAGCACAATCAATCTTTCTATGCAATGTGAACTTGTGAAGGTCAAGATGGTCAAAAGAAGAAAAAACATTTCATGAGATGGATAGGATAGATAAATAGAGTATAAGGATAATTTGAATATTTATCATTGAAGACAAAAAGGAAGAGTCATAAAGAGAAAACAAATTGATTGTTGAAGTATATCATTCATAACTTCATTAGGTGGTCTGTATGCTATAACATGGAGATATGAGTAGACAAGAGGATGAAGTTGAGTTTTCAAACTTTCATGAGGTGTTAGGAGATGGGTAGGTCTATATATACCTACTAAATGGTCTTAATTATTTTACCTTCTTCCCTTAAGCCTAAAAAATCCAAAATAGACACCTACAACCAACTTGTAAGCCCATATGAGCTCTTAGAAGTTGGATGGAAGCATAAAGGTGAAATTGAAGGTTTGGATGAGAAGTAAATGCATATAATATTGTAGAGTTGGATTTAAGATTATAATAATATTTAAAAATAAGATTTATCTCAAAATTTACAATCATTCATGGATGGCCACACAATCAGGCTTGAGTGGGAACATAAGTAAACAAGCATATAAGAGAGTAGGCCCATGTGAGAGAGACTAAGGTGTTAGTCTTAAATGGAGGTCCTATTAAGGAAGATATTGTTGGTTATTAAATAATTATAGTTTAAGAGGCATTCAAAGCCTAATATAGAGATTTCAGCATGTTTCAGGGCCAAATAAGAGAGACCAAGGTGTTAATGTTAGATAGAGTTCCTTTTAGGCAAATTAGTCTAAATTAGGTAGTTTATAAGATAGGTACCAAGAATTGTGAAGGAAACACATTAAAACCTATGAGAATTTCATTAATGATATTAAAATTTTGAGAACCATACTCAATATCTTAAACCCCAAGGTGACAACCAAGCAAGGTTATAGTGTGAACAATGACATGAAAGGGTATAAATAATTACATTAGATTATGAGATTTAGATGGATAAACAAGTTAATTGAAAATAAGATGATATAATATAACATTAGAGAGTGTTATAAGGAGGGTATGTCATGTGATTTTAGTCAAAGACACTTAAGAGAAATCTATATAGGAGTATAAAGAGGGTTGAGTACATGTTATGCTTGGGAATTGAAGTTTATATAAATGAGCTAGGTGTTAGGAGGCCATGAGAGTAAAGGAGAATTTTAAAATACATAAAAATAATATGAATATATAATATACTCTTAATTTTCATACCTAAATCCTCATAAACCTACAACTATACTAAGGAAATAATAATAGTCACGTACAGTCAACGTGCCATGTACATGCCTGCTCAGGTTTTAGATGGTTGGTGTGTGTCTTGAATATAAAATAATAAGTTTTAGAGAATGTGGGAATAAATAAAGATGATATATATCTTAATTTAATATTTCATGGAGTTTTGAAGCCCTCTAATAGAGTAGGAAAGGAGAAAATGCAGTCCTATGATCAAGAACACTAGTATGCCTATAAACACTAGACATGACAGAGAGAGGTTGAAAAGGATATTTAAGGTATAAATGATGATTATGATAATTTAATAAGGTAAACATTAATGTTTTATACCTTATTTATCTCTTAAAACCTAGAAAAAAACTCCAAGATGGCAAAACAAGTTCATTCCCTCTCTGTAACCTCATAAAATGTAGTCTGCCTAGTTAAGAAGGTACTTTCTTATGCTCATAAATTTATGTATGATCTTCATGGGAGCCTAATATTTTTGGAGGTTTTAGGTTAAATTTTTTAATTAAAAAATGTGGCATTTTTTTGTTGGTTAAGGCCATAGTATTTATGAAGTATTGTTACGAAGTTGAGCCACTCACAAGTTGTCAAAAAAAGTAGTTTTGACCAATTTGTATAAATTAAATCCTCAAACACATTAAATGGACTAGATAAAAATTTAAAACACCTAAAACAACATTTTAAATCCAAAATTATTATAACCATGAGTTTTTGTTGTACTTGTAGCTGTATGGACTCATTGAAAACTGTACTTTTGCAAGATTTTAAGGCAAAAATATGGTGTTCAAGTGTGTATAAATATTAAAACCATTATAAGAGGTGAATTAATATTTATTTAAAATTTAAAAGTATAAAAAAATTACAATTCAACCTGAAAGTTCTCAAACAAACCTGATTTTTTAGGGCAATCTAAAACAAGGTTAAGGAAGGGCTAGTTTTTTGTGCATTTCATGGTTTGACTACTTTCACAAGGTTATAGAATCCCAAATTTGACATGGAGGATGGTATTAGGATAGATAAATTAAATAATTTAGGATAATTACCATATGAAATGGGATGGAAGGGCCCAAAAATGCTTTCCATAAGTATACACTCATGCTTCAAACATGTTTGGAGCCTTAATGTATGCTTTTGACAAGGAGGTAAAACTAGTAGAAATTTGTGAAGAGGGATGAAGTGACAACTAGAATGTATCAAGAGAAGGTATTATGAACATTTAATATAAGATAATGTTCTAATAACATATAATATGAAACATTAATCAAAAAATATACTAACATCCTAAAAACATGTAATGGAATACCTAATAAATATCTAAGGACCATTTTTAGATGTTTACAATACCCTCTACACCTACCCATATCATAAATATTATCAAAATAAATTAATATATAATGTTTAAATAGTATATATAATTTTAATTATTTATTAATTATTATATTTTAAAAATAGTCGTATTCCCCTCTCTCTCTTCCCCCTTCTTGTTTCTTAATTAAATTGTTCCCTAGAATGTAATAAAATTTGTATGCAATTTGTTTTTTTCTAAATTATTTAATAAAATGTAATAAATTTTATATATATATATATATATATATATATATATATATATATATATATATATATATATAATTTATTACATTTTATTAAATAATTTAGAAAAAAACAAATTGCATACAAATTTTATTACATTCTAGGGAACAATTTAATTAAGAAACAAGAAGGGGGAAGAGAGAGAGGGGAATACGACTATTTTCAAAATATAATAATTAATAAATAATTAAAATTATATATACTATTTAAACATTATATATTAATTTATTTTGATAATATTTATGATATGGGTAGGTGTAGAGGGTATTGTAAACATCTAAAAATGGTCCTTAGATATTTATTTTTCTAAATTATTTAATAAAATGTAATAAATTATATATATATATATATATATATAATAATTTATATATATAATTTCTTAAAATTAATGGAAATGGTTAAATATAATGTCGACATGTAGAGTTGTATGTTTCCAGATGTTTTTAAATTGTAGATGCACTGCATGTGGTATTATTGTCATAAAACATTATTTTATTTATTTATTTTAAAAATCAGTCTTCTTTTCCTCTAAAATCATCCATATCATAGGTTTTCTGTTTCCTGATGTTTTTTTATCATGGTTACACTGCACATGGTATTATTGATTTAAATCAATATTCTATTGATTATTTTAAAGTTGTGTTGGAATTTTCCTAAAAAATTCAATGGTGGTTTGTAAATGCGGCATTCAACATTGACAGATTTATTTATTTGAGATTTCAATGAAGTTTTGAGATCTAAAATTAAAAAGAGAGAAGACTTATAATGGTGTTGTTTTAGACCAGGAATTTACCAAGTAAGATGCCTTATACAAATTGTTAAATCTTTGAAATCTAAGTACTTGATCAAATTCAAGGAAATTACATCATGAAGATTAAATTTAGGATTGTCTTTTATTATCACAGAAATCAACAAGATCCATATTGAATTCACATGTTCTATATAGGGAGCTAATAAAATATGGTTCATAAAAAACATACGCATCCTTATATTAGGATTGAAATTTTTGATAGTTTGTTGGTTCAAATTCAATGTATTAACCCATTCCATACCTTTATATATCCATTATTCTATAAATTATTAATGGTCTGTGTTCTCAACTAGTCTTTCACTTCTTGTAAATAACCTTGTTGGGGTTCATGTAAATGGTATATTTCTCTAAAATAAATTTCATTAATAATTATTATAGAATTATCACTAGCATTTCAACACATAATGGTAGATTTATGTAATTTTGATTTTCTAAGGGCCTTCATATCATTTGTATAGAACTGTTAGAATTTTGTAGAGTTATCATATACCTCAAATCTTATCAATTTTCCACATGATCATGGATTTATACATAGCTTTATACACTAACCTCTTATATAAATTAAGCATCTTTCAATTGTTACATTTGAACAAGATTTAATACTATTTGTTTTCCCTTAAATGTCATAAATTTGGCCTTTTAATTTTGGTTTGTTTTTTCTTCTTATATATGTATCAACTTATAGTTACCTTGAATAATATTACAGTAATGGATTTATTTGATCAAATACATGTAATAAACTCAAAAGTGTAGGAAATACATGAAATTTTACCTTTAAAATGAACACAAATATCTAAATCCCATTGATATGATTATTAATATATTATTCACCACTTCAACCTAAATTTTATGGCCCTTTTAATTAAATACATATATATTCTATCATTTCATGTTTACTCCACTTCAATGCTAATTGGATATTTACCATATGATTTTTTTTGGTTCTTCTTTAATCTCACATGTGTTTGTAAAATATAATCTTTATGAAATTAATTTCAATCATTTACTTACATTTTGAAACACGATAATCTATATGAAATGATAGATCCATACAATAAATTTAGTAATAATTCCAAAATATAATTTTCATGTATTCAAGAAACAAAATTATTTAATCCAAATGATATATCTACCCCAAGTGCGTCTACTCTCCAATTTATAAATTCAAACTTTTTTATAATCTAAAATAACATTTGTGACCAAGACACACCTTTTGAATATAGTTATTTATGTATTTTCCCTCTTAGTCCAACAAACCAAATAATTAAAAACAAATGTTTTTGACTTTAGAGGCATGTGTGTGTGTGTGTGTGTGTGTGTGTGTGTGTGTGTGTGTGTGTGTGTGTGTGTGTGTGTGTGTGTGTGTGTGTGTGTGTGTGTGTGTGTGTACCTCTATATATTAATGATTGAAAATTAGATACATCATGCATGGATTCCAATGGATGACATTTGTGATTTCAAAAATTTCCTTCTCATAATAAAAAAGAATAGTTTTTTTTTTGGAAAACTCCAATCTTCTATAAACATAAAATGCATGTCATATAGTCAAACTAAAAGACCCATTAAACATGTATTAAATTCATCTATTTTTATGGTAAATTATTTTAATCTATAATATGATATGAATATGTGGTGTAATATCTATAAATAATCCCAAATGCACATTTTCATCTGGCGAAGAAACTAGACAAGTTTCTTGCCTCCAACCAATATTTCTACTTAAGGGGCATCAAAATATAATTATGTCACTTCCAAAATGAGTAGATATGAAAATAACATATGTGACCATAAATTTGAGATTTGAATTGAATCAGGTATGATATTTTATTATTCATATATTATGCAAAAATATAGGTTCAACAGATATTAGTAATTTTAAAGATGAAGTTGGATATCTCAAAAATATTGAGAACAAATATTATCAAAGTTAAATAAAGAGTTAGATGTCTCTACCTTTGGTGTTCTTGATTAAAAATTAGTTTTCTAGAACAATTTTGTGGATGTCAAATAATGCTTAATATCATGTGTTTAATCTCTTAGTATGCTAATTTGAGAGATGGGATACACATTATGAAATCAAGAACGTTATTCTCTTAACAAAAAAATGGAACTTGTGACATATTTTGTTGTAATATATTTTTCATGTGTTGGATAGTAATTTAATAAATACTATGTAAAATATATGAATTATGAATGCTTGTAATTAAATTCTCAAATGAAAAATCATAGTTTTTCAAAGATAAAATACATATTTTAACACGTTCTAAGATATTTCAAAATTATGAATTTATGTTTTTGGGGAGTTAAAGATAATCATTTTGTTAAAAAGTCATCAAAATGAGTTGCTTAGATACATTTCAAACAATTATGAGTTAAAAAATAGAAATAAACTATTCTATTTTCTTAAATTATTGAAAGTTAGCCTTAAAAATAATACAAATTAAATACTAATGATATACAATTTCTATTTTATTAAATTATTGAAAAATGACCAAAGAATAATGAAACAAAATTTTCTATCAAATTAAATGGAGGCTAAAAATTGAATTAAAAAATGATCATATGATTCCATCATACACATGTTTTAACAGTAAGATTTTGAATAAATTAAAAAAAAAATGACAATCAATCATTTAAGGGAAGTAAACAATTGATAATAAAATAAGGTAAGGAACAATGCCACAAAATGCATGTCAAATAGATATTACATAGTATGTATCAAGATCTCATGGATCAACAAATGACAAAAAAGTAAATAAGTACTATATAGCATTCAATATCATACATGGATGAGGGATAGATATAATCCCATATTGAAAAATAAAACTTTTACACAGATTGCCCATAATATCATGCTTATCAATCCCTTATATCATCAAATATTTTTATCTTCATCCATGAATATGATGAAGGATAATCATCTCTCATGGTTCCTTGAAATGATAAAGGGTCCTAATCTCTTTCAACATATGAGGGATATTAAGATTAAAAAATAATAATTAATTATTTTATGCATGTATGAATTATAAAGATAAATGTATGTAAAAATAACAAATTTGATAATCATAAACTTATCATAGATCTAGTTTATACTAGCATTTGCACATATATGTTGCTAGAGGAGGCAAGATGGAAAAATGTGAAGCATCAAGGTTTTTTGGCATTCACATCATATTGTGCATTACATTCTTAAAAATTACCAAACCATAATTTTTTACAATGAGAAATGTAATTTCAAAATTTATATTAGTTTAAAGTTATCTCCATGTGTTGTGTCAACTCTGAAATTTTTGTAGAAACATTAGGGAGAAGTTTGAGAAGATGATACAAAGTCCTAATATTTTTTTATTGGTATGAAGTGATTATAATATTAGGGACATTATAAAAAATGAATTTAAAAATGTTGCTAATAAAACATTTTATTCAAAAAATATCATTGCAAACAAATTAATATTACAAATGTATTTAGCAAGCTAAATTGTAAATTGAAATTAAAATTCATGCAAAGAAAAATGGAAACATTTAATGGAATCAATGTGGGATCCTCGATCGCTCTATGATCATGCTTTTATAGTGAGTTAACCATCAATTACATTCAAATAAGTATTAAATTTTATAAAATTTCCATACCAAAATTTCACATTATCTAATTTATTAGATTAAAAATTTTACTTGAGAGAAGGAATCATGTTTCAATTTCATTTACTTTTGCTTTTCCTACCTCTGTGTGTTTTTAAGGAACTCCTCAAAATTCATCGATCCAAGATCATTTGTGGGAGATGTGGAACCAACACATATATTATTGGACATGTTGTACTTGTGAGATGTGTAAACATGAATTTGGGAGAAGCTATAAATGCCAACCCCAATACTGGAATAAGAAATGCTTGCACTTGATTCTCTTCTAAATATAATGGCCATCTATGATCCCTACTCTATTGGTTTTTGCATGAGAGATATATTATTAGGAGTAAATTATGTGTAACTTCAAAGCTAAAAATATGTTTTATGGTAGGAGGAATATGATAAAAATTAGGTGGGGATATAAAAGGCCATTATATAACTCTTTTTCACCCAATATATGGTGTGGCATGTCCACTCAAACCCTCCAAAATTCCCTCATGTTGAAATGGTTCACCTCTTTTATCAAAACAACATATGTGTATAGTTTTATTAGAAACTATAATAAGACATAAAAATTATTATTTAATCATTTATCAAAAAACATCCACCATTGACCATAAAATTTTATAAAAATATATGGATGTGTGCACCATTTAATGGAAAATTTTGTATTTTTTGATTATATAAATTGTCTTATGATGGAGTGGACAAAATATTTCACTAACATCTCTTTAGTGATATTAAATTATATAACTTTGTCATATGATGAGAATTTAAGAATTTCCCTCTTTCTGGTAACCTGCCATGACTTATGTGCATTAATTAAATTGTTACCCATGATATCTATAATTTTTTCACAATTTCATCTAAGGTTTGGGCAAGGGTCATAATATTTTTGGGAACATGTCTTGTGACCTAAACTATGCAATTTTTTTTCATACATTTTCATAATCTCATGATGAGTCAAGTGAGGGTTTGGCTTATGGGGATTTTTATCATCACTATTTTCATTTACCAAGTTAAGGTTTTAGATTGGGTTAGTGTTTAATGTTAGAATAGGACACTAGGTGATCTTCTGGTAAAGTGTGTAGACAAGAATTCTATAACAATGATGACCTTATTTGTATTTAGAAACATGAAAGAATATGTGCAACAATTGCCTTATATATTAGACTACCTTTCTTGCCAATTCTCTGCTCTAGACTCCTCAATTACAATAACATGGTGAAGAGGAATATAAATAAAGAGTAGGGGGATTTAACTCATTGGATAAATATTATTTATACTATGTGTAACTCATGGTGAAACTCATAGGGGAACTCACATTGTCACTCAGTTCAACTCTAGGTGGAACTCACCCTTTCACCCAATTAACATCTTATCACACCTAAGTAAGCTAAAGCTACAAGTATAGGAATTATCCATTTAATAAGTAAATAAAATAATTAATATCCTACACCAACACCCTCCCTAAGCATAGCTTATGTGGGTATAAAATAAAAGATGGGTCCTGACAATAAGGCTTGATGAGGTACCCACATACATTATAACTCTAAATAAGTGGAGTAAAAGGAGAAAAACTAGTGGGAAAAATATACCCTGCAAAAGAGAGCCAAATAAAATAAGGTAGGACTAAAAATCCCTAGTATAACACTTCCCCTAAGCATAGCTTAGGTGGGTTGGAAAATTAGGTCCTGATAATGAGGCTTGATGAATTACCCAAGTACATAGTGATGATCCCAGTATCTTACAAAACATGAAGGATGTGTGCATTCATAAAGAAGAGAGAGAAGGTATGCATATAATGTCACATGGAAAATGTTGTATTAGGTCCTTCTACAACAAATATTTTCTCTTCCTTTTGGAAGAAAGAAACCATGAGCTATAAAATTATTGAATTTCAACTCAAGTGGAATGTAGATAGGAATCATGATGAATATCTCTAAAAATGCTTAAATGTCTCCCTACTAATGCTCGAATCTACCAAAGTCTATTTAGATATCATAGGACTAATTATAGAAGATGGAAATTAAGAAGCATACAATGAAAGGGAGAGAACAACTAGAGAAGAAGATAGACATGAACATTCACTAAAAGAATGTCCATGGTAATAGGAGAGCAAGGCTCAACAACCATTGAAATTGAAGTCTAGTCTATAGATGAAGCACTCAGATTTGCAAGATGAACATCCATAAGAACATATGAGTCATGAATACTCTCAATGTGTATACTCTCACTAAAATTAGTAATATCCTCCAAAGTGAAAGTCTTTGAAGGCTCTAAAAGAGAACTAGTCTACATAGGAATGGATGAAGAATCTACAATGAGATAACTAAGGTCTAGCATAATATCATCCTATAGTGGGGGTTTGATAGAAGGAAGAGCACTACCCACCATGGATCTATCATCACAATAAATAAAAGCATGAGGAGAGAGTAAAATAGTCTCAAAAGAGATAATAAGAAGTATAAAAGGAGGTATGACATAAATCTAAGTAGGATTATTGAAAATATTTTGTAGTATACTCTAAATAGTGCATGGACACTTTGTATATTCCACATGGAAACAAAGATCCATGGAAACATGTAGTATCAAAGTGGAAAAACCCTTGTCACAAGTATTAGTCCACTTATTGAACTAAACAAGTTCAATGGGTGTAGGAATTTGTTCATATAAGAATGAAATTTAATTCTTGTGTGTGAGCAAAATTTCCATGTAAGCATGCCACAAAGCATAATTGTCCTTTCCAAGAAGGATCATTGGAGATGAAACAACTCTCCTCATCTGGAGTCTCTAAAATTGGGTTGACATAATCGAGAGAAGATACCATGGAAGTTCACAATTTCATAAAATACTCTACAATAAACCCTTAAAGCATGCTCATGAAAGGGATGTTAGGCATAATTGAGAATGCATCCAAGTGAGCAATCAGTACTAGAGTAAGGAAAAATAATGATGCACATTTTAGAGATAAACTTCAAATTGGGCCAAAAATGAGTCCATATAGATGAGAGCAATTAGTGCATGCAGGACACTAGAGAAATTAGTAGGGCCCTTAACCCCCCTTGAATATGACACTTTATAACTTTAGTGTGTTTTACACAAAAAAGTAAACCAATGGAAAGAGGATGAAAAGACGTATTTTTGAAAAAAGGTGGTATTCAATTTTGAGTTACCAGTAAAAGTTTATTATTAAATATATTTTCCATCATTAATGTCATATTTAATTAAATTTCATTTAAATTTTAAATGTTTTATCCAAATAAAGGCAAGGTAGGATTCCAACCACTTGTTGGAATTGACACAAAATGATAGACCTCATCATGTTAACAAAATTCAAAAATACTCTTCATACTTGCCTTATATGCTCTCAGGGTAGAATAAGTCACTAATGGCAAACTAAAATAGCCATTTAAAAATAATAATTAAAAAATAGTGAATTTCAAAAGGATTTAGGGTAGAATTTTAGCTTTTTTGACTAAAGCTATGAGAAAAGAAGTATCATACTGTTATGTATGCACACATCCTTAACAGGTAGTTCAGGAATCAAAATGCCTTTGGATAGGGAGCTATATACTACATACAAAGAGATCAATCTATTGACTGTTCATAGAGCCTTCTTCAAGGTTCCATGGCACATAGAGAGGTCAATACACTCCAAGTAAATTTGTCCACTAAAATGGGTCACTGATTTGGCAGGTGGCAATGGAAATTAGTGGAAATAGTCATGACATTATTGATAATTATGTGGAGTTTATAGCATAAGACTACAAAAATAAATAATCATCATCATTATGACTTATAGCTTGACTTTTCATTAACTACAATCTACCAACTGGTGTCTAACACTGTGGCTTGACCAAATAAACCATAATAACACTCTTTGAGCAGAATTGAACCTCTAATAATTAGGTAGAGATAACTTATTAGATAATACCCTCAGAATCAACCCTTGACACTATAAAAATGGTGCGTTTACATTGGTAGTAGTTTCCAAGAGCTGATGTACACAATGAATAGGTCATGGTGAAGGTTGTCATGGAAGTATATGTTATGTCATAGACTAATTTGAGAAAATTGGGTAGGTTTGAAAATGAATGGGAGAGCCAAGGATGAACACCTTCAACTAGTTGGAGGGTTGAATAAGTGAAGATTTGACATCATTCTTATATCTTGTATCTTTCAATATAATTCAAACCCTTAGATCTACAAGAAAAACTAGAAACCACATAAAATTTATGAGTTTTAGCTCTATAGTAAGACCAAAACCCATACAAGGAGTTGATGGCCATGGAATAGCTAAATCAATGGAGAGCTTCTTCCTTTAAAAATCTCATTTCATAACTATCAACATATTGAAAAACCTACAAAAACTTATAATACCAATGCAAAAGCATGAAAATAGAAGTAATATAAAAATTCATGTTAAATAAGTATAAAGCATAAATCAATAGATAACTTAATGCTCATTACCACAATCTAAACCTCTGATACCATGTTAGAATAGAATAGTAGGTGATCTTATGGTAGAGTGGACACACAATTTTTTTGTAATAATGATGACATCACTTGTATTCAAAAACACAAAAGAAGATGTGTGTTACCTTTTGAGTCACCCTTATTCAAAATTTCATGAATTTTACCATAAAAGAAGTTCACCAGCTTATCACCTTTTGTGTGTAAATTCTTAAAAGAATTAAACCTTTCTCAGAGTTCAAGATTTCAAAGAGTTTAATGGTTCAATAGGTTCAATGTTTCTCAAAGTGAACTGTTCATCCCTTTGTGTATTTCAATTTTTGACTTTAAACCTTTTGGTTAAACTTAAACCCTTTTTCGGAGTTCAAAAGTTCAATAGTTCAAGATTTCAAAGGTTCAACAATTCAATACTAGATGTTTTGTAAAGAGTCATGTTCACTCAGTTCCCTTGTATAAATTAATGTATCATTGAACCTACCAATTGAACCTAATGTTTGAACCTACGTAGCAGAGTTCAAAAGATCAATGGTTCAATGTTTCAAAGTTTGAAGTTTCTAGAAAGATCATATGACTGTTGGTCGGTCCATGTAGTTTATCTCCTATCATTGAACCCCGAAGTTGAACCAAATTTTCAAAATTTCAATGGTTCAATGACTATACTCTCATCTCACTTTGAGGCTTTCTCTAAGTTAAAATTAGTGGGAGATTTAGAGGAGAATATATTCAAAACTCATTATAAAGTAGAAAATTTTGAATTTTCATGAGGTTATAGATAATCATTACTCATCAAAATCATGCATAAAAAATGATTGCCATTAATGCATATGTCAAAATGCATGTCTTATCAAGCTTGTTTAGCACACATTATTTTAGTTTAATCATTTGATCTGGTTAATATCTATATCAAGAGAGAATAATTCAAATTTAGCAAACAATCATACTAGGTGATACAAAGGAGAACAATACAAGTGATATAATATTTTTGATTGCTTGAATTCATAGTGATTTTAAATAAATTTAAAGGTGAGTTTTAATTTTACTATAAGTTTTTTCCTTTACTTGGTTGGAAAGAAGGATCCTTTTGAGTTTATGGCAATATTTAAGGAGTTCAGAACATTTTCTTTTCATTATATCCTCCAACCTATAACCATGAAATCTACATGTCTCGATTATGAAAATGGTACTAGTCTCATATGTTATCCTCCTAAAATTGGGGACACTTCTCTAGTCTAATATGACTTGGAAGATTTTAAGGAAAGGGCTATAAATATTGTGTCAAATGCTATGATGCAAAAAATAGTAGAAAGTGGCTTGGTTGAAGATGCAGCCTTTCTGATGGCTGTCTAATGACCTGAATTAGTCCTTGAATGCATGAATAGATATGAACTTCAGAAAAGATACATCAGGACTATAGATGGTAATGTTTTACTTCATATTAATAGACAAACCCTAATGTATGTAATGAGAATTCCTCCCAAGGAACCATACTCTAACCTCAATATTACTTCTTTATATGGTTATTTTTCATTAAAGAAAACAATTTACAAGAATGTGATTACTAGGAATTGGCTTTTGAAATTCTAAAAAGGAGGTTCAAGACTTCCCATACCATTAACAAGAAATCATATGATTCTATAATTACAAGATATTATAGTATTACTACACAGACTAAAAGGCAATGCTCATGCATATTATTGGGAAGATTAGATGTACTCCTTTATACATGTGATCCTCCAAGGAGAGCAATATTTGTATTGGGCTTAAATTGTAGAAGAAAGTTTGCATCAGGGTTTAAGTAATTGTTTGGGAAATAAAGAGTTTTATATGTCTTCATACTTCTTCTATTGCTTAGCATCTACAAGACAATGGGTAGGATTACCACATGCACCCTTGGCTAAAGATAGTAAAATTTATCACTATTACTCACAGTTGAAAATGCATAATTACTATGAGGATTACATGAGAGTCAATGATGTTTTTACTAAGAGGATGACTTTTGAATTGTCAAACAACATAAATAAAAGGTTGTTTGATGAAGTTATGCAATTAATCAACATTTATGGTAGTTTCTTCACTAATTTTTCCAATTTCACTTATATCAAAGTTGGGGGTTTTGATGATGAACCTTTAAGGTTACCTAGGTATGTTTTTGACCAATTTATGTTAATAGAAGTCTGCAGACAATTAACACATGTAGATAAAAAAATTCCCAACAAAAAATAAATCTAGTATATCTTTTCCTATTGAACTTAGACGTTATTCATGCAAGTCAACTTCTGATGCTTTGAATTTAGAATTGGATCTTAAGAAATTCAATTTTCAATACTTCATAGCTAGATCACAATTTGACATCAAAGGTTTTGCTAGAGATAACTTGGATCTTGGAACAGGTTTGTCACATATTCCTCAATTGGAGGATTATTGGGAGGATTGTTTAAATGAATTTGAAGTCATAAAAAAGACTATGGTCTAGGTTCTCCTTAGAGTAAATTATTACCCTTAATTTGAAATGGATATCTCTAGAATTTTTGACAATGATGAACAAGTGACTGATCCACAATTTGAAAAGATAGAATAATCACCTATTCCAAAAATTGATTGGAAGAAAAAAGAAGAAGATAGAATTGAGGTTAATACCCTCCCAGTGATAAGGAGAACTAAGAAATGGTTAAGAGAGAAAAAATGGGTGGAGCTCAAAACATAGCTTCCCAACAATGTATGTCAATAATTGAATCCCCATTCCTAATAAGCTCCTCTAATCAGCTTATTTCTATTTGTGATGTAGGTACTTTAAGATCAAAAATTGGAAGGGATCTTGTCATCAAAGAATCTGAAAAGGCCCTTATAACTACTCTACCTTCTCATGCCACCAAATCAAGGACCCAAAGAAAGAGAAAGAGTTAGATTTATGAAAAGGTAATTGTGGATTTGAACTCTGAAGAAGATTCAAGAGAAGCCAAAGGTGATAAATAATTTGGTTCATCAATGATGGAAGAGGTTAGTGCAGATCAACAAATAGTGATTCCTTTTGATTCTACTGAACTAATGATTGTTTCAAATATACGTTTGATCAACTAAATCCTGATAAAGATGCCTCAACCTCTGCACCCAAGTGGATAGAATGCTCAATTAACAACAAAAGGAAAGTAGTTCCATTTTATTTTACCTAAGTGGATATGGTGAGTAAATGTTTAGGGAAAGCTCCTAAATCCAAAAAGTTAAAAATAACATCTAGGGTAGACATCGACCCTAATATAGGGAACTAGAATGCAGAAATAGCTAGGCTAAGAACCAATGAAGAAGTTTAAGATCCTATAATTTAGGATTTTACAATTGAAAAGGTATTTCTTGGGACTGCATCATGTACCACAAATGTGCATCACCTTGAAATGTCCACCAAAAGGATATTTAGGAGAACTTGGAAGGACAAAAAAGATAAAAGAGAATTAAAATAGACTGTGCAGTTAATGATAGATTACATTAATGCCATTCATAGTCTATATCTACAAACAATCACCTAATTTCCCCTGTCTTTTGATCTAAAATCACCTATCAATCAAAGGATGTTAGACCGGATACATAGAGGCAAAATGGTTACCAAGATATTTGACAATTGGTTGGATATCATCATCTAGAAAGGTACAAAATACATCCATAAATTGAATAATGTGTATGATCTAACCACAATTACTGTTGAAGATTTGAAGACACAAAATGCCTTGTGGATAAAAGATAAATTACAATGGATGAGCATGATGAACCAGATTGATGAAGTATAAAAATATGGAATAACAAAGTTTTTGTCAGAGAAGAACTTGACAAATTTGGATGAAGATGTATTATATGTAAGTAAGAAAAATATTGAATGAAGAAATTCAGTATCATGATAAGGATGAATGGAAATAAAAAAAATGATCTAGGAAATAACGAAATTCATTCAATCATTACAACATGATCTACAGAGTATTGATGTGAAATACATAAAAGATTATAGAAAACTAGAAAAAGACATAAATATTGTGATACAATCCTTTAGGGAAAAGATCAACATCATTAAAAAAAGTGACAAGTTATCAACTGAATATTTTTCTTAGATTTCAAAGGTAGATTCACTTCTTTGTCACTGCATCAACACTCTCTCAGAGCACACAAAAAAGATGGGGAAAATTTAGAGGGACGAAAACATCTAGAAAGCAAGGATAAAACATGTTAGCATTCCCAATCTTACAAAAATTTAGGAGTTCGTTACAACATTTCAGGAGTGGAAAGATCAACGTGTCTACCCAAATGAACATGGAAAATTTGGAGATCCTAATCTGTCACTTTAGTAATCATTTTACTTACATACTTTCTTTTATTTAGTTATTCAGTTGCTTTTCTATTTGAAACTTGATCTTTATTGAATTTGTAAAAAAAAAAATCTCGTATGGGTCATAGCTACTTTAAATCTGGTTTAGTTTAACAGGTGGATTAGTTATGGAAACTATATATATTTTTAATTGTAAAAGACACATAAATGACACAATATACAGAGGAGAAAAAGGAGTTAATAAATTTTTAGAATTGGAACACTGTTGTTGACAATATATGTAATGTTTATCTAAAACATTTTTCATCTATGAATGAAAAAGGATAATTAATTATTGCATACTTAAATCTATGCATTTGAGTATTTGAAATTGGGTTTTCTATGTGAAATCTTCTTTCATATAGTGATTACTCTTCCATTAAATAATTCATTATATGTGTTTTATCCTTTACTGGTTGAGTTATATATATATATATACACACACACACACACACACACACACACACACACACACACACACACACTTGATTGTTATTAAAAATAGAATATGTGTATTCTATTATCCATTAATGTTATAAATCTCGCATTCATAATATGATGAGGTGTGGATGTTAGTTTACCTTTAAAACACTTTCTAGTTAAAAGTGTATCTAAATATTTCAATTCATTGAAAATCTTAAAGGGAGTTGTACCTTAATTCAGAGGGGAACTAGTCTTAATAGTTCACCCATTTGTTGTTTAACTTATTTGTTCTTGAAAGAAGAAGGGTATGGAGTCAAAATAAAACATTTTAGATAAGGACAAATCTATTAGCCACCAGTTTTTTGAGACTCTACTAGGGAATCAAAATTGAAATCTTTACTAAAAGATTAGTCGCCTTAATATGAGGCAATAATGGTACCCCCACATGAAAATATAATTCCTATTTTTTAACCTAATCTAGTTTTCAAGATGAACAGGAAGATATAATTAGTCAGTTAAATGCTTTTGTTTGGCATTCTCATCAAAATATTGATGATTATAGGATATCAAGTAGAATATTAGAAAAAGAAGAAGAATTGGCTGATAATATAAGATTGTTGTTACTCAAGCAAAGAAGGAGACAAGTAGAAAATGTAGTAAGGAATTAATCCCCCTAAAGTTTGAAGTTAATAATTATATCATAAGTTGGATTTTAGAAGATACACAAGGTCTTTGAAAAGAGAAGGAATTGAGGATTCTATTTTTCAAGCATTGCAAAACTTAAATTTTCCTTATATTCCTACCCATGTTAAAAAATCTAGAAGTAGACCTCCTAGCCCTCCTAAACCCTCTACATTCTCTATCTATCATGCCTTAACTCTTTCTGGTACTATCTTTCCTTCTACCATAAGTTTTATTCCAATGGACCAACCTTGGGGTGCAGCCATAGGACCTCTAAATTTAGGGCCCGACCTGAATCCTTTGCCTAAAAATGCAAGGGAAAATTTACCCAAATTTAATGAAGATGGAAGACAATCACTAGAGGAACAACCGAGTGCCTTTGTAGTGGCATGTGGTGTGTTAGGCATGCAACATCAAAATGTAGCCATAAGAATTTTTGTGCAAACTCTAACTAATATTTTAGCATAATAGTTTTATCATCTAACTAATTCCTTAATCACAAATTGGAATGATAAGAAAACTATGTTTGAAAATAGGTTCAAAAGCACAGAAGATGAATATTTCCTTCTTGCTCAATTGAATCAACTCAAGAAGGAGATACATGAACCCATGAGGGAATTTATAGCCAAATTTAATATAATTGTGCACAAGATTCTTACTACTAAAGACTGACTGCTAAGAATAAAAAATGCTTCTTTATTAATTCTACGCCTCCTAATATAAGTTTTCATCTTAGAAGAGGTGCAATTGTTGATTTAACAGACACACAATCATTGACAGTTGAGTTAGAGGATGATCTTATTATGACTAGAAAATAGAAGAAAGAAGTCTAAGTACCTAATGCTTATCCTTCATCCTCTATAGATCCTATGGTTCAAAGGCTAGTCAATGATATGATTGGCTTTAAGAGATAATCATCAAATATTAGTACTTCATTCCAACAACCATATCAAGATATGGGTAGGACAAATCAACAAATAAATGCTAGTAAGACATTACCACTTACATCAACACAACCAAGATTGACTATTGAAGCTCCTCTTGGAAGAAATAACATGTGTGTCTTTCATTTGACTAGTGATCATGATAGAGATTCTTATCTAGAGATGCTTAGATATACTCAAATGACTACTACTCAAGATGTCATGGGGGAGATTATTGAAGAAGAAAGGAGCTTTGAAAGACCTAACAACTCTGAAATACACTTCCTTGAATATGATTTAGATTCAAAAAGAGGAGGTGAAATATTGGTTACTCTTAAAGATATTTCATGTGTCGTGCTTACCAGAAGTCAAAAGAATCCAAGATTTTCTAATACTCAAGAAGTGTCTGTTAAAGGTAAAGAACCTTTTACTACAACTTCTGATGTTAAGACACAAGAAAATAAATTGTTACATAGAAATGATTTTGAGACTTCTTTCGATATTTTATAATTTTGTAAGTCTACAAACTTCAAATATCCCCTGATGAATACCTTAGGTTGAAACCAAAAGAACTTGATAAATTGATTAAATATGTCAAAAATGGTCCTACACAAGTTGAACCTGAAAGTCAATTAAACATTCATTCTAAGTCTCCCATCACCTAATTATTTAATTCTCTATCTGAATCACCCACTCATACTTTTGGAATGACCCTCAATTCATCTGATGATACTCATTATATGGATGATATGAAACCCAACCCATTTTATGTTTGTTTGTTCATAAATGTTCATAAACTTAGCAATTATATCATAGACTCAAGTGCTTCTAATAATATAATGCCTTCTTCTGTAGCCAAAGCCTTAGGCTTATCCCTTAAAAAAAAGTTGGTGGATGTTACTCCATGGATGGCATATAGATTTCTTTTCTTGGACAAATTAAAGATGTATGAGTTGCTCTTGCAACCTATCTTGATAAAAAAGTGAAATTGACTATTTTAGTAGTAGATGTTCCTACTAGTTATGGGATGTTATTGAGTAGGAATTTTCGCAAAGATTTGGAAGGGTAGATTAAATTGGATTGGTCAAAAGCTACAATTCTAGTGACAAAGCATAACGTTAAGCTAGAACCTAAACCTAAATGCAAGTTTATATTATATCCTTCTGATGATCCTAACTCTCAGATTCTATTTGAAGAATGTGAATTTGGTATTTATTTTCTCTCCTCTAAATATTTTAAGGAAGAATCTATCCTAAAGTCTCTTCATTTAGATGATCTATGGACCATGGAATTTGATGGCAGTTGTGCTACTACTGGTTCAAAAGTAGGAGTTGTGTTGATCTCACCTGAAGGTGAAACTTTTCCTTACTCTTTCAAGCTAAAATTTAAAAATACTAATAATATTGTAGAATATGAAGCTTTATTGTTTGGGTTAAATGAAGCTAAAGGAAAAGGTATAAAGATACTCAAGGCAAAAGGAGATGCTGAATTAATTTTCAAACAAGTGAAAGGAATTTTCTCAATTAAAAATGATATATTAAGGCATTATAGAAATAGAGTTTGGGATGAGATAGAATGTTTTGATGCTTTTTCTAATGAATAAATTCCTAGAGACCAAAACACTTGAGCAGATTCTCTAGTAGTATCAGCTTCTCTCCTTCTCCCACACCCCTATTTTGAAAGTGATTCATATATAATAGAACTATTCTATCATCCTAATATCTCAGATAATGCTGAAAATTGGCAAGTTTTTGAGAATAATAAATAGATCAAAAAATTCTTAGAGAATGTTGATATGTTCTTGGGGACTTATTTTGAAGGTTCTAATGTAGAATGTAAAGAATTCAATCCTGATCTAGGGTTCAATCCAAAATATGATGTAATTCAATTAAAAGGAAATAAAATCCTTAAAGGATTGGTCTCTCTAGAATATTTGTTCACTAGACAAGATGAATATATTAAAGGCAAACTTGTCTAGAATCCTAACAAAATGACAGATTTTGAGAAAATCAATATTGGAAGTGAGACTAACGCCAAATGGATCTCCATTGGTAAGTGTTGTTCACCAAAAGAGAAAAATAAATTAACAAATCTATTGATTAAGTATAAGGATGTATTTTATTAGTGCTATGATGACTTTAAAGATTTTAGACGTAGACAATTTTAGCATCATATTCCTTTGAAAGAAAATACAACTCTTTTCAGGGAGAAGCTAAGAAATTATAATCCAAAAGTTACTAAAGCTATCTTTAATGAGATTTATAAGATGTTGAAGGCTATGATTATTTATCCAATTCATCACTCCACCTGGGTGGTGAACATTGTTCCAGTACACAAAAAGAATGGGGAAATAAGAATCTGTGTTAACTTTAAGAATTTGAATCAAGCTAATTTAATAGATAAATATCCCTTGCCTATGATGAATCACATCTTTTAAACTATTGTTGGGTCAGAAATGATGTCCATGTTAGATGGATTCTTAGGTTATAATCATATAAGTGTAGCTACAACTGACCAACATGAAACTGCTTTCACTACACCTCAAAGAACTTTTGCTTATAATTGTATGCCCTTTGATTTGATTAATGCTGGTGTAAATTTTCAATGGGTGATGGATTCATCCTTAAAAGATTTGAAAGATAGAATTATTTTTATTTATCTTGATGATTTGACTATTTTCTCTAGAAAAAGAGAAGATCATCTAAAGGATCTGGAGACCGTCTTACAAAGATGCCTAAGTCATGGGATATCTCTTAATCCTAAAAAGTCAATTTTTAATGTTAGAGAAGGGAAATTATTAGGACACCTAGTTTCAAAGGGTGGAATCAAAATTGACCCAGAAAGAGTTAGAGCAATACAATAGTTAAGTCTTCCTTCTAATAAGACTGGAGTTAAAAGGTTCATTTCTAATTTTGTTGAGATTAAAAAACATATTATGGGGATGATGAGAGAAAAACAAGCATTCAAATGGAATGAATATGCTAAAAAACATTTGAAGATATTAAAGAAGCATTTACACAAACACCTACTTTGGTAAATCCCAATTCCCAAAAATATTTTGTTATTTATTGTTATGCTTCAGAACATACCATGTCTAGTATCTTATTACAGAAAAATGAAGTAAATGTAGAAGCCCCAATAGACTTTATGAGTGTTCCTCTCAAGAAACATGAACTTAAATATTCTCTAGTTGAGAAACAAGCTTTTTCTATAGTAAAGGTTGTTAAACAATTTAGATACTATATACTTCATTCTCATTCAATTATATTTGTTCCTAGTTCAGTTGTAAAAAGCATTCTGACTCAGCAAGAGATTGGGATGAACAATAGAGCAACATGGGTTGCTAAAATTCAAGAATATGACCTAGAGATTAAGCCAACCAAATTAGTTAGAGGTCAAATTTTGTGAAAATTGATAGCCGAAAGTAAAGAAGAAGAAGAACTTCCTACTGTCCTATTGGTGAGCTTACAAGATCCCTAGTTCCTAAATGTGGCACACTATCTTACTTATGGAGACTGTTCCAGTCATTTATCCTTGAAGGAGAAAAGGAATTTGAAGTTAAAATTAGAAAAATATGTGATTAGGGGTGATATCCTATATAAAAAGGGACTAGATGGAACCTTTTTGAGGTGTATAGATAAGGAGCAACAATACACACTATTAGAAGTTTTTCATAATGAATTTTGTGGTGGACATTTCTCTTCTTCAGTCACAACATTCAAAATCCTTAGAAATTGTTATTATTGTCTAGGTATGTTCAAAGATGCATATAAATGGGTAGCTAATTGTGAAAAATGCAAATTGTTTTCAGGAAGACCACAACTTGTAGTATTAACTTTGAGACTTGTCATTATTGAAAAACCTTTCAAATAATGGGGATTAGACTTCATTGGGCCTCTTTCACCTCCATCAAGTGCTGGTCACACACACATTTTAATAGCAACTGATTATTTTATGAAATGGGTTGAATTAGTCCCTGTGAAGAGAACCACTTCAAAAGTGGTATGTAATTTTATCAAAAAAATATGCTGATACGTTTTGGTGTTCCTCAGAAGATTGTGGTAGATAATGCTACCAATTTTTATTTAGTGGAACTTACTTCATTTTGCTATGAACATAATATCTCTCTTTCTCACTCATCAGATTATTACCCTCAAGGGAATGGACAAGTAGAGTCCATTAATAAAAAATTAATATCCATCATGAAGAAATTGGTGAGTGATAATCTTAGAGATTGGCATAAGAAACTATAAAAGCACTTTGGGTTGATAGGGTAACCCTGAAAAGAGCAATAGAAATGGCACCTTTTGAACTGGTTTATGGGATAGGAGCACATTTATCATTACCTTTAGAATTATCTGTAGCTAAATTACAAAATTTTATTGAAGATAAGTAATTTCAAGAAAGATTGAAGAGGAGAGAAATAAGTTGATTGATCATATTATTTATCATTAAAATAGGGTTAAAAAGATTTTTGATCATAAAAGTAGACCTAGAAAGTTCATGGAAGGAGATGAAGTATTGCTATGGGATAGAAGGAGAGAACCTAAAATACCACATGGCAAATTTGATTCACTTTAGAAAGGACCTTTCAAAATTCATCAGGTACTTGGTCCTAATTATTTTAAATTGGAATATATGAATGGAGTTATTTTACCTTTGTCCTATAATGGACAAGATCTTAAGTTGTATCGACTATGAAATAGGTATCTCCTATTTTATAGATAACCTTTCCTTTGTTGTCACGTTTTATGTTTTCCTTTCCCATTTTTGGTTTGTCTTTCTCCTTTTCTTCTGTTGTTGTGTTTCAATCTACGTAACTAGAGTTCTGAGTTCTCTACATTTTTTCATAAAATATAATCCCCAGTTAGAGCTAATGTTACCTTTTGAGTTACCCTTATTCAATTTTTTTTGAATTTTATCATAAAATAAGTTCACCTGCTTATCACCTTTTGTGTGTAAATACTTAAATGAATTGAACCTTTGAACTTGAACCTTTCTCATAGTTCAAGAGTTCAAAGAGTTTAATGGTTCAATGTTTCTCAAAGTGAACTATTTTTCCCTTTGAGTATTTGAATTTTTGACTTTAAACCTTTTGGTTGAACTTGAACCCTTTTTTGGAGTTTAAAAGTTCAACGATTCAAGAGTTCAAAGGTTCAAGTGTTCAATACTCGATGTTTTGTAAAGATTCATATTCACTTAGTTAACTTGTATAAATTAATGTATCATTGAACCTACCAATTGAACCTAACATTTGAACCTACGTAGCAGAGTTCAAAAGTTTAATAGTTCAATGTTTCAA
Source organism: Torreya grandis (assembly GCA_037957365.1). NCBI lineage: Eukaryota > Viridiplantae > Streptophyta > Pinopsida > Cupressales > Taxaceae > Torreya > Torreya grandis. The sequence continues at coordinate 6,166,866 of JARHVA010000255.1, read as the reverse complement.
AGTTTGTAGTTTATGGAAAGATCATATGACTATTGGACAATCTATGTAGTTCATCTCATATCATTTAACCCCGAAGTTGAACCACATTTTCAAAATTTTAATGGTTCAATGGTTTAATGACTATACTCTCATCTCACCTGAGGCTTTCTCTAAGTTAAAATTAGTAGGAGATTTAGAGGAGAATATATCTGAAACTCATTATAAAGCAAAAAAATTTAAATTTTCATGAGGTTATAGATAATCATTACTCATCAAAATCATGCATAAAAAATTGTTTCCATTAATGCCTATGTTAGAATACGTGTGTTATCAAGCATGTTTAGCATGTATTGTTTTGGTTTAATCATTTGACCTGGTTAATATTTGTATCAAGAGAGAACAATTCAAATTTAGCAAACAAACAAACTAGGCGATATAAATGAGAATAGCATAGGTGATATAAGATATTTTATTTCTTCAATTCGTAGTGATTTTAGATAAATTTAAAGGTGAGTTTTACTCTTACTATAAGCTATTTCCTTTCCTTGGTTGGAAAGAAGGATCCTTTTGGTTTATGGCATTATTTAAGGAGTTTAGAACATTTTATTTTTATTATATCTTCCAACCTATAACCATGAAATCTGCATGTCTCAATTATGAGCATGGTCCTCGTCTCATATGTTCTCCTCCTAAAATTGGGGACACTTTTCTAGTCTAATATGACTTGGAAGATTTTAAGGAAAGGGCTATAATTCTTGTGTCAAATCCTATGATGCAAAAAATAGTATAAAGTGGCTTGGTTGAAGCTACGACCTTTCCCATGGCTGTCCAATGACATGAATTAGTCCTTGAATGCATGAATAGATATGAACCTTAGAACAAATGCATTAGGACTATAGATGGCAATGATTTACTACATATCAACAAATAAACCCTAATATATGTAATGAGAATTCCTCCCAAGGAACCATACTCTAAACTCAATATTACTTCTTCATATGGTTATTTTTCATTAAATAATGCAATTTACAAGAGTGTGATTGCTAGGAATTAGATTTTGAAATTATAAAAAGGAGGTTCAAGACTGTCCAGACCATTAACAAGAAATCATATGATTCCAAAAGTACAAGATATTATAGTATTACTACACATACTAAAAGGTAATGTTCATGCATATTATTGAGAAGACTGGATGTACTTCTTTATACAGGTGATCCTCCAAGGAGAGAAATATTTGGATTGGGTGGAAATTATAGCAAAAAGTTTGCATTAGGGTTTAAGTAATTGTTTTTGAAATAAAGAGTTTTATATATCTTCATACCTCTTCTATTGCTTGGCACCTACAAGACAATGGGTAGGATTACCACATGCACCCTTGGCTAAAGACAGTAAAATTTATCAATATTACTAACAGTTGTAAATTCATAATTTTTATGAGGATTACATAAGAGTCAATGATGTTTTTACTAAGAGGATGACTTTTGAATTATCAAACAACATCAAAAAAAGGTTGTATGATAAAGCTATGCAATTAATCAACATTTATGGTAGTTTCTTCACTCAATTTTTTAAGTTCACTTATATTAAAATTGGGGGTTTTGATAGTGAAGCTTTAAGGTTACCTAGGTATGGTTTTGACTGATTAGTGTTAATACAAGTCTACAAACAATTAACACATGTAGATAAAAAATTCCCAATGAAAAAGAAATCTGGTAGATCTTTTCCTATTGAAATTGGATGTTATTCATGCAAGTCAACTTGCTTTGAATTTAGAATTGGATCTTAAGAAATTTAATTTTCAATACTTCACAGTTAGATCAAAATTTGACAACAAAGGTTTTACCCGAGATAACTTGGATCTTAGAACAACATTATCACATATTCCTCAATTGGAGGATTATTGGGAGGATTATTTAGATGAATTTGAAGTCAGAAAAAGATTGTGGTCAAGGTTCTCTTTAAGTAAAATTATTACCCTCAATTTGAATATGGACATCTCTAGAATTTTTGACAATGATGAATAGGTGATTGATCAATGATTTGAAAAGATAGAAAAATCACTTATTCAAAAACTTGACTGGGAGAAAAAAGAAGAAGATAAAATTGAGGTTAAGGCCCTCCCAGTGATAAGGAAAATTGAGAAATGGTTAAGAGAGAAAAAACTAGGGGAGCTCAAAACATATCTTCCCAATAATGTACGTCAATAATTGAATCCCCATTCCCAATAAGCTCCTCTAATCAGCTTATTGCTTTTTGTGATGCAGGTACTTCCAAAGCAAAAACTAGAAGGGATCCTATCATCAAAGAATCTAAAATGGCCCTTGTAACTAATCTACCTCCTCGTGCCACTAGATCAAGGACCCAAAGTAAGAGAAAGAGTTAGATTTCTTAAAAGGTAATTGTGGATTTAAATTCTAAAAAAGATTTAGGAAAAGCCAAAGGTGATAAAAAATCTAATTCGCTAATGATGGAAGATGGTAGTAAAAATCAATAAATAATGATTCCTTTTGATTCTATTAAACTAATGATTGTTTCAAATGTACCTTCTGATCAACCAAATTTTGATAAAGATGCCTTAGCCTCTACACCCAAGTGGCTGGAAAGCTCAATTAGCAATAGAAGGAAAGTAGTTCCATTTTATTTTCCCTTAGAAGATATGGTGAGTAAATGTTTAGGGAAAGATCCTAAATCCAAAAATTTAAAAACAACATCTAGGGTAGACATCAACCTTAATACAGGGAACTAAAATGCAAAAATAGCCAGACAAAGAACCAATGATGAAGTTCAAGATCCTATAGTTTAGGATTTTACAATTGAAAAGGTAGATCTTGGGACTACATCACATGCCATAGATGTGCATCACCTTGAATCATCAACCAAAAGGATAGTCAACAAAACCTGAAAGGATGAAAAATATAAAAGGGAATTAAAATAGATTGTGCGGTCAATGGCATAGTATATTGACACCATTCATATTATAGATCCATAACAAATCACCCAACAACCCCTGTATTTTGATCAAAAATCACCTGTCAATCAAAGGATGCTGGAACAGATACATAGAGGCAAAATGGTTACTAGGGTATTTGATAATTGGTTGGATAGCATCATCTAGAAAGGTATAAAATACATCCATAAATTGAAGCATGTGTATGATTTAACCACAATTACTGTTGAATATTTGAAGACACAAAATGCCTTTTGGATAAAAGATGAAGGAAAATGGATGAGCATGATGAACAAGATTGATGAAGTACAAAAGTATGGAATGACAAAGTTTTTGTTAGAGAAGAACTTGACAAATATGGATGAAGATGTATTCTATGTAAGTAAGAAAAATATTGAGTGGAGAAATTCGGTATCTTGACAAGGATGAATGGAAATCACAAAAATGATCAAGGAAATAACTAAATTAATTTAGTCATTAAAACATGATCTATAAAGTATTGATGTGAAATACATAAAAAATGATGGAAAACTAGAAAAAGACATCAATATTGTGATTCAATCCTTTAGGGAAAAGATCAACATCATTAAATAAAGTGACAAGCTATAAACTAAAGATTTTTCTTAGATTTCCAAGGTAGATTCACTTCTTTGTCACTACATCAACACTGCCCCAGAGCACACATAAAAGATGGGGAAAATTCAAAGGGAAGAAAACATCTAGAAAGCAAAGACAAAACATGTCAGCATTCCCAATCTTATGAAAATTTAGGAGTTCATTACAACATTTCAGGAGTGGAAAGCTCAATGTGTCTACCCAACTTTACACAACAAGTCTAGAGATCCTAGTCCATCACTTCAACAATTATTTTACTTACATACTTTATTTTATTCAGTTATTCAATTGCGTTTCTATTCAAAACTTGATCTTTATTAAATTTGTAAAAAAACTAAATCCTATATGGGTTGGAGTTACTTTAACTCTGGTTTAGTTTGATAGGTGGATTAGTTATGGAAACTATATATATTTTTAATTTTAAAAGATGTAGAAAGGACATAATAAATAGAGGAGAAAAAGGAGTTAAGAAATTTTTAGAACTGGACAACTGGACCACTGTTGTTGACAATATATGTAATGTTCATCTGAAACATTTTTCATCTATGAATGAAAAGGAGAATTAATTACTGCATACTTAAATTTGTGTATTTGAGTATTTGAAATTGGGTTTTTTGTGTGAAATTTTCTTTCATATAGTGATTACTCTTCCATTAGACAATTCATTATATGTGTTTTATCCTTTACTGGTTCAACAATATATATATATATATATATATATATATATATATATATATATATATATATATTTGATTATTATTGAAAATAGAATCTGTGTAATCTATTATCCATTGCTGTTATAAAATCTCACATTCAAAACATGATGATGTGTGGATGTTAGCTTACCTTTAAAAAACTTTCTGGTTAAAAGTGTATCCGAATATTTCAATTCATTGAAAATCTTAAAGGGAGTTGTACCTTAATTCAGAGGGGAACTAGTCTTAATAGTTCACCCATTTATTGTTTAACTTATTAGTTCTTGAAAGAAGAAGGGTATGGAGTCAAAATAAAACATTTTAGATAAGGACAAATCTATTAGTTAACAATGTGTAACAATTTCTTGATGTATTAGACCACCTTTCTTACCAATTCTTTGCTCTACACTGCTCAATTATAATAACATGGTGAAGATGAATATAAAGAAGGAGTAGGGGGAGTTAACTCACTAGAGAACTCATAGTTATACTGAGTGTAACTCATTGTTGAACTCATAAGAGAACTCACACTAGCACATAGTTTAACTCTAGGTGGAACTCACCCTCTAGCCCACTTAACCTTTTATCACACCTAAGTAAGCTAAAGCTTCAAGTGTAAAATGTATCCATTTAATAAGTAAATGGAATAATTAATATCCTACACAAAAATTTAATTCTATATTTTTTTAACATAAATTTGATTTAAAATTATAATAAATTAAAACATTGGAAACAATTTACAAATCACACCATTTTTTTTCTTAAATAAATAAAAATTAAAAAAAAATGTTAGAATATTAGTTGGAGAATGCATAACAAAATTTTGTCTGGTATGAGGTGTGAAAGAAACATGAGAGATGTTTAATGGAAGAAACATATTTTTGTTTGCAGAGATAAGAAAAATATCATTTTAGATATTAGTGAATATGTACATTTTGATATGTTGAATGTTTTTTTTCTTATAATAGTCAAAACAAATATCTTTTTAAGATGAATATACATATAGAATGGATATCCAATAAGGCTCATATATCTAAACCTAATTTAATTTTTGAATATGTCCATTTTATAGATAGATATCAGTTTTCTATGCTAGATAAATATTTGTTTGTTTTGCCATGCAAACATCCCAAAATAATTTTATAGCTTTCCATTTTCTGCCCTTAAATCCTTACACACACTTAATAATGCTCATCTAATTTAAACCTAAAAAAACTTTCTTATTTTTTTCACATTTGAATAAATTGTTAAGAAAATATAAAATTTATCCTTTCCTTAATTGGGAAAGTTGGTCTAAAATTTGAAGCAAAGCAACATGTGTTTTATATCCTATGTCATACTTGGGAGAAAATTTGAGCTATCTTGATGTTTTTTCAAGTCTGTCAATAATAGACAATGTGAAAAATTGCATACCAATAATTTGAGTAATTCACCATCGCGATATGTGAATCTAACATGAAATTTTATTTCAATGAATTTCTAATGATTTCTTGACTTTTATAAAATTATTTCAAAATTTTAATGGATAAATGTGAAAAATAAAGGAATTATTTAGCTTCCATTTGATTCTTCTTATTGTATTAGATGCCTAAATGACCTAAGATGCATGTGTATTTCTAGACAACTTGAATTCAAATTAGGACCTTAATGACATGCTAACTGACATCCAATAGTCAAAAAAGTGAATAATGTGGGATAAGTATCACAAACCATGGGATGGAAGGGTCCAAACATGCTTTCCATAAGCATACATGCATGCTTCAAACATGTTTGGATCCTCAATTATGCTTTGGACAAGGAGGTAAAACTAGTAGGAATTTGTGAAGAGGGATGAAGTAAAAACTAGAGGGTGTCAAGAGAAGGTATTGGGACAATTGAAATAAAGATAATGCTCTAATGACATCTAATTTCAAATAGTAATCAACAACTACACTAACATCCTAAAAACATATAATGTAATAATTAATAAATACAGAAGGACTATTTTAAGGTATTTACAATACCCTATATACCTACCAATATCATAATTATTATTAAAGTAAATTAATTACCTACTATTATTAAAATAATATATATTTTATAATTATTTATTAAAATTATTATCTATTTATTATTAATTATTATATTTTAAAAAATACTCGTATTCTTTTCTCTTTAATCTTACTATTTTTAATCTTCTTCATCTTCCTCCTATCTTTTTGTGTTTCTAAAGTAAATTATTTCCTAAAACATAATAAAATTTGTATGCAATTTAGTTTTTCTAAATTTTTCAATAAAATATAATGAAGTGTATATATGCATGTGTGTATACACACACACGCGCATGCGTGCACACACACACACACACACACACACACACACACACACACACACACACACACACACACACACACACACACACACAAAATGAAGTGTGTGTGTGTGTATTCTGTAGTGGTATTAGATCCATGCCAATATTATGTCAGGACAATGCTTGAAACATATTACTTATGTAATATTTCTCTAGTATATCAATAAAATTTCTTTCATATTTTGTTATTTGTATCTATCTTACTATTATTCTGGTCTATTGTTTCTGTATCATCTTCAAAAGAGAGGGAAGGGAATGATCCCATAAAGCCATGAAGAAGGTGTGATTGAGGATCTATATAGTACCAAAGATATAAAGACTATAGATGCATCAAACCAGATAATTCTAGATACTACAAGTATATCTGATGTCTATAGTGTCTTTGATATATCTATTGGCTCATTCCTCTCTGTAAATGAAGCAAATGTAGAATTTAATGAAGAAAATCCTAGTCTTGAATGGAAGCTCCCAAATTTCAAGGCCACAGACATCTATGATAAAGTTTCACCATTTCATTTAATTGATAAAACCACTATAATGTTTTTTGAAAATGTTATCCAAGTCAAATAGAATGATGATTGTAAATACCACTTATAAATATTTGATGATAAAACTATTTGATAGTTAAAATATTAGCCTAAATATAAGTTCTTACATATTAGAGCTGTTACTATTGGTGTTTTTACTTTATTCAAAAGAGGTCTAAATGTTAGTATTTTAGGATGTCTACTTGATAATAGACATACAAAATATTATTCTAAATATAAGTTCTTACATATTAGAGTTGTTACTATTGGTGTTTTTACTTTATTCAAAAGAGGTCTAAATGTTAGTATTTTAGGATGTCTGCTTGATAATAGTCATACAAACTTAAGTGCTTACTTATAGAATGCTATTAAAACTGGTCTTCATGATGGTCCAATTTTTATAACTATTTATCCAAATTATCCAGTAGCCATTCATCAAGAAGAAAACTTAAATAAAGTCTTAAAGTTTTTCCTCCAAACTTGTGGATTAGATATGATCACTAGATCTTATCTTCTTGCTATTAAATATCAAATCATTTATCACCTAACTAACATCATACATTTTAGTAAAGCACACTCTTGCACATGGCAAAATCATGGTGTGTCAAGCCATATAAAATAGTCAAATAACACCAGTTGAATCAATCTCTTGGTCTGATCTTAAGTTTTGTAGAAAATGGATTGTAGATATAGACTTTGTTCAGAAGCTTAAGAAATCTTTATCATTTGCCACATCTGTAAAAGAATTACCAAATAAATTTATTATCATATTTGACACTCAGAATGATCTATAAGATCATATGCTAAATATATAATTTCAACAACCTTTGCATCCAATAAATCCTCACTTCCTGCATCTAAATAAAATCCATGACCCTCAAGTAGATTCATATTACTGTATTGATTGTCAAAAAATCATAAGTCGTCCAAATAAATCCAGTATTCACATGGTTTAAAGAGATTTAACTATAGAAAGGCTATTTGAGAAAAATAAAAAGTTACTTGCTGAAGCCAAAAAGGTTAATATGGAAGGAAATTTTGGAGAAAAGTCTACAAAGAAAGAAGAAAAATGTGATATATGGAAAACTCCTCTAGGAGATGAATCATACACAAAAATGGATTATCAAAACTTGTTGATTTAAATCAATATTCACTAGATAAAAAAATAGAGCACATATGTATTATCTCAGATCCACTGATAAGAGTCTTAACTAGTCTATAGAAGTTAAGCTAATGAATTGGAATAAACTTGATACTAAATGCTTAAATAATAAAGTTTAAAAAATACAACAAAGTCTTTATTAGGTTTTAGAATTGTTAAAAAGCATTGATTTATATTATAAAGGATAAATTACTAGAGTTATGAATGTCTTGAATGATAATACTACTACCCATCATAGTCAGTGTACCTAAAAAATAGATAATGAGACTAGCAGTATTAGACTACAACAACAATCAGATGAAATAAAAGTAGATGATATGATTATTGAAGGAAAGACTATTAGTCAAAGTCAAGATCAACTTAATACTAGCATGAGTTCCATCAAGACAGATTTGAGAAATCAAATTACTAGTCTTGAGACAAAGTAGGAAGAAGTACATCAGGAAATCAAAAAGCTATCTTCAGCCTTTGATAACATAGCTAGAGAAATTATAAATCAAAATTATAACTTATCTTCTATTTTTAATATTCTAAATATATTGAAGGATAAAGGATAATCTTCTCAGTAACTAGAATTAATTCATCAACCAAAAATTGTTGTTATAGAATATATTGATTATAGTCAAAATATTCACTCTTGGCAAAATATTCTAAAGCTACAAAGAGAATCATCCAATAAATCTAAATTAAAAAGTGTACCTAGTTATGAAAGATCTCTTGATAATATCTTCCAAGTAGGTATGGTTAAAATTGAACCTACTCAAATTGAAAGCTATTTTGATATAGGAGAATCTTCAAAGTCTAAACCTCCACTAGATTCTCAAATAAGAACACTAAATCTTCAACCTTTCTTCTAGAAATTCAATTGTTAAGCACAAAAAAGAAGGAAAGAAATGATTCATACAATGATAACTTAGGCTAGCATACAAATTCATGGTCTTAAGAAATATCCCCTCAGTGTTACTCAATGAATTGCAAATGGGTTCATAGGAAATATTAAAGAATGATGGGATGATAGTGGTCCAGTATTTCATGAAAGTATATACACTCATCTAGAATCTATTTTAGAAATATGCAATGATTTAATTTATAAATTTTTTGGCACTCTTGCTAATGATAAAGAAGCAAACAAAGTAAAGTTTTTAAAAGTAAAATTATGTGATATGACTAGGGTAGATGAATACATGTGTTATATAGAGAATTTGTTCTATAATATTAGTGAAATCTTTACTCCAGCATATAAGATTAGGTATATAGAATATTTTCTTAAATATTTTTCTACCAAGCATAAAGCTTCTATGGGTAATGATATCCCAACTATATCCTTTGGAAGGATAAACCAAAATATTAAAGTAGTTAATGAAAAGCTATGTGCAAAAAAAAAGACACATAAATAAACTATGAAGTTTCATAAATAGATTGGTGTAAAATTATGCAATTTTATTGATGATAATTTTGCTTGTATAGATGTGCATAGATATAGATAGTATTGTAGACACCTAAATAGTGTCTAACCCTTGGTCACCTTCCCCCTTGGTCCATTCCTAACCCATTCCTAAAACATGTAATTACTAATTTGAAATAATAAACTTATTTTGAATTAACCCCCTCTCCTTGGACACATCACCCATGACACCTTGCCTAGGACACCTCGCCTTGGACTAATTCCCATCCTATGACTCACTCAAGACCTATTCTTACTTCTCTCTAACCGCCTAACAAACTCTCGTGCATATTTAGCCCAACCTTCGACATTCTCCAACGGATAGTGCACTTGGCAGATGAAAAACGGGCTTAGTGGCTCTTTTTGCCCGTTCCAACCCCGCCGACGTCGGTTACCTATCGGCCGACGCCGGTGGAGTCACCGACGTTGGTTATACTTAACCAATTTTTTAGACTCTTTGGGGATCCCAATCAGAAATTGGCTAATCTCGAGAAGCGAATCATAAATCCTTCAATCTTCAGTCTTCGACCATCCGTCAATCTGCCAAATCTCTCAGTCAAGCCACTCACTCTCTCCCTCAGGTGCAGCAACAGCTTCAGGGTTCTCCATCAACAACAGGTTCTCCACACAGGCTACATCAACAACAGGTACGAAAATCATTAGTAGCACACCTTCAACAAGGCACAGGTAAGTATATTGTCTGTGTTTTCTAGTCATTTGCATCTAAGTATTATGAATTAGATTCAACATTCCCTCTCCCTGAATTAGATTGTTAACCAAGCCAGACCCGAATCTTTACTTCTCCATCTCCCTATTACCTCTGTCCTCTGTCAGACCATACACTCTGTCCATTCAATCAGACTTTCAGACCCAGACCCCAGACCATTCAACCAAGCCTAAAACTTTGTCTCAAGACCACTCAAATAAACCTAGACCCTGACCAGACCCTGTCCACAGACCACAGACTTATCCAGACCTTGTCTAAAGACCTTTGCCTCTACCGATGCCGGTCACTACCCCAATCGACGTTGGCATATTAACCGACATCGGCACGTTGACCAATCGATGCCGGTAGGACCACCGACGCCGGTGACTGTGACCAGTTCGACAGGTTCTTTCAAGTAAGCCTTTTGCTTCTCTTTTTCATTCCATCTTTTATCATTTCAATTCTTTATCATTCTATTGTTTATCAGACACTTATTTTTATCGATTAGTGGGTTTATATCCCTTAAGAAGTCTCCATACTTCTGGGATCAAGCTTTTGCTTGGCAACCCACCATCTATCCATTTAACGCCTTTTTTTGTCCAAGTTTCTTTTTTTTGCAGGTGTCATTCCTCCACAGCCACAGAGGAGTACTCACACGTCTGGATTACGATGTGCAGACTATATCCAAGTATACATCAAGCCTTGACCATTCCTTCTTAAGTTTCTCAATCTTCTCTCCTTTTGAAATTGAAAGCAAAATTTGAATAGAAACATTCTGGCATGCCTGGTGGGACCCTTAGGGCCTTCCTTGGGTTCCTTTCCCTCTTTGTTCATTTAGGTGCATTAGGATTCTTCCTCTTCACCTCTTTCTTCTTTTCTAAAAGACATCATAAGCAGGAATAAAAAGAACTTTTTCTTTCTTTTTCTTGCATTTCTAAGACTAGTCAAAAAATCATTTTCTTCAACCCTTTCTCTAACTTGTTTTCATTCCAATTTAACATTTCGATTTGGGGCTTTAAAATATACTGCATTCCATTTCTTGCTTTCTTGCATTTTCTTAGTCCACACTTAGTAATTAGAAAATGCATATTGAATAAATCATAGATCACTTGATGTTACACAACCAGACCACGTGCACTTAATTTAACATAAAACTCACTTGAGACAAGGCCCGATTGGGATTTCATCACCTAGCGGATACCTTACCCCTCCCAGCAATCCTACTTGGATTTCACCACTAAGGGGAAAGCCAACTCTGTTCTCTGGCAGAGTCTAAACTATAGGGAAAGTATATTTTGGCTAAGTAAAACCAGCTAACCACTGGAATCGTGAAGTGAGGGGAGCTTGCTCCTTAGCACCAGGCCTGTACGGAACCTAATACAGACTTTTGAGCTCCTAAACATACCTAAAACCATCTTTAGATTACCTATTCTAGGACCCTTCTAAAATCCAACCTCCTCAAACATCACATTAAGGCATAAGCCACACGATCTTAATAAAATTGTTTCTATGGATTTAATGCTAGGATATGTCTGTCATCATCTTATTTTCTATTTTTATCTATCTTTTTTGAGCTGGTAAGGATGTTTTCTTCATTTCCAAAAACTTTTTTTCTGAGTTTCTGGAAAACACAGTAACCGACATCAATCCTGTAACTGACGTCGGCAACTTTTCTGTACCGGCATCGGTCATCTGACCGACATCGGCAGTATCCTTCACCGACATCATTTTTTATACCGACGTCGGTCTCTGTCCATTTTCTTTTTTCCAAAAATAGCAAGCTTAAAATCCAACTTTTTGGCTATCTAAACATCTATTCTGGTTTTTTGAGACTGAAAAAACACAATTTTTTGAAACCTGACCATTTCTTGCCTTGAATGGTTTTGACACGCAGTCAAACCAAGGCCCTTCTTAACCACACTAGTCAACAACCACTTCCACCTTCACCATCTATAACTAGTCCTATAATGGAGTTCAACTCGGAGACTGAAAGAACTCCTACTCGCCCAACCCCGACTCAAACTCCTATAGTCCCAGAAGGGGACCAAGATTTTGCACGATTCTTGGACCTTAACGTCAAAGCCTTACAACACTATCTCGCGCATAGCCAAATGCGAGACTCCCTAGACAACTCAATCTATGGGATGCCGACTTCCTTAGTTGAGACCAGAATCACATCAACTGCACCTACAATTCAGCCACTAGACAAGACCTCCACCAATAACCCAACCGTGTCTTACCTTCAAAACGTAGCCACTCCATCTAAACCTACCTCCATGGGGGTTCCGATACTCCCTCAACCTCAAGTCACTCAACCAAACCCCACACCTTTCCAAAACCTACTAGTCTCTATCCCCCCTACTCTTGCACCTATCAACACAAGAGTAACCGTTTACCCGTCAACAAGCGTGGCTACTCCTCAACCATCCTTAACGGCCCCTATCCAACTTGTGCCTACCAACCCCATAACACAAATACCCTTGGCTCTAACTTTTGTCCCATAACCAGCTACCCATATGTTGCGTCTATGCAACCAACCACATCATACGCCCCTCCCAATATCTTTCAAGTGCCTTATAATCTAGGGGGCGCTCCACCCACCAATCCATCAGCAGATATCATTAAAATGCTGATGGATAAGATGTCTAGCTTAGAGACCTCTATTTCTAGCTCATGCAATGCTCTCTCATATGAGCAGATTTGCAATGAGCCCATTCATCTTTCTGTTCTGATTAGACCATACCCCAACCAGTGAGAGCTTCCCAAATTTTCTCGCTTTTAAAGCAAAGAAGACCCACAACAACACTTACAGGCATTCAGACATGCCTGTTACCTTATTGCTCATGATGATGCATTGCTCTTACGCACATTTCTTATGTCCCTTTCTGGTGCTGCGCTTGACTGGTATAGCTCTATTGCCAGCCATTCCCTCTTTACCTTTACACAGCTGGCCCAGCTTTTTCTTGATCACTTCTCCATTAACATCACCAAGAAGGTCTCGATCACCGACCTTTACACTATCCGCCAATTCGAGGATGAATCAATAGCTGACTTCGTTGCTCGCTAGAGAGGCCTCATCAATCAACTCTCCTTTTCCTTACCTCAACCTGAACTTATTGAACTATTCTCCTGAGCTTACGCCAAACATATTTCTTCCACCTTAAGGGTTCAGACCTTTCGTACCTTCGACGAAGCCTTCACGATGGCCCGTAAACTTGAATTACGTGCCATCGAGGAGAATAAAGTCAAGTTGCGGAGCAAGAACCCCAACTCTAAGACCAATGACTCTTCTTCTTCTAAACCTTCATCATCCAATCCTAAGTCTAAAGCTTTAGCTAATGCTGTGGTCGTTAGACCTTCGTCCTCTTCATCCAATCAACCTGAGCCTTCCACATCTCAGAGCACCACCCGTCAATTCTAGCAGAGATATGTGCAATGACAATATACTCCTCTTGGAGAATCTTATGCGTCTATACTGGAAAAACTTGTTAAATAGGGGATTCTCAACCTCCCCCAGATTCAACCACTGCCACAATTTAATCCCTCACGTGCCATCCCTGCGTGGTATAGGGAAAATGACTTCTACAATTTCCACTGTGTCAAAGGTCATGACACAGGAAACTGTAAAACCTTCAAAAACATAATCCAGGACATGCTTGAAAAGGGGGAGCTCATTCTAGATAATCCCAATGCACCTCCAAATCAGGGCATCGATATCTTCAAGCAACCATTCCCTAATCATCCACCGACTCAAAATAATGTTCAGACCTTAATTGATAACACTCACGAACATGACATTAAAATGGTCAATACGGTCTCACCCTTCATCCCCAACCAACCTCAAGAGGTTAGTCCATCTACCAGTCCATCACGTGTGGATGAAACTCTGTTCTCGATTAGTTCTCCATCAATCTCTCTCATCTTGGAGGATGCCTCAACCTTACCAGCTCCACCGATCTCACCATCCTCCTTTTTTCTGCCTATGGAGGACCTGACCCTACCTACTCCTCGACCGCAAGTGGAGGGCACCATAATCCCTACCCTTTACCTGCTTGAGGAGTCACACTCTCCAGTTCCTTCTCCACCAAGACAAGAACTTGACTCTCCATCTTCCTCGACCAACGACAATCCAGTTATAACTCCCACACACCTTGGGTCCGAAACTACTGCCACACCTAACACATCTTCTCAAGAATCCAAACCTCATCCAACATCCCCTCAACCATTTTCCCAACTAGTGGAGAAATTAGAACTTCTCCCTTCAAGGAAAGTGGAACATCAAGGATTGTGGGAGCGTCTTAAAGTTCTTCAACATTCCCATGCCCTCTCATCTCATGCTGCCAATCCTCCCAAGGCAGAATTGCCCAAGACTCCCAACAAAGACCAAACTCCCACTTCTAAACCTGCATCTACCCAATCTAAACTGATCAAGTCACTTGGCATTCACCCTGTCTCTACCCTCACTCACCCGCAAGTGAAGGTGGACCTAAACCAGACCTCGACCAAAAGTAGTCTTCCAACCAAGTTGAAGAAGACTGCCAGACCACAAAGACAAATGCCTCCTCCACCGTCAACCTTGCCTTCCATTTTAGGTCCTCATCCTTCTACCCTAATCGCCATACTTCCCACTCCGACCCTTAACCAACACAAATTACCTCCATTACTTTCTTTGCCAACCACAAGTCAATCCCCTCTCAAAAATTTGGCACCTCTCATGAAGAAAGTGCTATCTTCACTTGTCACCGCACCACCAACCCAAAAGGTGGTACAAAAACCTTCTTCAACATCCCCCAAGCAGAAGTCACCAGCACATCATGCATCAACAAGCACAGATCCCTTAATAGGTTCATATGCTTTGATATTATGCCAACTTTTGCAGACTTCGAGCATTACCCTTCCTTTCATCAAGCCATTCCAACCCCTCGGGTCAAAACCGTCTTGGTTCGATGATACGAAGATTTGTTTATACCATCGCACGCTAGGACATGATATCGAGACTTGTTGTGCCCTCAAGGCAGTCATTCGCCGCTATATGGAGAAAGACACTCTTCTCCTTGAGGACACTCTTGACCAACCCTTGACACCTTCCCATCCAACCTCCTCAACCACATCAACATCTCACCAACATGCCATAACTCCTTCTTCACCTACTATCTTTGAAATCAATGCTATCCATATAACCACTAGGTCACAAAAGGACAAGGTGAAAGAAAAAGCTACTATTCCTTGGACCTATCCTTTTGCCCAGGCACCTCAACCACCGAAACCCAAGATTTCCATCTTAGGTGCATCTCAACCCCCTTCTTCAGAGGCAATCAAAGACTCTATGATAAAACAACTTCACCAAACGCCTGTGAAGATGACCCTATATGACCTTATCTAAAGCTCCCCCCAGCATCGCCAGGCTCTAATCAAAGCCCTACAGGCAGTGGAAGTCCAACCTGAAGACCCTCAACCACTTGCTGCCCTAGTCCATTCTTTATCTCCTGTCGCCTCCATCACTTTCAGTGATTATGAAATTCCTACCTCTACCTTGGAAGATCAAGACGCTGCCCTTTTCATCACAGCCTAAGTTGATCGAACCCGTATCAAATGAGTTATGATCGATGGGGGTGCCAGCATTAATATCATTTCCACTCACGCCTTTGATCAATTGGCTCTTCCCAAAAATTGCGTATCAAAAACTGACGCAATCCTTAGATCCTTTAATGATACCACTGCTAACACTATTGGCACTATTGTCCTTCATATTTGCATTGGTCCACGCACAATCCCAGAGCTCTTCTACATCATTGAGGGAGAATTCCAATATAACATGCTATTAGAATGACCTTGGATCCGCGCCATGGCCTGTGTCCCTTCAACACTTCACCGTTGTGTCAAATTTGAACACGACAAACAAGTCCATGTCATTCCTACCGACCCATCCCCATTTAAGACTTGCAACACTACCTATCACCCCAACAACGTTCTTATCCCACTCAAAGCATTAACCCAAACATCATCTCCATCCGCAAAAGCGTTAACTAGTACACAAACAGTGGTTACCACCACATCATCTTCTCAATTACCAACCAAGGACTCCATGGATGATATCTTCCAAAGACTTTCACTGGGTGAATATCGCCTACTTACTCTAGACATGTTCTAGACTCCTCAAGAGTATGGATAACTTCATCAAAACCCAAGCTATGACTGTCGAATCAGAATGGTCATCCCTTATGGTCCTCCTAGCCTTCGAACCAATCTCATCTATGGGGGGCTGGATCAAGCTCCTACTGAATCAAATCCTTCCTCCTAGCCTCAAATATTCACATCCAATTTCTCCTTTCTTGGAAACCCCACCTTTACACATACCTACCTTTATAGGTGTGCATGGAAGGGTTTTGGATTTGGGCACTACGAACAAGGCTCTCATCGGCCTATCGAACCACCCAATGATGATAATGCCAAGAAACGGTATGGATTGGGTTTCCAAGAACCCACTAAGGCTTCCACAGACCTTTGCCCCGAACCAACCATCGACCAAACTCTTTCAGACTCGCCTATTCTTCCATCCTCATCTACGAAGTCGGTGGTTTCCATCCCTCCTAGTTTTTTTTTGCATAAACACCATCCGCTTGGAACCCCTAACCTATCAGCTCAATGGGGTTCCCAAGTCTCTCCCTCTCGTTTATCCTAGCATGATAGATGATGAATCGACAACCATCAACACAGTCCACTGCATAGACGATGATGCCATTCTTACCTATATGGGTGCCAATGATTCTTTCATTCAGCACTCCCTTCCTTCTAAAACACAGGTTATGTTAAATGAATCAACCATCGACATTAACCTTTCATCTTCTGATGTTCCTCAAGTCTTAAAGATTGGTCAATCTTTAGACACCCAGGAGCAGATCGACTATACCACATTTCTTTCAGACAATCGCAAAGCCTTTGCCTGGACCTATGCTGACATGCCTAGCATCGACCCTAACATTGCTACTCATAACATTGTCACAAACCTAGAGTCTAAGCCTGTTAGGCAAAAGCTTCACAAAATGCATCCTCGTGTTGCACTTCTTGTTAAAGAAGAGCTTCAGCACCTTCTTTCAGTCTCCTTCATCCAACCCATCGATTATCCACAGTGGGTCTCTAACATCATTCCTATCACCAAGGCGACTGGGGGGATCTGAATCTGCACAGACTATCATGACCTTAACCTAGCTTGTCCCAAAGATGACTTTCCTCTTCCAAACATTGACCAACTTGTTGATCTTACAGCTGGCCATGAGGTGTTATCACTCATGGACGGATTTTCAGGATATAACCAAATCTTGATTGCACCAAAAGATCAACACAAAACCACCTTCATTACACCATGGGGAACTTTTTGCTATCGAGTCATGCCTTTTGGTCTAAAAAACGTAGGTGCCACATATCAGCGTGCCATGACTTACATCTTCCACAATCTCTTCCATAAAATCATGGAGGACTATGTCGATGACCTGCTTGGCAAGTCTAAACTTTGTCACGACCATTTGACTATCCTCAAAATCATCTTCTCTCACCTTCTTCAGTACCAAGTCCGTCTTAACCCCAAGAAATGTGTCTTTGGGGTCCTCTCAGGAAAGCTCTTGGGATTCATTGTCTCTTTTCGTGGCATCGAGATAGATCATGCTAAAATTCACGCTATCTTCAAAATGCCACCTCTGACTAATCTCAAGCAACTTCGCAGTCTACAAGGTAAGCTCCAATCCATCCGCCATTTCATTTTGCAACTTTCTGACCGTTGCCAACCCTTTCATCACCTCCTCAAGAAGGACGTCTCTTTTAAATGGGATAAAGATTGCCAGGAGGCTTTTAAAGCCCTCAAACACTATTTGGTTTCTCCACCAGTCCTTATTCCACCAAAAGATGACCAACCCTTCTACCTCTACATCTCAGCAACCAACCATTCATTAGGTGCCATGATCGTGCATCGAGACGAGCAACACCGTGAGCAAGCGGTTTATTATATAAGTCAAACACTTGTCGACTATGAAACTCGGTATACTCATACCGAGAAACTTTGTTTGGCATTAGTCTTTGCCACTACCAAGCTCTGTCACTATCTTCTCAATCACAAAACCTTTGTCGTCATCCACACTGATCCCCTTAAATACATGCATTCTAAACCATATCAAAACCAACGTATGGCTCGTTGGCTCATGCTTCTTGCTGAATTTGACTTAGAATTTGTCCAGCAAAAATCTATCAAAGGGCAAACAATTTCCGACCAACTAGCGAATGCCCCTCTTCCCTATAATTAACCTTCTCAGTGCGAGTTTCCCGATGAATCTATCACCACTCTCTCGACTGATGACACATTCTACCAAATGACGATGTTCTTCGATGGCTCTAAATGTCAACTTGGTGGGGGTGCGGGGGTCATCCTCATTCCACATGAAGGTGAACCCATGCCTCTGTCTTTTAAACTTAACTTTGAATGTATCAATAATATGGCCGAATACGAAGCCTTAATTTTGGGACTTCAAACCGCCCTTTCTTTAAACATCAAGACCATCAACATCTTTGGTGACTCACAACTTGTCGTTAATCAAATTAATGGTTCATATCTTTGTAAGAATGAAATTTTACAAAGGTACAAGCACCGTGTTGACACTCTTCTAGCATCTTTTGACCATCACTTATTGCAGACTGTTCCTCGATCGATGAATAAGTTCGCTGACACCATGGCTTCCCTCATCTTACATATTCCTTCTTCATCATCATCCTCATCAAGAATTTATGTCATGGTACATCGTGTGCCATTTCCTTCATACATTTCCACTGACATCAATCTCGTCCACACCATAGACTCTAGTTCACAAGATGTATGGTATAAACAACTTGAGGACTACTTGGCTCATTCTCTCATTCCTCCCAACCTCTCTAGCAATGCGCGGCGGGCTTTCATCAAGCGCACCGCTCGCTATACCATGCTAGGGGGCCTTCTATATAAAAGAGATTTTGACAGCCTTCTTCTTCGCTGTTTAAATTCCACTGAAGCTTCTCATGCTGTCAAATAAGCCCATGACGGGATTTATAGCGGACACTTCTGTGGTAACTCGGTTGCCAAGTGCATCCTTCGCCTGGGTTATTATTGGCCCACTCTTTATCAAGACTGTAGCGATTATGTTTGGCATTGCATCAGGTGTCAGCAGCATGCTAACTTGCTTCATCTCCCTAGTCACGCCTTACAATTTGCTCAAGATTTCTGGCCTTTTTCACAATGGGGATTAGATCTCATCGGTGAGATTAACCCTCATTCATCTCTTAGTCATCAATCCATCATCACTGCCACCGAGTATTTCACTAAATGGGTGGAAGCTATTCCTCTTGTCTCCGTAAAAGCCGACAAGATTGTCGACTTCATCAACACCCACATCATCTGTCATTTCGGTGTACCTCAGAAAATCATCACCGACAATGGCAAGTCCTTTAAAAACAAGACCGTCCAAAAACTTTGCGACTCATTTGGCATCAAACTCAGCTTTTCTTCGCCTTACTACCCACAAGCAAATGGGCAGGTTGAGGCTTCTAAAAAAATCTTAACTAAAATTCTTAGGAATGTGGTCAACGACACTGGAAGGGATTGGCACATTCATATTCCCTTCGCTTTGTGGGCCTACCGGACTAGCATCCGAACCTCTACGGGTGCTACTCCCTCTTTTCTAGTGTACGGATCAGAGGCTGTCTTACCTCTTGAAGTACAAATCTCGTCTCTTCACATTTCACTCCATGACATTCTTTCTAATGATGACTTTCATCGAGATCGATTAGCTCAACTTGAGTTACTCGACGAGTGTCATCTCACTCCCCTCAATCATCTCCATGTCTATCAAAATCGCATCAAACGTGCCTATAATAAAACTCTAAGAGAATGAGATTTTAATATCGGAGACCTCGTCCTCAAAGAGAACCAACATGTGACCAATATGGAATGGAGTAAACGAGGTAAATTTGCTCCTAATTGGCTCGGACCTTATATCATCATGCACAAGTATGGGTCAGGGACTTATCGTCTGTCTTCTCTTGAAGGCCAACCAAAACCTGAGCCCCTTAATGCTTTGCATCTGCGACCATTCTACTGTTAGTCGAGTACTCGTACACTTGACATTTAACTTGAGCTCATCCCTTGAGCAATCCTTGTCCTTTTAATCCTCAATCCCTTCCACTCTTTTTTCCCTTAACAAAATCCTCTATAACCCTTTTATGACGTACAGATGCTTTGTCCTAATAAAAGGGAGCCCTTGACCTTCTATAAGTCTTGTCCATGACTCAATATCCTGTCAAAACTAAATCAACATGTCAAAATATCCAAGGTCACAAAATCAAATCAAAAAATAGACTACTCCCTCGAAGGACAGCTGTAATATCATTGTTGTAGCTAATAGACTGATCCCTCGAAGGACAGCTATTCAAAAGCCCTTAAATCTATAAAGCAAAGTATAGACCACTCCCTCGAAGGATGGCTATGACTAAATCTTACTACAAAAAGCACTTTCTTAGAAGCTTCTCGCATCGATCAGCTTCACAAATGACCACCAAACAAATGACATCTTTATATGGACTTCCCGCATTGATCAGTCCGCTCTAAAAAAAAAAAAAAAAAAAAAAAAAAAACACGGGTCATGGACTTGACTTGTAGTTGTCTCAAGGTCTCCTATAAGAAGGGGCAAAGTTATCCATACTCTAAAATGGGTTACCCTTTTCCTCCTATCATATCACCTACTCAAGGGACTTCGAGCTCACTTTAATGTCAAAAGTGATTCAATTACCACTCTAACATAACTATGGTCAATGACGCAACGCATAAATGGGGCTCTTGGTTCTAACAACCCCTGTCTATGTTGTCATTTTGGTCCTTCTCAATAAAAGAGCGCTTATGCCTTTTACTTTCTACCTACACTTTGGTCACATTCAACCACATCATTTGTCAAAACAACTCAATCCGACTCTTTTCAAACCACTCACATAGCCTAATCATTTTGGTTTCCATAGGTATCAATACACATGGAAACTATCAACTACACAATTTATGTCAAGCATAAACCATTACTTGCTAAAACATAAATCGACCTACAATTCATTTTTAGCAAACATCTATCACAAATATGGATAGTTGTTAGGGATGAAAAAGCCCCGACTAATGTTACAGCTTACACCATTCGAAAAAGGCTATAGCATCATCTTCTCCTTATCATTTCAAGCATGTACCCTCAGACATATGGGAAGTGCTATATCCTTATCATGACCAACATCAACCACTTCGCTCTTTTTCCTCCCTTCTTGGGAGAACTACATTAGCCTGAGGCCCTAACGACAGGGGCTATGTAGGCAACACTCAGTTGACATGGGGTCTTTTGGGGTTAGCTCGGCCATTCTCTTCATCACTTTCTTCCATCTTCTCTCGTCATCTACCAATCACATCATAAACAAGCACACATTTTTATAATCTTTAGCATAATCATTTTCATAATTTACATCATAATCATTAATCACAAACCATATTATCATCATCACACAATTAAGCATTCACATCATATAATCCGCAAGTCATAACATAAATATCATTATCACATAATCCTTGTGCATCATCATCTAATCTAAAAGTCATGACCATTCTCATTATTAGCATTATCACAATGCATCACTATATTAATCATCATCATTATACTCAATACCATAACATTGTCATCATCACATTTAATCATCATAACATTATAATCATAAACATAATATCAATACATGCATCATCATCATAATAAAAAATGCTCCATACATTAAACATTAAATATTCATAACACATCAATGATCCAAAACTATCATCATATATATATATATATCAAAATATTTTATACAATCGCACAATCTGTGCCTCTGTCTCTCTCTCATACATCTCTCGTCTTCAGCTCATAGGCTAGTATATACATCAAAAATATCAATCTCAAGGGCTGCCCTCAAGGCTGTGGCTGTGGTGGTGGTGGCGGTGGTCAAGAAGAAGCTGTATCCTCTCCTCCCTCTGATCTATGCCGTCTGTGCGACCCTAAAGCTGTCACTCGCAACATAGACCTCTATCTGCTCTGCTCTGCCCTCATCTCTGAGTATCGCTGTATCTGAGGGAACCCCCTGATGGCCCTCTCATAATAAGAAATCTCGTCCAGTGCATCACTGTATCTAACTAGAGATACAATCTGCGGTGGACCCATCTGCCCTATTGCTATGCCCTGTCCTGACACCTGTGGTTGTGGCTGACCTAGGTGCACTGATGCCAATGGTCCTACCCCCTGTGAAAATGTTGGTTGCTGAGATGGCTGCTGCCATGGACCTTGCCCTCCAAAGCTCTGACCTGCCACTACCTGTGCCTGGGCTGCAGCCAGCTGTCCCTGTAACAGAGTGACCTACGCTATCAACACTACCACCTAACTTGTCATCTCCGTTAGTTGCCCTGTAACCCTTGCCAGCTGTCCCTACAAAATTGTGACTTGGGCCTGAGCCGTGTCTCTCTCCTGCCACGCAGTTCCCTCTCCTCGCAGGCTGTATCCCGCTCCCTGGTAACAACCTACAGATCCAGCTGGGGACCCACCTATATGCCTGTGTACTGCCCTACCCACCATGCAGTGTAGGTCTCTGTACACCCTGGGTTGGCTATCCCAGGTCCTGCCAGCAACTCCTCAAAATTTGGGCCCTCTGTCTCCTCTAAAAGTGGGAGCAGCGCCTTAATGTCATCTCATTTGTATGGTGGGCATGCAGGAGGTACATCTTATAGCAGCCTGTACTGGCACCACACTCTCTCAGCTGGAATCCTCTTGAGCTCACCAGCTCGCCTACCTCTGACCCATCGCATGCTCTGCGTCCCAACCATCTGCTCACCCTAGTCTCTAAACGCTGGATACACCAAGTATGGTCTCTAGATGATATCTGCTAGAATCAGGGCCTCCAGTATGCCTCGATAGTGATTAATATCCCTGACCCTACTCCATCCACATGTGTCTGTGCCATCATCTCATGCCATCGCCTGAACTCAACCCTAAAGCTGGCTAGATCGCTACTGGGAGGCTGAGAGGTCGGGTAACCACAATGTGCTCGTATGCCCAGTAGTGCAGAAGGTGGCCTACACACAGACTGTACCATCACCACCAACTGATGCCCCATAGCTCTCTATATACCTGGGCCAAAAAGATAAGCACCCAGGTGAACACTGTCTACTGCTCCAAAATGTCCATCAAAACCCTGATCATAGCCACGCATAGATGGTGATGTCGATCATCATCATAACCGCCAATCGATGTGCGCCATCATCTGCCACGTACAATGGCTCATAAGCAAAAATCATTGAATGGTAGCTCATCTCCATGATGTGCTCCCCAAACAGCGTGACCATGTGTATATCATGCACCTCTCTCGAGCACGCATAGATATCAGCTTCATGTATCGGCAGTCGCAAAATCTGGTACACGTCCTTGATCATGACCGTCATCTCACCCGTAGGCAGGTGGAAGGTGTTAGTGGCATGGTCCCACCACTCGATCAACTCCACCATGAGGCTCACATCCCTCACCACTCTGCAGTAGTGTCTTAGCCCACCTAGCCCCACTGCGCTCATCTGTGCCCACTCCTCTATCGTCACACCTCCGTGCATCTGCATCAGCAAGGTCAGGAGGTGATCCCATAGCATAAGAGTTTGCCTCACTTGCATCCATCCACATTAATCCCATGTTAAAACTGTTCCTACTCTTCCTATTTTAGAACTACTCTGACCATTTATGCCTACCCCGACACCCGAGAAGCCCTTGGCGTAGCTTCGACCTTTTGACTTGACCATTTTCACCACTCTTTTTGACCAAGCAGCCACCAACATCGGTTAGCATGCTAGCGACGGCACTCACCTAACCGACGTCAGTCAATTAGTGACCGACATCTACAGGTTAGTGACCGAAGCCGGTCTCTGATCGGCTGATGCCGACAGAACCGCCGACGTCAGTGACTGGTTTGGCCCTAGGGCCGAACGGGGTGAGCCCTAAAAATTAGGGCTTCCCCTCTGAACCCCCCTACACCCTCCTTAACTCTCCTAAATCACTCCTAACCTATCCTAGACCCTTTACCCACCTTCTTAGCTACCCTCCCCCCTCGATTTCTACCTAAAACAACTAAAATTTCAAAAATTAAAAACAAAACAAAAATAGTTCAAATAGGGTTCAGAGACCCTCCTACCTCGTCCCGGCGTCGCCGGCATGGTGGCACGACGGGTGCCACTGGTGGTGGACCTCCCATGGGTCCTCTACTCCCCTCTGCCATCTCTTCCATGCCAATGACTCTGCACACTTCACCTGGCCCACACGCATCTCTGCAATGTCCAATCAACTCCTTCTCTCCACGAATGCCTATCTGCCACCTCGCAAAGCTCTTCGGTTAGCTTTGGGTCACTTTCACTAAATCCACTCTAGAGCTCTCTTTTTCTCTTGGTCAAATGTCACAAATGACTTTTGGTGAGCCACCAATCTGGTTTTGTCAGATTTGGCAGACTGTCGACGTCGGTAGAATCGTGCCCTAGGCCGCCGATGTCGGCCGATTTCTGCCGACGTCGGCCTCTTTTGGCAACCGACATTGGTTCTATAATCAACGTCGACGGCCTTAAAACTTCATCCTTCTTCAACATGACTAAAATCAATCAGTCAGTCCTTCAGACCACATCATTTTAGCCCCCTGGGGCACACTTAAGATCACTTTTGCATCCATCCATCGACCACCAGACATTGGAGATCATGACTATCTCCTTTAACCGCGACTACTTCCAACGTAATTTTGCCTTGGTTGTTTTTGCATATATGCTACCTCATGATTGGTTAGCAAAATTGTGTGCACACTTTTGACCTTCACAAGTATAGGATCACAAGCCAGTTGATCCGCATGACTTGTGACTTTTTCGTGTTTTCGAGAGCACTTCCTAAGCCTGGGATACTTGGACCACGACGACCATTGGAGCTTCAGCTTAGATTGAATAACCCAATCAGCAGATGACTAAATGCTGGGGCCCAGTTATTTGAATTTTGGCACTCCTTGACCCTTGACCTGCAATAATTAAACCAGACCATCACATGCAGTGGTATGCACGCCATCATGACTTTTGCAACATTCACCTTTTCATCCACTCTCTGTCAAATCAGCACCCAATTCCAGGTTCCCTTTTCTCGAATCCTACTTTGAGGGGGGATATCTCATCCATAATCCGGGCAACCAACCCTCACCTATTTTTGTCTTGTAGTTTACTTGAACAACCAACAAGATGAAATCAACCTTATCCCATACCTGGGGCAACCGACTCCTGTTTTTGTCTTGAAGTTCATTTAGAATAACCAACAAGACAAAAAGGGGCAAATGTAGACACCTAAATAGTGTCTAACCCTTAGTCACCTTCCCCCTTGGTCCATTCCTAACCCATTCCTAAAACATGTAATTACTAATTTGAAATAATAAACTTATTTTGAATTAACCCCATCTCCTTGGACACATCACCCATGACACCTTGCCTAGGACACCTCGCCTTGGACTAATTTCCATCCTATGACTCACCCAAGACCTATTCTTACTTCTCTCTAACCGCCTAACAAACTCTCATGCGTATTTAGCCCAACCTTTGAAATTCTCCAACGGATAGTGCACTTGGCGGATGAAAAATGGGCTTAGTGGCTCTTTTTGCCCGTTCTAACCCCACTGACGTCGGTTACCTGTTGGCTGACGCCGGCGGAGTCACCGACGTCAGTTATACTTAACCAATTTTTTAGACTCTTTGGGGATCCCAATCAGAAATCAGCTAATTTCAAGAATTGAATCACGAATCCTTCAATCTTCAATCTTTGACCATCCGTCAATTTGCCAAATTTTTCAGTCAAGCCACTCACTCTCTCCCTCAGGTGTAAAAATAGCTTCAGGGTTCTCCATCAGCAACAGGTTCTCCACACAGGCTACATCAACAGTAGGTATGGGAATCATCAGTAGCACACCTTCAACAAGGCACAGGTAAGTATATTGTCTGTGTTTTCTAATCATTTGCTTCTAAGTATTATGAATTAGATTCAACATTCTCTCTCCTCGAATCAGACTGTTAACCAAGCCAGACCTGAATCTTTACTTCTCCATCTCCCTATTACCTCTGTCCTTTGTCAGACCATACACTCTGTCCATTCAATCAGACTTTCAGACCCAGACCCTAGACCATTCAACCAAGCCTAAAACTTTGTCTCAAGACCACTCAAATAAACCCAGACCCTGACCAGACCCTATCCACAAACCATAGACTTATCCAGACCTCGTCCAAAGACCTTTGCCTCTACCAACACCAGTCACTACCCTAACCGACGTCGGCATATTAACTGACATCGGCACCTTGACCAACCGACGCCGGTAGGACCACCGACGCTGGCGACTATGACCAATTTGACAACTTCTTTCAAGTAAGCCTTTTGCTTCCCTTTTTCATTCCATCTTTTATCATTTCAATTCTTTATCATTCTGTTGTTTATCAGACACTTGTTTTTATCGATTAGTGGGTTTATATCCCTTAAGGAAGTCTCCATACTTCTGGGATCAAGCTTTCGCTTGGCAACCCACCATCTATCCATTTAACGCCTTTTGTCCAAGTTTCTTTTTTTTACAGGTGTCATTCCTCCATAGCCAAAGAGGAGTACTCACACGTCTGGATTACGGTGCGTAGACTATATCCAGGTACACATCAAGCCTTGACCATTCCTTCTTAAGTTTCTCAATCTTCTCTCCTTTTGAAATTGAAAGCAAAATTTGAATAGAAACAAGAATAAAAAGAAAAAGAAATCTCATTCCTACAAATGTTCATCAGAAAAAAGAATTTACTTATATAAAGCCTTGGAAACCTAGATACAAATCTAGAAAAACAAAATTTGGTTCTAGAAGTATATTTAGAAAAAAGAAACATGGATTTCAAAAGAAACTAGTCAAATGCTTCATCTGTTAAGGTGATCATTATGCAAATAAATGTCCTAATAAGA
Organism: Torreya grandis; assembly: GCA_037957365.1. Lineage (NCBI taxonomy): Eukaryota > Viridiplantae > Streptophyta > Pinopsida > Cupressales > Taxaceae > Torreya > Torreya grandis. The sequence continues at coordinate 6,139,390 of JARHVA010000255.1, read as the reverse complement.
AGAAAGAATATAAGAAGATTAATTTTTTGAATAGCCATATAATTAATGAAGATGAATATGTTTTAGTCTTTGATGAAGATGAATTTCAATATGAGTCAGATATTCTATGAGAAGAATTAAATAATGATGAATCTGATAATCAAGTAAATATGAATCTTGTGGACACTAAATTAGAAGATGAATAATTTGATTATGATTATGATATAAGATTTTATATTCATATGAATTTTTCTCCATTTTTAGATGCTTTGAGTTTATCTCAATAAATATCTTTCCTTAAAGAAAGATATATTAAAACTCCTGCATATATGATTTTTGAAAGAACATTTTTACAACTACAAATTATAGCTACTGAGAAAAAATATTCTCTATAATTAACTCAATAAAAAAGGCAAAAAGATGCTTTAACCCAAGATTTTTAGTCTAAAATCCCTAAGGTTCCTATATTTGAAGTTGCCTATCAACCTGATACATATGATATAACCACTTGGTGGAAGAAGAAAATCTATCAACTCTAGATATTCTTAGCTAAAGTTCAAACTAAATTTCAAGATCTTATGAAAGAAGAGATCTTGTCGATGAACATGAATAATTATTTGAAGAAGAATTACTCCAAGTAACTAATGAGATAGAATCTCATTTTAAGGAGATGGAGATCTCTCATAAAAATTCAAATATACATCATATATCAGCATATAGTAGTAATAATATAGTATGTAAAATTTAGATTAAATGGGATAGTTTTAAACCATATAGCTTGAATACCCTGCTTGACATAAGTGCTGATATTTCTCTTGCTAGATATCATTTTATTACCATTGATATGTGGAAAGATAATTTTTATAAGTTGACTTTTAGATAATTTGTCTACTTTATATCCTATTACAAAGTAGACAATATGAATGGAATGTCTTACCCTTTGGCTTAAAGATTGCTCCTAGCATATTTGAAGAAATAATGAACAAGATTTTCTCTATTTATTTTAATTTTATTATTATCTATATAGATGATATATTGATCTTTTTAAAATATCCTAAAGACCATATAAAACATATAGAACAATTCTATCAGATTGTGTTTGACAATAGTTTAGTTCTATATGAGAAAAAAATATCAATTTTTAAAGATGAGATTGAGTTCTTAGGTTTTACTATAAAATTAAGAGAAGTTGCAGTCTAGAAACATGTTTTGAAGAATATTAATAACTTTCTTGATGAACTCTAAGATAAAAAAAATTCTAATTTTTTTTTTGGTTGTGTAAACTATGTAGCAAGGTATTATTATAATATTGCACAAGACAGAATACTTCTAAATAAAAGGATAGAAAAAAATCTTTTAACATGGTCAGATGAGATGATAAAAGTAGTTTAGAGAATAAAAAAATTGTCAAAATTTATCACCATTAGTCTTACTTGGTAATGGGTTAAAGATTATTGAAACATATGCCTTTGAACTATATCGGGGTGCATTTTTGAAAGAAAGATACCTGATGGTTCAAAAAAACTTTGTAGATTTGTTTTAAGAAATTTTAAATAGGCTCAAAAAAATTATCATTCTAATCACAAAGAAATTCTTGCTATTATTAAGGCTATTCAAGCTTTTATGTTCTTCGCGAGATCATAAAAATTTGTTGTTAGATCTGATTTGAATAATTTTATGAGTATTCTTTATTCTACTAATAATATAAATAAAAGATCTATGAGCATGTTAACCAGGTGGGTAATATTTTTTTTAGATTTTGATATCTCTATTAAACAAATTTTTAGAAAGAATTGTCCTACTAATGTTATATCTAGAAAATTTAATTCAAAATAGTCAATCATGGCAATAACAGTTTCAAAAGTTCGTGAATTTTTTTATCAACATATATGGAGATCCACTCAATCTATTATTAATCATTTAAATCATGAGATCAATCCTATCACAATAAAATCTCATGAAGCTTCTACAGAACTCAATAATACTCATTTGACATGGACATCTCAATTCTAAGAACCAGATGGAAAGAAATGGTATTCAACAATAATGTTATATCATGAAGCTAATAATCTAAGGATTACTAATATAAAAATCCTTTTAATAATTTTATTTGAAGACATGGATTTGAAATTCTAATCTAATGGTCTACATTTTGGCCAAGTTTTAATCTTGCATTAAATTTTTTTGGTCATCTGCTAAAATTCTAGATTATTTATATAAATTTTTGGATCATATTATGCCAGTGAAAGCCTCTGATGATCTTGCTATTTTTATCCCTCCATCTCAAGTGAGAAATATATTTATTACTTTGATGATATCTTTTAGGATTAAATTTGAAATGTTTTTAGTTCAAAATTTTCAAGCCAGTCTACATATCAATTTATCTCCTACACAACCATTAGCAACTCTTTGGAAATGGCTTACTATAAGTCATCAAGCTATGTTTCCTCCTACACCTAATAATCATATCTTGAGAATCCCATCAACTATTTATATGGACCACACTGACATTGATTCTGAAGAGGATAACCATTATTATTATAAAAATAATATGAATTTAATGATGATGATTGAATTGATATAAAGACTAGTTATGGGGTTTATATATAGCCATGGATATGGGCATGATAACCCCTTTTTGTTTTTAGTAGACTTCACTACTTTTATAAAATGTGGTAGCCTATCGATCATGTCAATATATATTTTTTTGTTTTGTGTTTGGTAGTGCACAGTGGGTCCATAACTCATTATCTTTTGGCATCTTTCCTTCTATCTATTGATTTGGTATCTTTGTGTCAATCATTGATCTTCTTATTTTACCTTATAAATATGAGTTCTTTGTGTCATGAGGATCGAATGCCTAGAGTTTTGTGTTAGAGTCTTAATAGAAAAAGTGTATGATCTTTGCTTGCCTTTTTTATGGGATCTTGTGAATCAATTTTTTTTAAATTATATTTCTTGTGTGGAATTACTTTGCTATATGTTGTAATAAATTATCTGTAATCACTCTGTGTAGTATTTAAGTGTTGATCCTATCTATAGATAGGATAAGCACTTAAAGACTACATAGAGTGATTATAGATAAGTTCATACAACATATAGTAGAGTAATTCCACACAAGAAACATCATTTTAGAAAAAAATTGATTCCCATGATCTCATAGAGTAGGCAAGTGAAGAGCATACACTTTTTTTACTAAGACTTTGACACAAGACTCTAGGAATTTGATGCTCATGACACAAAGAAATACTCATATTTATAAGGTGAAATGAGAAGATCAATGGTTGACACAAAGATGCTAAATCAATAGACAAAAGGTAAGATGCCAAACACAAAATGAAAAGGAATCTGTCAACACGATCGATAGGCTACTACCTTTTATAAAAGTGGTGAGGTCTACTAAAAATAAAAGAGGGTTTTCATTCCCACATTCATGGTTATAGACAAACCCTATAACTAGTCTTTATATCAATTCAATCATCATCATTGAATTCATATTCTCTTGGGGGAGAATAATAGTTATCCTCATCAAAGTCAATGTCAGTTTGGTCTATATATATAGTTGATAGTATTATTAGGATATGATCACCAAGTGTAGGAGGAAACATAGATTAATGACTTATAATGAACCATTTTCAAAGAGTTGCTAATAGTTGTGCAGAAGCTAAATTGGTATATAGATTGGCTTGAAAATTTTGAATTGAAAACATTTCAAATTTAATCTTAAAAGGTATCCTAAAAGCAATAAATATATTTCTCATTTGAGATAAAAGGATATGAATAGTAGGATCATTAGAGGCTTTCATTGGCATAATATGATCTATAAATTCAAACAAATAATCTAGAATTTTAGTAGATAACTAAAAAAATTAATGCAGGATTAAAACTTGGCCAAAATGTAGACCATTGGATCAAGGATTCAAATCCATGTCTAAAATTAAAATTCTTAAAAATATTATTTATATTAGTAATCCTTGGATTATTAGCTTCATGATATAACATTATTTTTTAACACCATTTCTTGTCATCTAGTTCTTGGAATTGAGACCTCCATGCCAAATGAGTATTATTGAGTTTTGTAGAATTTTCATGAGATTTTTTTGCGATGAGAATTGATCTCATGAGTTAACTGATTAGCAACAGATGGAGTGGATCTCTATATATGATGATGAAATTCTTCATGAACTTCTAAAATTGTTATTTCCATGACTGACTATTTTGAATTAAATTCTCTAGATATAAAATCAGCAAGGCAATTCTTCTTTCTAGCAATGTGTTCAATAGAGAAATCAAAGTCTAACAAAAATGTTACCCACCTGATTAACCTGCTCATAGATCCTTTCTTTAGATTATCAGTAGAATGAAGAATAATTATAAAATTATTCAAATCATATCTAACAAGAAATTTTTCTAATCTTATAAAGAACATAAAATCTTGAATAGCTATAATAATAGTAGGAATTTATTTATGAGTATAATGATAATTTTTATGAACTTGTTTAAAATTTTTTGAAGCAAATTTGTAAAGTTTTTCTTAATGATCTGATAGTATTTCTTCAAAACTACACCCCAATAAAGTTTTGAGGCATTTATTTCAATAATCTTTAGACCATTACTAGGTAAGACTAATGGTGGAAAATTTTGACAATTTTGTTTTATTCTCTAAACTATTTTTATCATCTCATCTGACTATGTTGGAGGATTTTTTATTAGATTTTTATTTATAATTATTCTATATTATACAATATTATAATAATAACATTCTACATAGTTTACACAACCAAAAAATCTTTGTAGCATTTTTTTATCCTTGAGTTCATTAGGAAAGTTATTAATAATCTTCAAAACATGTTTTTGGACTACAACTTCACCTGATTTTATAGTAACACCTAAGAACTCAATCTCATCTTTAAAAATTGGTTTTTTTTTCTTGAATAAAACTAAAACATTATCAAACACAATCTGATAGAACTGTTATAGATATTTTATATGATCTTTAAGAGATTTTAAAAAGATCAATATATCATCTATGTAGATAATGATAAAATAAAAATAAGCAAATAAAATCTTGTTCATCATTTCTTGAAATATGCTAGGAGCAGTCTTTAAGCCAAAGGGTAAGACATTCTATTCATTTTTTCCAAATGGAGTGACAAATGTAGTCTTATACCTATCTTATTCTGCTACCTATATCTACTAAAATATTGATTTTAAATCAAACTTATTGTAAGCCTTACTTCCACTTATCCTTTGCAATATTTCATCTTTTGAAGGAATTGGATACTGAATAGGAAATACATATTTATTATGAGGAACATAATTTATGACTAACCTTTTATTTCCCCTTATCCATTTTGATATTTTATTCACATAAAATGCTTCAGAAGTTCAAGGGATATTAAAATCTCTTATCAAACCTTGCTCCTTTAATTGATTTATTTAATGAAAACATTCTTCTTTAAAATAAGGAGACATTTATAAGTGATGTGCCTTGAATTTGGGTTCTATTTCTTTATCATTTTTATCTTTTATCATCTTTAGTTTAATTTTGCATTCATGTTTTTTTCTATTTCTAAATTCTAAAGAATTTTTAGAGAAGCAATATTTTTTGAGTTTTTTAATTATTAGTTCAATGATAGCATGACAAATATTTACCTTTTACTCTATCCATCTGGTATCAAATAATTTATTTAGCTTCTATTTCATAGGGATTCAATATTTATATCTAGATTTCTAATATAAAAAATATTTGTTTGCAAGAATTATTTCATGTGGATGAATTGTAATAGGATAGAAAGTGGATAAATTATCTGAACCAATCATCATGTCATACATTGAAATTTCATATTGCACTATCTTAAAATGATAGATAGAGTCACCTAGCATAATAGGAATAACTGCAGACAATTTTGAAACTATGGTTTTTATATTGAAAGTCAATTTATGAAAATTAACTTTCCACATATCAATAGGAATAAAATAATATATAGCAAGAGAAATATCAACACTTGTGTCAAGTAGAACATCCAAGCTATATAATTTAAACCATCCCATTAAATTTAAATTTTACACACTAGATTATTAGTAGTATATACTGATATCTGATGTATATTTGAATTTTTATGAGAGGTTTCCCTACCCTTAAAATAATATTCTATCTCATTAGTTACTTGGATAAATTCTTCTTCAAAGAGTTATTCATGTTCATCGACAAGAGCTTATTCTTTTATAAGTTCTTGCAATTCAATCTAAGCTTTAGCTAAAAATATTTAGAGTTGATAGATTCACTTCTTCCACCAAATGACTCTATCATATGTATTAGGTTGATAGGTAGCTTCAACCATATGAACCTTACGAATTTTATATTTAAACTCTTAGGATAAAGCATCATTTTGCCTTTTCTATTGAGCTAATTATAAAGAATATTTTTGCTTAGTAGCTACAATTTGTTGTTATAAAAACATTCTTTCAAAAATCATATATGCAGGAGTTTTAACATATCTTTCTTTAAGGAAAGATATTTGTTGAGATAAACTCAAAGCATCTTGAAATGGATAATAATTCATATGAATCTAAAATTCTATATCAAAATCATAATAAGATGATTCATCTTCTAATTTAGTGTCAACAAGACTCATATTTACTTGATTATCAGATTCATTATTATTTGATTCTTTCCATAGAATATCTGACTGATGTTGAAGTTCATCTTCATCAGAGACTAAAACATATTCATCTTCATTAATTCTATGGCTATTCAAAAAATTAATCTTCTTAAATTCTTTCTCCTTATTAGGACATTTATTTGTATAATAATCACCTTGAAAGATGAAGCATTTGGCTAGATTTTTTTAGAATCCACATTTCTTTTTTCTAAATATCCTTCTAGGACCAAATTTTCTTTTCCTAGATTTGTATCTAGACTTCCAAGGCTTTATATAAGTAAATTATTTATAATTATTCACAAGTTCAAGGGCTATTAAAATCTCTTATCAAACCTTGTTCCTGTAATTGATTTATTTAATGACAACATTCTTCTTTAAAATAAGGAGACATTTATGAGTGATGTGCCTTAAATTTGGGTTCTATTTCTTTATCATTTTTATCCTTTATCATCTTTAGTTTAAGTTTGCATTCATGTATTTTCCTATTTCTGAATTCTAAAGGATTTTTAGAGAAGAAATCCTTTTTGAGTTTTTTATTATTAGTTCAATGCTAGCATGACAAATATTTACCTTTTAGTCTATCCATCTGGTATCAACTAATTTATTTAGCTTTTATTTCATAGGGATTTGATATTTATATCTAGATTTCTTGTATAAAAAATACTTTTTTGCAAGAATTATTTCATGTGGCTGAATTGTAATAAGATAGAAACTAGAAAAATTATTTGAACTAATCATCATGTAATACATTGGAATTTCATATTGCACTATCTTAAAATGATAGATAGAGTCACCTAACATAACAAGAATAATTGCAGACAATTCTGAAACTATGGTTTTTATATTGAAAGTAAATTTATGAAAATTAACTTTCCACATATCAATAGGAATAGAATAATATATAGCAAGAGAAATATTGACACTTATGTCAATTAGAACATCCAAGATATATAATTTAAAACCATCCCATTAAATTTAAATTTCACATACTAGATTATTAGTAGTATAAACTAATATCTGATGTATATTTGAATTTTTATGAGAGGTCTCCCTACCCTTAAAATAATATTCTATCTCATTAGTTACTTGGATCAATTATTCTTCAAAGAGTTATTCATGTTCATCGACAAGAGATTATTCTTTTATAAGTTCTTGCAATTCAGTCTAAGCTTTAGCTAAGAATATTTGGAGTTGATAGATTCACTTCTTCCACCAAGTGACTGTATCATATGCATCAGGTTGATAGGTAGCTTCAACCATATGAACCTTAGGGATATTATATTGAAACTCTTAGGATAAATCATCATTTTGAATTTTTTATTGAGCTAAGTATAGAGAATATTTTTTCTTAGTAGCTACAATTTGTTTTTGTAAAAACATTCTTTCAAAAATCATATATGCAGGAGTTTTAACATATCTTTCTTTATGGAAAGATATTTGTTGAGATAAACTCAAAGCATTTTGAAATGGAGAAGAATTCATATGAATCTAAAATTCTATATCAAAATCACAATCAGATGATTCATCTTCTGATTTAGTGTCAACAAGATTTATATTTACTTGATTATCAGATTCATTATTATCTGATTCTTTCCATAGAATAACTGACTCATGTTGAAGTTCATTTTCATCAGAGACTAAAACATATTCATCTTCATTAATTCTATGGCTATTCAGAGAGTTAATATTTTTGGATTTTTTCTTCTTATTAGGACATTTATTTGTATAATAATCACCTTGACATATGAAGCATTTGACTAGTTTTTTTTAGAATCCACATTTTTGTTTTCTAAATATCCTTATATGACCAAATTTTCTTTTCCTAGATTTGTCTCTAGACTTCCAAGGCGTTATATAAGTAAATTAATTTTTGATGAATATTTACAAGAATGAGATTTATTTTTATTTTTATACTGTCTATATCTATGCACATCCATACAACCAAAATTATCATCAATATAACTATAGAATTTTACACCAATCTGTTTATGAAACTTCATAGTTTTTTTATGTGCCTTTCTTTCTACACATAGCTTTTCATTAACTACTTTAATATTTTGGTTTATCCTTCCAAAAGACATAGTTATAAGATAATCACCCATAGAAAATTTGTACTTGGTAGCAAAATATTTAAGAAAAGATTCTATATACCTGATCTTATATGTTGGATTAAAAATTTTACTAGTATTATAGAATAGATTCTCCATATAGCACATGTATTCATCTAGCCTGGTCATATCACACAATTGTGATTTAATTAAATTTTCTTTGTTTATTTCTTTATCATTATCAAGAGTGCCAATAAATTTAAAAAATAAAACATTACAAATTGCTAAAATAGGTTTTGGATGAGTGTATATACTTTCATGAAATACTAGACTACTAGCATCCCACCATTCTTTGATATTTCCTATGAACCTATTTATAATTTATTAAGTAACACTGAGGGGACCTTTCTTATGATCATGAATTTGTATGCTATCCCAAGCTATCATTGTATGAATCATTTCTTTCCTTCTTTTTGGTTGTTCACAATTGAATTTCCAAAAGAAAGGTTTAAGATTCAATGTTCTTATTTGAGAATCTAGTAGAAGATTAGACTTTGAAGATTATTTTATATCAAAATAGATTTCAATTTGAGTAGGTTCAATCTTAGCCATACCTACTTGGAAGATCTTATCAAGAGATATTTTATAATCAGGTAAATCTTTTGATTTAGATTTCTTGAATGATTCTCTTTGTAGCTTTAGAACACTTTGCTAAGAGTGAATATTTTGACTGTAATCAATACATTCTATAATAATAATTTTTGGTAGATGAACTAATTTAGATTGCTGAAAAGATTGTCCTTTATCCTTTAATGCATTTAGAATATTAGGAATAGAAGATAAGTTATACTTTTTATTTATAATTTCTTTATCTATGTTATCAGAGGCCGAAGATAGCTATTTGATTTCTTGATGTACTTCTTTTTAATTTATCTCAAGACTAATAATTTGATTAATCAAATATATCTTAATGAAATTCATAATAGTAATAAGTTGACCTTAACTTTGACTAATAATCTTTCCTTTATTAATCATATCATCTACCTTTATTTCAATTGATTGTTTCTATAGTCTAATATTGCTAGACTCATTATCTATTTTTTGGAGAAGCTGACTATGATGGCTAGTAGTATTATGATTCAAGACATTCATAACTATAGTAATTTATCCTTTTTGATATAACTCAATGATTTTTAATATTTTTGAAACCTGATCAAGCCTTTGCTATATTTCTAAAACTTTATTATTCAAGCATTTAGTAGCAAGATTATTCCAATTTATTAGCTTAACTTCTGTAGATTGATCAAAACTCTTATTAATGGATCTGAGATAATACATCTGTGCTCTATATTTTCCATTTGATGAATACTAATTGAAATAAACAAATTTTGGGAATCTATTTTCTATGTATGATTCATCTCCTAGAGGAATTTTCCATATATGACATTTTTCTTCTTCTTTTATAGACTTTTCTCCAGAAGTTCCTTTCATATTAATCCTTTTGGCTTCAATAATTAACTTTTTATTTTTATCAAAAAGCATTTCTATAATTAAATCTCTTTTAACCATGTGAATGCTGGATTGAGTTGGATGACTTATGATTTTTTTAAAATTAATAAAATAATATGAATCTACTTGAGGGTCATGGTTTTTCTTTAGATACAAGCAATGAGGAATTATTAGAGGCAAGGGTTGTTGGAATGGTATATTTAGCATATAATCTTTTAGATCATTCTGAGAGTCAAATTTGATAATAGATTTATTTGTCAAGTCTTTTATAGGTATAGCAAATTATAAGGATTTTTTGGGCTTCTGAACAAAGTCTATATATACAATCTATTTTCTAGGAAACTTAAGATCAAACTAAGAGATTGATTTAGCTAGTATTATCTGACTATTTTCTATGGCTCGATGCACCAAGATTTTGCCTTGTGTAGGAGTGTGCTTTAGTATAGGATGTAGGGTTTTATTTAGGAGATACATGATCTGATATTTAACAGCAAGAGGAAAAGAGCTAGGGATAATATCTAATCCATCAGTTTAGAAGAAAAACATTAAGACTTTATTTAAGTTTTTTTATTGATGAATGGCTACCAGATAATTTGGATAAATAATTTTAAAAATTGGACCATCATGAAGACTAGTTTGAACAACATTACTAAAAAATCACTAAAGTTTGTATGTCTATTATCAAGTAGACATCTTAAAATGCTAACATTCAGATCTCTTCTGAATGAAGGGAAAACATTGATAGTAGCAGCTCCAATATGCAAGAACTTATATTTAGACTGGGATTTTAATTGTTGGATAGTTTTATCATCAACTATTTTCAAGTGGTATTTATAATCATTATTCTATTTGACTTGGATAACATTTTTAGAAACTTTTATGATGGTTTTAGCAATTAAATGAAATGGTGAAAGTTTATCATATATATATATATATATATATATATATATATATATATATATATATATATATATATATATATATAATTTTCTCTGCTTATTCTAAATTTAATGAAGAAAATCCTAGTCATGAATAGAAGGTCCTAACTCTTAAGGCCACACACACACACACACACACACACACACACACACACACACACAAACACATATAATGAAGTGTGTGTGTGTGTGTGTGTGTGTGTGTGTGTGTGTGTGTGTGTGTGTGTGTGTGTGTGTGTATGTATTAATTACATAAAATGCTTCATAAGCCCAAGGGCTATTAGAATCTCTTATCAAACCTTGCTCTTTTAATTGCTTTATTTTTTGAAAACATTCTTCTCTAAGAGGAGACATTCTTAAGTGATGTGCCTTGAACTTGGGTTCTATTTATTTGTCATTCTTATCCTTTATCATCTTTAGTTTAAAGTTGTATTCATGTATTTTTCTATTTCTGAATGCTAAAGGATTTTCAAAGCAGCAATCCTTTTTGAGTTTTTCAATTATTGGTTCAATGCTAGGATGACAAAGATTTACCTTTTGATGTATCCATTTGGTATCAACAGTCTGTAATGCTTAAAATTTTCATGAAAATTAAAACTCAAAAAAGAATTAATAATTTTTTAAAAATCTATAGTTTATTTTCTACATTCATTGACTAAGGCTATATATTTCTAGGTTTAGCTAATTTTACTCAATCACTATTATTTCGTTAAACAAACCAATAAAAAAATTCAATAACTTAAACTTGGTTAAGTGAAATATTTTGAATTGGCATTAAATGAATGCCATTACTAACAATTCAATTAAATGACATCTTATAATAAAATTAGGTAAAAATAATAATTAATCAACATTATTGAATAAGTTTATTTAGTGAGCTAATATATATATATATATATATATATATAAATATATATATATATATATATATATATATAAGTTAATATACATATTAATTATTGAGCTTCTTAATTAAAATGCTATTGTAATTCATATATATATAAAAGTTAATATACATTTTAATTATTGAGCTTCTTAATTAAAATGATATTGTAATTCATAAATTTATCCTAAAAAAAGAAAAAAATAAATAATCAAAATAATAGTTAATTAATTAGAATTTTTAAAAATATTGCATAAATAATTAAGAATACAAAAAAAAATTAATTAAATAATTTTATGCATGTATAAATTATAAAGATAAATGTATGTAAAAATCATAAATTTGATAATCGTAAACTTATCACAGATCTAGTTTATACTAGCATTTTCACACATATCGCTAGAGGAGGCAAGAAGGAAAAAAGTAAATCATCAAAGTTTTTTTTCATTCACATCATATTGTGCATTACGTTATTAAAAATTACCAAACCATAAATTTTTACAAAGAGAAATGTAATTTCAAAATTTATATTAGTTCAAAGTTATCTCCATGTTTTGCCTCAACTCTAATTTTTTTGTAAAAACATTAGGGAGAAGTTTGAGAGGATGATACAAAGTCCTAGTAAATTTTTATTGGTATGAAATGATTGGAATATTAAGGACATTATAAACAAAAAATGAATTTAAAAAAGTTGCTAATAAAACATTTTATTCAAAAAATATCATTATAAAACAATTAATATTAAAAATGTATTTAGCAAGCTAAATTTTAAATTGAAATTAAACTTCATGCCAAGAAAAATGGAAAATTTAGTGGAAATTAATGTGGGATCCTCAACTATTTTGTGATCAGGCTTTGATAGTGAGTTAACCATCAACTAGTTTAAAAAAATATAAAATTTTATAAAATTTCCATACCCAAATTTCACATTAACTAATTTATTGTTTTAAAAAATTTACTTGAGAGAAGGAGTCATGTGTCACTTTGATTTACTTTTGCTTCTCCTACCTCTATGTGTTTGTAAGGAACTCCTCAAAATCCATTGATCCAAGATCATTTTTGGGAGATGTGGGACCAACACATATACTATGGCACATGTTGTACTTGTGAGATGTGTAAACATGAAATTGAGAGAACCTATAAATGCCAACCCCAAGACTGGAATAGGAAAGGCTTGCACTTCTCTTCCAAATATAATCGCCAACTATGATCCCTACTCTATTGGTCTCTACATGAGAGATATAGTATTAAGAATAAATTATGTATAACCTCTTAGGTAAAAATATGGTTTATGATAAGAGGAATATGATAAAAATTAGGTGGGAGTACAAAAGGCCATTATATAACTCTTTTTCACCCCATATATTGTGTGGCATGTCTACTCAAACCCTCCAAAATTCACTCATGTTGAAATGGTTCATTTCTTTTTTCAACACAAAATATGTGTATAGTTTTATTAGAAACTATAGTAGGACATCAAAATTATTATGAATCATTTATCAAAAACCATCCATGATCGATCATAAAATTTTACAAAAATATGTGGATGTGTGCACCACTTAATGGAAAATTTTATCTTCTTTGATTATGTAAGTTGTCTTATGAAGGAGTGGAAAAAATATTTCACTTACATCTCTTTAGTGATATTAAATTATATAACTTTGTCATATGATGAAATTTTAGGAATTTACCTCTTTTTGGTAATCTACCATGACTCATGTGCATCAATTAAATTATTACCCATGATATATACATTTTTTTCATAATTTCCTCTATGGTTTGGGCTAGGGTCATAATACTATGGGGAACATGTCTTGTGAACTTAAACTATGCAATATTTGTTTTTGATTTCATACACATTTTTGTAATCTTATGATGAGTCAAGTGAGGGTTTGGCTTATGGGGATTTTTCTCATCACTATTTTCCTTAACTAAGTTAAGGTTTCAGATTGAGTTAGTTTTTAATGTCAGCATAGGCTAGTAGGTGATATTCTGGTAGAGTGAACACATAAGAATTCTATAACAATGATGAGATTTATTTTGTTTATAAACATGCAAGAAGATGTGTAATAATTCCTTGATGTATTTGATTGCCTTACTTTCCAATTCTTTACTCTTCACTACTCAATTACAATAACATGGTGAAGAGGAATATAAAGGAGTAGGGGAGTTAACTCACTTGAGAACTCATAGTTAGACTAAGTGTAATTCACTGTGGAACTCATAGGAAAACTTACATTGACACTCAATTCAATTGTAGGTAGAATACTAGGTGGAACTCACCTTCTCACCCATTTAACCTCTTATCACACCTAGGTAAGCTAAAGATACAAGTGTAAGAATTATCCATTTAATAAGTAAATGGAATAATAAATATCCTACACGAACACCCCCACTTAATTATAGCTTAGGTGGGCAAAAAATAAAAGTTGGTGATCCAAAACTCAAAATCTTTAGTTGAAGATAATTCAAGAAACAAGAACATAATAACAATAATGCTATCTCTGAAAAGAAATGTTTTATTCATCAAATTTATAGACCTAAACATATGCCTATCTCTGAGAAGAGATGTTTAATTTCCATTTTAGGTTACATCTTAATTTATACATGTTTTTAAGGTATGAGGAGGATGTGTAAGGTCACCAATCTCAAGAGAGAATAAGTGGTTCAACTTCCATGATTTACAACAATACATAATTTAAGGAAATACTATTTTTAAAAACTTACTATTTTTAGACTGCACTAATAAAACTAAACTTTGGGGAACTTCTATTTATTTTTTAAGGGCCAAACCCATTGATCAAAGCTCATGCCATCTCAAGACTTTCCCCTCATTCTTAACTTTCCAATGGTTCAAACATGGATTCAAATGGAGCTATGGTGCAAAAGTTATGGCTCCCAAAAGTTCTACCACTAATTGGGGTAGAACCATCACTCGAATTGTCACCTAAAATGTTTCTCGGATCAGTTGGGTCCCAAAAATAAGGCTTGATGAGGTACCCACATAAAATTCAACTCTTAAGAAGTAGAGTAAAAGGAGAAAACCTAGTGGAAAAAAATTACCTCCCAAAAGAGAGACAAAGAATAGAAGGTAGTACTAAAAATACCATCCCAATATCCCCCCCTTAATCATAGCTTAGGTGGGCTAGAAAATTGAGTCTTGATAATGAGGTCTAATGAGGTACCCAAGTACATAGCAATGATCCTAGTATCCTAAAAAATATGAAGGATGTGTGCCTCCATAAAGAAGAGAGAGAAGGTATGTGTAGAATGTCACATGGAAAATACTATAGTAGGTCCCTCTGTACTAAATGCTATATCTTCTTTTTGGAAGAAAGAAACCATGAGATATCAAACTATCAAATTCCCACTCAAGTATAATGTATATATGAATCATGATGTAGATCTTTGGAAAATGCTTAAATGTTTCCCTACTAATGCTTGAATGTGCCAAAGTCAGATCAAATATCATAGGACTAATTGTAGAAGATTATAATGAAGATGCATACAATGAATGGGAGAGAACAACCAAAGAAGAAGATAGACATGGAACATTCATTAAAATAATTTTCATGGGAATAGGAGAGTAAGGTTCAAAAACCATCAAAATTGAAGACTGGTCTACAGATGAAGCACATAGATCTACAAGATGAATGCCCATAGGAACATATGAGTCATCAATACTCTCAATGTGTATATTCTCAATGAAATCAATAAATTTCTCCAAAATACAAGTCTATGAAGGCTCTAAAAGAGAAATAATCTACATAGGAATGGATGAAGAATATGTAATGAGATAACTAAGGTTTGGCATAATCTTGTCCTATAGTGGGGGCTCAATATAAGGAAGAACACTATCCACCATAGATGTATCATCATGAGAAATAAAAGCATGAGGAGAGAGTACAATAGTCTCAAAAGATAAAATAAGAAGTGGAAGAGAAGGTGTGACATAAATCTCAATAGGATCATTGAAAAGACTTTGTATTATGCTCCAAATAATGTATGGACAGTAGATGTATATTCCACATAGCAATAGAGATCCATGGAAACATGAAGTAATAGATTGGAAAAAACCTTGTCACAATTATTAGATCATTTGTTAAACTAAATAGGATTAGTGGGTGTAGGAAGTTGTCCATATAGGAATGGAATATGATTATTGTATGTGAGCAAGTGTTTCATGTAAGCACACCATGAAGCATAATTATCCTTTCCAAGAAGGATCACTAGAGATGAAACAAATACTCTCATCTAGAGTCTCTCAAATGGGGTCAACATAACTAAGAGAAGACACCATGGAAGTGTACAACTATACAAAATACTCTACAATGAACCCTTGAAGCATGCTCATGAAAGGGATCTCAGGCACAATCAAGAATGCATCTAAGTGAGCAATTAGTGCTAGATTAAGGAAAAATAATGATGCATGCTCTAGAGATAGACTTTATACTAGGTTGAAAATGAGACCATATAGATGAGAGAAATTAGTGCATGAAGTATGCTATAGAAAGTAGGGCTCATAACCCCCTTGAATATGGCACTTTATAACTTTAGTTTATTTTACCAAAAAAAGTATACCAATGGAAAGAGGATGAAAAACATGCACTTTTGAAAAAAGTGGAATTTAATTTTGAGTTACTAGTCAAAAGTTATGATTAAATACATTTTCCATCATTAATGGCCTATTTAATTAAATTGCACTTAAAGTTTAAATGTTCTATCCAAACAAAGGAAAAGGTAGGCTTCCAACCACACGTTCAAACTAACATAGAATGACATACCTCCTCATGTCAATAAAAGTCAAAAATACTCTTTATACTTACCTTATATTCTCTCAGGGCAGAAACAAGCCACTAATGGTTAAATACAAAAACTATTTAAAAATAATAATTAAACAATAGTGAATTTTAAAAGGATTTAGGGTAGAATCTTAGATTTTATGACTAAAGCTATGAGAAAAGAAGTTTTATGACATTTTTATGTATGCACACATCTTTAATAGGTCGTGGAGGAATCAAAACACCTTTATATAGATAGTTATACATTGCATGCAGAGAGATCAATCTATTGACTACTCATAGAGATTTCTTCAAGATTCCATGGCATGCAGAGAGGTCGATATGCTCCAAGCGAATTTTTATACCAAAATAGGTCACCAATTTGGTAAGTGGTAGTGGAAGGAAATGGAAGCAATCACAACATCATTGATAGTTATGTGGAGTTTATAACATAGGGATCTATAAATAAAGCATCATCATCATTATGATTGCTAGCTTGAATTTCCATTGATTGTAATCTACCAACTAGAATTAACATTGTGGCTTGACCAAAGAAACCATAATAAGACTCTATAATTAGAATTGACCCTCTGATATTTAGGTGGAGATAAATTATTAGATAATGCCCTTAGAGTTAACCCTTGACACCAAACAATGGTGCCTTTCCATAGGTAGCAGTTTCTAAGAGTTGATGCACATAGAGAATAGGTCATGGCAAAGGACACTATGGAAGTATAGGCTATGTTGTAGACTAGTTTGAGCAGATCAGGTAGGTTTGAAAATGGATGGGAGAGCCAAGGACAAACATCTTCAGTTGGTTGAAGGGTTGAATAAGTGAATATTTGATGTCATTCTTATATCTTGTATCTTTCACTAGAATTCAAACCATCATATCTCTAAGCAAAACCATAACCCACATAGAATGTATGAGTTTCAGATCTATAATAAGAATATGAACCACACAAGGAGCTGATTTCCATGGAATAATAGAGTTGATGGAAAACTTATTCCTTTACAAATCTCATTCCTTAACTGTTAATAGATTAAAAAACCTATAAAGACTTATACAACCAATGCAAAAGCATGAAAATAAAAGCAATATGTAAATTCCTATTAAATAAATATAAAATAAAAATCAATAGATAACCTGATTCTCATTACCAGAACCTAAATTTTTGATACCATGTTAGAATAGGCCAGTAGATGGTCTTTTGGTATAATGAGCACACAATAATTATATAATAATGATGACCTTGCTTATATTCAAAAACATGTAATAAGGCATGTAATAATTACCTAATGTATTGTACTACCTTGCTTACCAATTCTTTACTCTATACTGCTCAGTTATAATAGCATGGTGAAGAGGAATATAAAGGAGTAGGGGGAGTTAACTCATAGTTAGACTGAGTGTAGCTCACTGTGGAACTCATAAGAGAACTCACACTAGCACTCAGTTTAATTCTAGGTGGAATTCTAGGTCGAACTCACCCTCTCACCCACTTAATCTCTTATCACACCTAAGTAAGCTAAAGCTACAAGTGTAGGAACTATCCATTTAATAAGTAAATAGAATAATTAATATCCTACACCAACATTTAATTCTATATTTCTTTTCATAAATTTGATAAGACTTGAATTTGATGACAACCTAGAATGTGATAATAAGTGTATACATCATAGATAATGACATGGAGTTTTCCATTCCACCTAATCAACCTTTCTGAAGTTGAGGTATATGTAAACTATGTGTCGTGCACATGCCCCCAATCTAGTATCAATGTATACTGAATCTAAATTAAGTATGTAATAGTTGAGCGTGTGTAATTGATCTAAATATATGGATTTAAAATTATAATAAATTACAAAAATGGAAATAATTTACAAATCCCAATATATTTTTATAAATTAAATAAAAATTAACAAAAAATGTTAGAATATTAGTTGGAGAATGCATAACACAATTTGTGTTTGGTATAAGGTGTGAAAGAAACATGAGAGATGTTTAATGGAGGAAACATATTTTAGTTTGTAGAAATAAGAAAAATATCATTTTAGATATTAGTAAATATGTGTATTTTGATATGTTGAATGTTTTTTTTCTTATAATAGTCAAAACAAATATCTTTTTAAGATGAATATACATATAGAATGGATATCCAATTAGACTCATATATCTAAACCTAATTTGATTTTTGAATATGTCCATTTTATAGATAGATATTAGTTTCCTTTGCAAGATAAATATTTGTTTCTTTTGCCATGAAAACATGCCAAAACAATTTTATATACTTATTTTTTCTACCCTTAAATTCTTGCACACACTTGATAATGCTCATCTAATTTAAACCTACAAGAATTTGCTTATTTTTTTTCACATTTGTATAAATTGTTAGGAAAATAGAAAATTTCTCCTTTCCCTAATTGGGAAAAATGATGTAAAATCTCAAAGCAAAGCAACATGTGTTTTGTATCTTATGTTATACTTGGAAGAAAATTTGAGCTATCTTGATGATTTTTCAAGCCTATCAACAATAGACAATGTCAAAAATTACATACCAATAAATTGAGTAATTCATTGGTGTAGACACTGAAAATCCATACATCGCAATTCTAAATGTCACAACTCCCCTGACTAAACCCACCTAGCTAACCCAACCTTAACCTTTCTACCTTGGAGCTATCAACCATCGAGGGTCACCTTTATCATTTATGATCACCCTGATCATCGATGATCACCCTTGATGAGGCCACTAATTATTCTATTTATAGCCTCATTTACACCCAATTATATATATTTTACCTATATGAATCCCTATAATTATCCATGAATTATGTAAATGAATTAATGATGCTTTTTATTTGATTAAATTATACTTGTGTAACCTTATTTAATAAACATTTGAAGGGTAGAATAAGACTGTAGGAATTTTACTTGGTCATATCACTTATAGAGAAGCTCATAGAAAAAGGGGGATTCCAACCCATAACAACTACCAAAATACAAGCTTTCCACCTATAGGTTACCCATAGAAACTATAGGGTTACAACTATAGGATCCCACAACCAATACATAAAACAAACCATTATTGTGATAATAAGTAATTGGATTTTAAGGACACATCTAGCTGTCTTAGAAATAAAGTAAATGATTGAAGATGATCCTTCATAATAGTTGTACATATCCCTCACATGTAAAGAAACTTAGATGTGCTACCAAAGGATGAATAAGATAAGGACAAAAAAAGGGAGAGAAAGAAGTGAAATAAAAAAGCAACATAATTGTCCTTTACCTAGTCAGTCCTAAAAACAAATAACTTTAAGTTACTAACCACCTAAAGGTTGACTAGGTTAGTTGTAAAGTATTTGTACTTTTTATAGTTTAGGGTTTTTGGTTAGAACTAATAAACTGACTTATGTATTTAATGATAGAACCTAGATTATATTAGGGGGATGAAATTGTAGAAATTAATTGCATTCTAATTTATAGAATATTGTAATCTACTTTAGCAGTCTTTAATTGCTATAGATCTAAGTAATGAAAAGGCTGATTCTATAAGAAGCTTTTGTAAGTCTCTAAGAGAAGGATTGGAACTTAGCTCTAAATGAGGAGGGCCCCCTCAAAATGAGTTGTAGTGAAGATTCTGACCTTTCTTAGATTAAAGTGTGTTGTGTGAGTTGATTTCGTTACTAGTTTGATTATATAAAGTGTGATGCATGTGTGACTAATAAGTGTGAAGAGTTTATGTATTCTATTATAATAATTTCCTTGTATATATATAGGGCAAAATTAGTATAATTTCATTGAACTACAACCAAAAATTAAGTTATCATATGAATCAATAATACATATATAGTGCTAACATCTTTGAAAAGCCTATGCACCCTAAGTTAACAATTAATGTTAAGCATATTTAAGAATCGAGTATTAACTATGTAATAAGTCTATCCAAGATTTTGGTACTATTATCAAGGAGGTTGTGAATTATTGGTTTCTATATTAATTTTACTTCTTTCATTTCTTGCTTCCTAGATTAATTTTATTGATTTCATTTCCTACTTTTTAAAGTAACTTTCTTGCTTTCTAGAGTAACTTTCCTACTTTCAATTCTTGCTTTCATTAGACAAGTTTAATGCTTTTTAGAGATAAAATTTCAATCCTTGTTGTTTTGATTTTTTCATTCTTTCATTTTTTTTTCATTTTTTGTATTTTATTTTTGCTCATTTTGAAATAACCATTAAAACACAAAATGAAAAAAAACTAACCCTGTGTAGGAAGGGATAGGACAACTGAAGGAGTGGCTCAATGTTTATACAGAGAGAAAGAGATTATCAAGGGAAATTCATACCAAACAAGCCAAAAATTACTACTAAGAAAGAACCACAAGTACCTATAACAACTAAGAATCTTGTTAAAAGATATACCATAACCCAGAGGTCTCTTGAAGAAGGGAACACTATAAAATGAAGGATG
This sequence comes from Torreya grandis, assembly GCA_037957365.1. Lineage (NCBI taxonomy): Eukaryota > Viridiplantae > Streptophyta > Pinopsida > Cupressales > Taxaceae > Torreya > Torreya grandis. The sequence continues at coordinate 6,118,113 of JARHVA010000255.1, read as the reverse complement.
TAGCTTGCAAAAGTACTATTAGATTTGAAAAAAGAAAAAAAAGTGGAGGAAGCATTAGTTGAGTTAGTAAAGAAAAACAAAGGGGAAGAACTACATGAACTAAACATTCCAGAGAGTAACATCATAATAGCATTCCAACAAGGTTTTCTTGAACAAATCAAAGAAAGCTCAGGAGAGTCATCAAACTTTTTTATCTAGTAAAAAAACTATAGATCAATAAATAAATGTTTACTATCATGCTAAGCAAGGGATTGATAAAAAAATTAAGGATGTGATCTTGAGTACCTTTGGTATCCATATCATAATAAAATCCATCATGATTAAATACAGAGAATTTGTAGAAGATAACAGGGTTCTAGACATAGTTACATTTGAATTTCCTATTCTAGATGCAATGGGTGTAATATAAATAAAAAAAATCTGACCCTCAGCCTTTTCCAATTTTAAAGGTATGTTATTAGAATACCTGAACATATTTTTTTTTGAATTTGACATCCTCTATAAAAGTTATGACTATATGCAAGATGCACAAAAAATGAAACTTTTTCCTACAACCCTCAAAGACTCAGCACTTCGTTGGTTCATGAGATTGGGTAGTAATTCATTCCATGATTGGGGAGACATGAAAAATAAGTTTCTAGATAAGTATTAGGAGTATGGATGAGGAATAAATTATATAATAAATGAAATATTTAGGATGACTCAAGAAGAGGATGAGTCTTTGGAAGACTACATTGAACCATTCATGTTCAGTGTATAGAAATTCCAGCATAGTGAACTAGGAGAAGAGCTTCTAAAATTCATCTTCCTAAAAGGAGTTAGAGAAGACTGTTTGGAAGCCTTGGACCTAATGAGTGGGGGATATATCTCCCAAATGACATTTCTAAACATCAAAGAGTTAAGGAAAAATTAATCTAGATCTACCATAAACAAAGTTAGGGGCAATAAGCTTCCACTAACAATCATAAGTGGCCTATCAAAATCTAAAATTAGTAACTTTTTATAAGATATGAAATAGGATATCATTAGTCACTTGACCACCCAATTGGATAGCCTACACACAAAGTAAAATCAAGTATCCTTAGATCAAGCTTTGACCATCTATTATCTAGATTATAAGAAGAAGAAGATAGACTGTATGTGTCACGAGCTTCAGGCTAGAGTAGTAAAAATCATAATTGAAGAACTAAAAAATTAGAGCTACACTCTATAGGAGGAGATGGGGACCAAAGTTTTTTATGTTGCATAAAAAAATCATAGATTCAATGACCATCTTATCTAGGTATGGGACAAAATCCACCTTTTATAAATTCTATCTTTTTCAATTTTCAATTTGTAAATACTACTCCCATTGAACTAATCCATGGATGAACGTCTCACCTCCCAATCCCATTTAGAAGACACCTCAAAAAATCCACCCCTCTACGTCTTGGCTGCCTCCACAAAATATATCCTAACCTTGGATATAAGATTGACAACCATCCCAAAGCCCACCCATCATAGACCAGTGGTAGTAGCCCTGGAGAAACTATTAGGGAGGATTCGTTCCACAACAACAACAACAACAACAACAACAACAACAACAACAACCTCGTACTCTTATGCCCAATACACAAGCTACACCTAAGAATAATCAGCCCCGTATCTAACCCGTACAAAATCCTATAAATAAGTTGATGCAACTAATATTTAGTACTAAACCTATTTAGTACTAACATATATGGTGAGCATCAATGAAGTTCACCTATGTTCAGGAAGAGTTATGCCATGCCCAACCCCACCCATAATAATCTCTAGAAGATCATGCTAACCCACATTCAAAACCACAATAACTTTTTGAACTAGTAAATAAAATGACTTATGAAGTAGCTCACCATTTCTAAAATGTCTTAGCCTTCAACACCACATAACTAAGCTTGAATTTGACTTCATAAGGCAACTCAAGAATTTTTGTGTTAAAATTCCTCTCTTTCAGGCCATCAAAGATGTAACCATATATTCCAAAGTTATAAGAGACCTATGTCTATGTAAACCTAAAAGGAAGAAGAAGGATCCCAATATAATGTATGTAATTGGGCAATTGCATACATTATGCTAGAAAACACCTTGCCAAAGAAATAGTTAGATCTAGGATGCCCATTAGTAACAATCTAGATCTATGACCAACAAATATCCAATACATTGGTAGACTTGAGGGATGTAATAAATGTAATGAAAATTAAAACCATGAGAAAATTATAGCTAAATAATATTCATCCCACATTTACAATGCTGTAAATCACTAATAGGTCTATAGTCAGACTAGAAGGAGTCATTGAAGATCTTGTCATTATTGTAGATTCTTGGGAGTATCTTATATATTTCATTGTATTAAAAACAAAGTCTAATTTGGGTGGATACTCTCTCATCTTAGGATGACCTTAGATTGCCATAGTAGATGCCTTCATCATCTATAGATCAGGTAACATGTTGATATCCAAGGGTAACCACACTACGAAGTTGGTCCTCTATCCTCCATCATAGCCATCCTTGAAACCAAGGCATATATTATGGGATGAAGAAGATGAGGCAAACTAGCCTCCTTTGATTCTTATATTCACCATAGACTATGCATGCATCTTGGTTGATCAAGAGGAAGATACAATTCTCTCAAATATTTTCTAGAATAATTACTAGATTTATCCTAAAGATCCCAACAACCTGTAATATGTAAAGTGCCCATTATTCAACCTCTAGACAAAATATAAATTTGATGCATATATCTAAGAAACATTTAATAAATTTCTACCTCATAGCTACAGCCAAACTAGATCCATCAGTAGTTTAGAAATGATGAAAGCACTTGCAAATCAAATTGAAATTCATCCAAGAAAAACATTGCTTATTAATAGGAAGTTGGAGTCAAATGAGGAAAGTGCCCAGTCATCATGTTGCATGCAAACTAATGTAATTTTTCATGGAATTATGAGGTTATAAAATAAATTAACCCAAAAACATGCACGCACGCACACACACACACACGCACGCACACACACACACACACACACACACACACACACACACACACACACACACACACACACACACACACACACACACACACACACACACAAGATGAGTGTAAACTAATCAGATAGCCACAACATAGGATGAATCCAACTCTTAGAGAAATAGTCAAAGTGGAACTATAGAAAATCATGACTGATAGATTTATATATTCCATCTCAGACAATGAATGGATTTCACCATTGGTAATTGCATAAAAAATATAGAGTGGCATGTTTTCATAGATTATAAGGAATGTAATACAACAAGCAGATAGGATCATTTTCTTCTACCATTCATTAATCATGTGTTGGACACACTAGAAGAAAAAATATTTTGACTTTTTGAATGGCTTTAATGGTTACAAATAGATTAGAATTATTACTAAGAATTAGGAGAAGACCACCTTCACTTGTCCCTGGGGTACTTATGCTTATGTTGTATTAACTTTTGGGTTGTGCAAAGATCCTGCAACATTCCAGAGGGCTGTCCTGAGTATCTTTTCAAATCTAATCAATAAATGTGTAGAAATTTACATGGATGACTTCACTATCTATGGAGAAACATTTGATGAGTGCCTGAAGAACCTAAATAAAGTATTTCAATTCTATTTGAAAAACAATTTATCTTTAATCCATAAGAAATGCTACATGCTAATGATAGAAGGCATTGTCCTATGCCACCATGTATCTACTAAAGGAATCAATGTTAACCCTACAAAAATAAACATAATAAAAAATAAACTTGTACCTCAAAAATAGAAATATGTTAAGAGTTTTCTAGGACATGTTGGTTACTACAAAATATTTTTCAACAATTTCAACAAAGTAGTAGCACCATTGTTTACTCTTCTGACTAAAGATGTTGAGTTCATATTGACTCTTGCCTATGATGTAGCCTTCAAATAATTGAATAAATTATTTTTCACCACCCCGGTTCTATGTGGACATGATTAAAAGCTTCCCTTTTATATTCACATAGATGCTTCAGATACTACTTTGGGATCTGTGCTAGGCCAAAAATAGGAAGCACTCAACTATGCCATATATTTCATAATCAAGAAATTATAGGCAATATAATTAAATTACATAGTCACTAAAATAAATTTCTTGGTAGTAGTCTATGCTATCAATTTTTTTTTCACTACATAATAGGGTACCAAGTCTTTATTCATACAGACCATGCATCCATTAGGTACCTTTTGAACAAACGAACTATCTTAGGTAGAGTGATAAGATGGATACTCTTATTACAAGAATTTGATCTAACTATTATAGATAAGACTGGTAAGGATATGTCATGGCTAACTTTATATCATGACTATAATTCCATCAAGAAGATACCATAGTGTATGACTCATTTTTAGATGATCACTTGTTTTCCCTCACCCTTACCACACTTTGGTATGCTGATGTTACCAACTACCTTGTAACAGGGCTACTTCCACAACACTTCATCTCTAAAAAAAAAGATTTGATTTAGAAAAGTGGTAGGTATTATTGGTTATGTGGATTATTTTTATATACTAGGTCTAACTCCATCATCAAAAGATATCTTAGAGAATATGAAGTTTCAAATATCCTCATAGATTTCCATGATGAACCTTGTAGAGGGCACTTTGCATCCAAATGTATAATAGTAAAAATATTGAATATAGGGTATTACTAGACCTCAATCCATCAAGATGCAATAAGGTATACAAATCATTATGATAGATGTCAATGTATGGGAAGAATCACATGCTTGGATGACATACCTTTGCAGCCTCAAATGGTGTTTGAACCATTTGATAAATGGGGCCTAGATTTTGGAGGATCTTTAAATAAAAAATCAAACAACAAAGAGTACATCTTATATGTACTGATTATGTCACTAAATGAGTGGAATTATAGGCTCTTACACATGCTAGGGATGAAAAGGTGGCAGCTTTCCTTTATGAAGAAATATTCAAAAGATATGGTGTACTACAAGAAATAGTCACTAATCAAGGACCATAATTTACTATTGGTTTAATTACTGCCTTGGTCCAACAATATGAGATTAGACATAAGAAATCAAATACATATCATCCATAGTTCAATGGATAGGTGGAAGTCACCAACAAGGAGTTAGAAAATATTTTGACCAAGACTGTTAGTCCCATAAGGAGTGAGAGGTGAGACTTCTTGAATCTATTTATACATATAGAATTACATGGAAGACCACTATAGGCTTCACCTCATATGATTTGGTCTATGTGAAGAAACCTATGTTTCCAATTGAATTTGAACACAAGACATTACAAACAACACTAAAACTTAGGATGGATATATCTAAAGCACAAAAAGAAAGGTTTATATAACTTAATGGCTTAGATGAATATAGATAGTAGGCACTATATAACACAAAAATTATATAGCTGTAGTAGATTGGATGGCTTGATAGGTATATTAAGACTAGGTAATTCAATGTAGAAGATTGGACCCTTCTTTTTTATTTAAAATACAAAAATCACAAGGGTAAACTCTAGATTAGATGGATTGGTCTATTTCAGATTGAGTATGTTCATGACAATGGAGTAGTTTAAATTTGGACCATTAATCTGGTAATATTTTATCTACTAATCAATAGCCATAAGCTAAAATTATACAAAAAGCCACTCACTCAAGAGGAATCTACCAAGACAGTATGCAAGCAATTAAAAAATAGATTCAATGATGTGCTAGATTAGCATGATGTCTTACTATCCATAGGGAGAACCAAACAACAAGTAGATGAAGAAGGAGAAGATGACATTATAGCACTCCTCTAACATGAAGACTGAGATCTTCATATAGTCTTTCATTAATGAAAATCATAGCTGACATGGTAAGGACCTAGAATAAATAATCTACTATAAGCAGTAGTTAGAATTAAAAAATCTAATAATGAAAACCCTTTTGGGCATTATTGGTAGTTTATAGGGGAAAACTAGCTTGCTAGCTACCTAGAACTACAAAAGGAGGCCTAAATATAAAACTAGCTTACTGGCTATTTAGGATTAAAAACCAAAAATAGATAACATAAAGTTATTTTGAAAAAACTACTCATCTGCCTATAACACATCTTTCCTTTCAGTTACTTATAGCCTCAATATTTAGTAGCTACGAGTTTAACTTGTAATTGCTACGAGAAAGAAACAACTCTAGAAAAAGGGGTTACAGGTACCCCTAGCATTGCTAAGGGTATCTTCATAACTGCTACATCCAACATCCATTTTTTGTAGTTACTATAGGCACCCTCACCTTGATACAAGCACCTTTGTCAATGAAATAATTCCTCCAGTTGCTATGGGAAATTCTATAGTTACTAAGAATACCTTCATCACTATTGGGCACAACTTTGTAGTGGCTACAAGCTCAACCTATAGATGCTACAGGTACATCCTAACCCATATATACACCTCTCTAGTAGTTACAGGTTAATTTGTCACATACTATGAGTTATGGCTTTGGCTATGGGATATTTAGAAATTCATGGAAGACACCAGATAAGCTAGATGAGGAGTGAAGGAAAATTAGAGTAGAAACTTCAAACATTGCTAAAGAATGACCATACCTCTGAATAACAAAGTGCTACAACAAAGGCATATACTTCCAATCTCTATTTGAAGTGTTGAAGACCAAAAGTTTTGGATTTTAGGGACACAAAATAACCATTCTTAGCTTCTAGTGAATGATAAACTAATTGATTGCCAAATTAAAAGTTAACTAAATAAATATTCCATCAACAAATATCATCATTTACTGAGAGTAAGATAGAAGAGAAACAAGAAATCAACAAGCTCATACAGAGGAGATCAAGAGCAACAAATGCCATCACCCACCCTCCTCTATGTTCCTAAAGGATTTGACTTAGATAACAAACAAAGATCTATATTAGCCACCTTGGGGAAGGATGGAAATAGTCTCTCATACCACTACAAGACCACTGCTCAAGTCCTTTGCAGGTCATCATGATTGCATGCAGGTTTTTAAGGACATAATTAAAGAATAGGATAATGTGATCACATAATTACCTAAGGGTAACAATACAACAAAATTATGAATACCATGGTAATAATTGCATGAAGAAATAATAAGCTAAGCTTCTATTCTAGAAAACACTCACATGCAGATTTCCAATATTGCAACCTTAGGAACAAATGGTTATAAAGGTACTATGTATAATCTAGTCATAGAAATTTACTTTATTTTTTTAATATAGAATGCATTATATTAAAAATCATATCTAATAATTAAACCATCATTCATCCAGTATTTTTATGAGCTATACGAAATCACCACTCACACCCTCATAATGACCCCATCATATCTCTTTGCATTCTACATGTACCACATCACTTGGGGACAAGTGACACTTCACATGGGGGAAGAATGATATGGAAAATCAATCACAAGAACTTTAGGATAATTTATGCATTAAAATTGAAAGCTCATGATCACACCAATATTTGATAGGGGAAAATAATCAATTTTATTATTTCCCACCTGAATTCATATCTCATTCAAAAAAAGACCTAAGTAAGACATTGCTGCAGCCTGAATCCAAAACTACCATTATTGAAGAACTTACTTTGCTATAGGTATAAATCTGAAGGTAAAATTGAGTGTTTTAAAGAAATATCTATTTGAAAAATTTGACAAGAATATAAACTAGAAAGAATGGGAGGTTTATTAGTGAGAACGAAACCCTCAGACCATAGGCATTTACAAGGAGTCCCAGATAGTTGGGCCATCTTCCATAGGATTTGATGGGCTACCTATTTTAATAAACTATAGCATTTTTTACAACCTCTCACTAAAGAATTTTCAAGGTATTTTATAGGAGAAAAAGTGATAGTATTTGGCATCATATTTCCAATTATAGAAGAACTTGTAAGCCAAGTTACTAGGTTGCTAAGAACATGGGAAAACTAGGAAGAGAAACTTAATGGCCAACTGCTAGACAATAGTTTTATCAAGATAATGAAAGGATAGTGTTAAATAATGCAGGTGTAGAGAGGCTGAGTCTACTCCCAACTTGGAGAGAAGTGGCCTCATATATCATCAAATATCTAACATGTGAAGGAAGGTACTCTTTGATCTATACTCTCTGATTCAAAATTTTTAATCATTTAAGGCATGGTAGGACTATTAATATCCCAAACCACTTATGGAATATCTTGAAGAAAATGTCTAAAGAATACTATAGGGGGGTAGAGAAAACCTTGTCTCATGATTGTTTGATTTGGTTGCTGGTTAAATAAGGAATAATAAATACTAAACTTGACCTTATATAAGAATATTTTCTAACCCTAAAGAATGATGAACCTCAACGAGAGAAGGAAAAAAATGAGGGATAATATCCCAAGGGACAAGTCAAACAACATAAGAGGATACTCTGGGCACTAGTAATACTAGTCAGTATGTAGCCACTAAAGTTTCACCTATAGTTGCTATAGGAAAGAGAAGATGAAAAAAATTAGTGCTAACTCTCAAGGACATAGATAAGGAAAGTCCACCAAAACAAACTAGATAGAATATTCCTTCTCTTACTATTCTAACTATTTCATCACAAAAAATTAGATTCGTACACCATGGCTCCTTAAAAAGGAGAAGAAGTTCCTCCATCACCAATTACACAGGAAGAGCAGGTTTCAATAGCTTCCTCTCTTAAAAATAAAAATAAAATTGAAAGGAATAAGCCCTCTGCATCAAAGAGAAAGAGACCTCCTCCTAGGAAGTCTCATATATTTAAAAGACAAAGGACAACCCTAGCATCCTCACCTATAAACATTAGTGAGGATGAAGAGAAGAAGAAGGAACCTAGAATTTGTAAGACTTTTGATGGGTTTGAGATAGCAGAGTGGTCTAGTGAAGAAGAGTCTATAAAGGAAGAGATAATGTAGCTACTTGAGCAACCTAGATTTATAGAGGAATACATGGATCTCATCAAACAAATAGTATATATAGAAGAAGAACTAAGAATGTTAGATCAACCTATAAAAGAAGAAGAATTTCTTGAAGAAAGGACCATGAAAGAAGCAATAAAGAAGACAATTCCTCATGATCAGGAGTTCCAAATTTTGGAACAAGTCATGGAAGAGATATATAGTTTGAGAAAAAATAGTAGAGTTAAAAGGTAAGAGAGGTTTGGAAACAATTTTGGGGGCAGCAAAATTTATAGAGCCATCTATGAAAAAAGATTCAAGCAAGGAAAGCACATTGGAGGAGCCTATAACAACTACCTTAGAAGTGCCTATAGTAACTTCATCCGCCTTACCTATAGATGGCATTAGTGTACCCTCTAGAGGAACTTATAGTACATAATGCTCTAGCTTTGGTACCCTTCCAAAATTGATTTTATTTTGTAGAGACCACTACAAAAGTACCTGCAATAGAATAAGTGATTGATATAGACCTCTTAGCTACTAGGCTAGCAAGTAAATCTAATGATATTTTGAGTTTTATTGAGGAAACATTCAGTGATGATGAAACTTATCATAAGTAGTTGATACAAAGGTTTAAAGTATATGTTGAAGTAAGGGAGAAATATAAATATTTAATAGAAATCCTAGGAAAGGCTGAGATTAAGATCACTTATTTGAAAGAGAATATCACTAACATGAATGAGACCACTGAGATGTTAATAGAATGCAGATCACCCTCTAGGATATATGTTGTATACTTAGAGGAAATATGGATTAAATTTAAATATAATGGGATATACAGTGATCAGTCCTACATGGTATGTGATATTAAGTTTTTCTTTAAAGTTTATAGGTATGTTGACCCTAATTTTTAGGTGCAATTGAGTGAGTTTTACATATATTAGTATGCTATGTCACATGATACAAATTGGAATCCCAATATATATCTAGGAGATGTCCAATTGAATGCATTTACCTCATACATACTCAATGAAACAAGAAAAAATAGGTTGAGGAATATCAAGAGAATAAAAAAGAGGCTATCCTAATGATTAAGGGTGAATCTAATAATTTAGAAGCTATAACAAATGAATGGATCACTTTTATGAATGAAGATAATCCATAAGCATGGGTAATAAATAAATAAGTAGAGGTCTAGAACCACTACTTGAGACTTATGGATGGAGATAAAAAACAACATCTTATTTTCTATTTTCATAGATGGGTAGAGTTTTTAGATGCCCTCAAAAGAAAAGAGCCTTATTCCTTTCAGAACCTTAAAGAGACATTACAAAGAGTATATATGTACATTGATCTTGTCAGGAAAATAAGGATAAGGTGGTTGGGGTTGATGTTTCATCCACCCATGTTTTGGTTCTTGATTCTTGATTGGGAGGGAAAAGTGCCAGCTAACAGAGACACATAAAAGAAAAGGTGGAAAATCATAGATGATGCTAAAGAATTTTATACCTTTAATAGGATGGGTTGTATTGAGCCCTTAGATTTCAAGAAATATTATATACTCAAAATGTAGATAAAGCTCGCTTGAGGACAAGCAAGAGTTTAAGTAGAGGGTGTGATAAGGCCACTAATTATTCTATTTATAGCCTCATCCATACCCAGTTATATATATTTTACCTATATGAATCTCTAAAACTATCCATGACTTATGTAAATGAATTAATGATTATATGTGTGCATTAATATATACATGTTATGTTATGGATTAATGATGCTTTTTATTTGATTAAATTATACTCATGTAACTTTATTTAACATACATTTGAATCATAAAATAAGGCTGCAGGAATCTTACTTAGTCACAACACTTATAGAGAATCCTACAACAAAAGGGGCTTCCAACACATAAAAACTACCAAGCTGCAAGTTTTTCACCTACAAGTTGCCTATAGAAACTATAGGCTTTCACCTACAGGTTGCCCATAGTAACTACGGGTGTATGCCTACAGGAGCTTGTAATGACTACATAGAAAAAATCATTGCTGTGATAATAAGTAATTGAGTTTTAAGGACATATCCAGCTTTCTTAAAAATAAAGTAAATTATTGAAGAGGATCCTCCATAACAGTTGTACGAACCCATCACATGCAAAAAAAACTTGGATGTGTTTCCAAAGGATGAATAAGACAAGGACAAAGGAAGGGAGAGAAAGAAGCAAAATAACAAAGCAACATATATCATCCTTTACCCAGTCATGCCTAAAAATAAGTAACATTAAGTTACTAACCACCTAAAAGTTGACTAGATTAGTTGCAAAGTATTTTTACCTTTTCGAGTTTAGTGTTTTTGGTTAGAACTAATAAACTTCCTTATGTATTTAATGATAGAACCTAGTTAGATTAGGGGGGATGGAATTATAGAAAGTAATTGCATTCTAATTTCTAGAATATTCTAATCTATTGTAGCAATCTTTAATTGATACATATCTAAAAAATGAAAAGGTTGATTCTATAAGAAGCTTTTGTAAGTATCTTGGAGAAGGATTGGAACTTAGTTCTAAATGAGAAGGGCACCCTCAAAAGGAGTTTCAATGAAGATCCTAACCCTTATTAGATTAAAGTGTATTGTGTGAGTTCATTTTATTACTAGTTTGATTATATAAAGTGTGATGCATGTGTGACTCATAAGTGTGAATAATTTATACATTATATTATAATAATTTTATTTTATATCTATATGGTGAAATTATTATAAGTTCATTGTATTATAACTAGAAATTAAGTTAGCTTGTGAATCAATAATGCATATATAGTGCTGACATATTTGAAAAGCTTACATATTATATGTTGATAATTAATGTTAAGAAGATCTAAGAATTTAGTATTAATTGGGTAATAAGTTTGTCTAATAGCCCTAACCATTGATGATCTCCCTAATCATCAATGATCATTTTGACTATCGATGATTGCCCTAACTATCAAGGATCACCCTGACCGTTGATGATCATTTTGACTATTGATGATCACCCTGATCATCGATGGACAAGTTCCACCATTTGAACCAACTTAACTAGCCCTTTAGTTCTAACTTAATTTTTTTATAATTAGCTCATCTAATTCGTGTGTGAGCCCATGCATAATGAATTTAAAATTAGATATCAAATTATACCCCTTATTAATATCTTATTTAACCTCTCCTTATTTCCTATAAAAATATGAGAATTTGAGGGAGAGAAAGGAGGTAAGTAGATAATTAGGAGGCAAGAATAGGAGAGAGAACAATGATCAAGATCAATCATCAACTTCTTATGCAATAATCTCTTTATCATAAATAATCTTCAACAAGCTTCAAAACTTCTCTAAGCCATCAACGATCAAATATCAAACCATGAGTTAAGTATATTATTCTTTGTTTCAAGTTTTAATTATTTAGTTTAGAAATTTCACCCATCCACCCATAACCTATTTTAAGTCATATGAATAACTAACCCTTGAACCATCCACCTCTAAACCTTACCCTCTACCTTATAACCAATATCTGACCCAAACCTACCTTGAAGAACCATTTGACAACCTCAACCAAGCAACCTTATTGACTCGAACCAGAATTGATAGTAATGGTCAATGATTACCCTAAATATTGATGATCACATTGACCATCAAGGATCACCTTGATCATCGATGATCACCCTAACCATTGATGGTCATTGTGTAAAACCAAACACCCAAAATAAACAAGCAAAAACCACTTCTCAACCTAAACCAAAACCCTATTTTCTTGACTTATATCACAATAGAGACTAGAAAAAACAACTTGACCATATTTGAATCATATTTTGATAGTTTGGCATTCACCTTAATGTTATCTTGTTAATCAAAGAATTTATTTTGAATAATATTTATTTCACCTAAATTAAGTACTTTCATTTATGTTATGTAACATTATTTTATTAGCATTAACTTGTCTTAAAAGGTGGATTGATAGCCTCCAAGGAAGTCTTGTACTTCTTAGATCTATCTTGTTAGGCAATCCACCTTCCTACCTAACTAAAAAAACCTTTCTATAGTCTCTTTCTTATGTAAGTCATCCTCCCAAGCCAAAGAGGAGCTCTCACAACCATCTTGATCATGGATCACAAAACAAATCCATGTTTTACCAACCTTACCCTTATTTTTAGTTTTACTCTTACTTCTTGTGGAAATAAAGCAAAATTTGAGTATAACAATCAGCTAAAAAAACTACTGTTGTGAAATGTGACTCTAACATGAACTTTTGTTTTAATGAATTTCTAATGCTTTTTTGACTTTTTAAAAATTCTTACAAAAATTTAATGGATATATGTGAACAATAAAGTAATTTTTTATATTCCATTTAATTCTTATTAGTTGTATTAGATGCCTAAATAAACGAAGATGCATGTGTGTTTCTAGATGATTTGAATTAAAATTAGGACCTCATTGACATGCTAACCGACATCCAGTAGTCAAATAAGTGAAGAATGTGGGATAAGGTTCACAAGCCATGAGATGGAAGGTCCTAAACATGCTTTCCATAAGCATACACTCATGATTCAAATATGTTTGGAGCCTCAATGTATTCTTTGGACAAGGAGGTAAAACCGGTAGGAATTTGTGAACAAGGATGAAGTAACAACTAGAGGGTGCCAAGAGAATGTATTGGGACCATTGAAAGAAAGAGAATGTTTCAATAACATCTAATTTGAAATAGTAATCAACAAATACACTAACATCCTAAAAACATATAATGTAATAATTAATAAATACATAAGGTCCATTTTTAGGTATTTACAATACCCTATATACCTACCCATATCATAATTATTATCAAAATAAATTAATTACATATTAATACTAAAATAATGTATATTTTATAATTATTTATTAAAATTATTATCTATTTATTATTAATTATTATATTTTAAAAAAATACTCGTATTCTTTTCTCTTTATTCTTTCTCTTTTTCTTCTTCTTCCTCTTGTCTATTTTTGTTTCTAAAATAAATTATTTCCTAAAATGTAATAAAATTTGTATACATTATAGTTTTTCTAAATTATTCAATTATATATATAATTAGTTAATATAAATTTTAATTATTGATCTTCCTAATTAAAATGCTATTGTAATTCATAAATTTATCCTGAAAATAGACAAAATAAATAATCAAATTAATAATTAATTAATTACAATTTTTAAAACATTTAAATTAGTGTTAAAAATAAAATAAAAATCTGACAAAGAAAAGAAATAAACTTTAAAAAAACCAAATTTGATGAAACAAAATCACCAAATTTATATTATATATAATATTATGCATCCTCTGATGCCATTGGAGATTGGAATGCCCATTTTCTAAATAGATATCAGTTTTCATTATTAGATAAATATTTACCTTATTTGCCATGTAAACATGCCAAAATACTTTTTTAACTTTCCTTTGTCTTCCCTTGAATTTTTGCACACACTTGATAATGCTCATCTAATTTAGACCTAAAAAAAAATTGGTTATTTTTTTTCACATTTGAATAGATTGCTAGGAAAATAGAAAATTTCTCCTTTCCCTAACTAGGAAACCTAGTCTGAAATCTCAAGCTAAGAAACATGTGTTTTGAATCCTATGTTATACTCAGGAAAAAATTTGAGCTATCTTGATATTTTTTCAAGACTATCAAAAATATACAATGTCAAAAATTGCACACAAATAGTTTAAATAATTCATCCTCTACAAAACTACTACTATGAATTGTGACTCTAACATGAACTTTTGTTTTAATGAATTTCTAATGATTTGTAAAATTTTAATGGATACATGCAAATAATAAAGGAATTCTTTATCTTTTATTAGATTCTTATCAATTGTATTAGATGCTTAAATTAATTAATATGCATGTGTATTTATAGATGGCTTGAATTTAAATTAATGCCTTGTTCGCATGCAAACTGACATCTAATAATAAAAAAAGTGAATAATGTGGGATAAGGATCATATGTCATGGGATGGGAGGGCCCAAAAATGATTTCCATAAGCATACACTCATGCTTCAAACATGTTTGGAGCCTTAATATATGCTTTTGACAAGGAGGTAAAACTAGTAGAAATTTGTGAAGAGGGATGAAGTGACAATTAGAGGGTATCAAGAGAAGGTATTAGGACCATTGAAAATAAGATAATGTTCTAATAACATCTAATTTAAAACATTAATAAAAAAATATGCTAACATCCTAAAAACATGCAATGGAATAACTAATAAATACCTAAGGACCATTTAAGGTGTTTACAATACCCTCTACACCTACCCATATCATAATTATTATCAAAGGAAATTAATTACATACTAATATTTAAATTATATATATTCAATTTAGTTTTTATAAATTATTTAATAAAATATTATATATGTATATATATTTAATCAATATATATTTTAAAATTATATCATTAGTTAATATATACTCTTTTATTCATCCCCAACACAGTATGTTTAGTCTCAATGGTTATAGCTATGCAAAGACAATCAATCAATCATTCAGTGCCTAACAATTGGTCAAGTATTTTTTATACTAATTTGTAAAAAAAATATATGTAATTGTCCAACTTTTAATAAGGTCAATGGATGAAATTCGACACATTATTATATATATAATTTCTTAAAATTAATG